>JANRMJ010000079.1:46498686-46514631 GCA_025584955.1 Alethe diademata
ACAACCATTGACCTATGGAACTATACAATGCTTTTTCTGTAGGAAGAAGAACTGGAAAGAAACCAGCCCAGTTGTGCCAGCTTTTACCAGTTTACTAGGCTGTCAGCTGTGACTTTGGGGTCCCTGACCACCAGGGATCACCAAGACCCCCAGGACAGAAGAACACATGGAGAAAGGGGAGGGAACATATGTTAATGACTTCAGAGAAATTATTCTCATATTTGTGTTTCTTCTAGCAAAACCTATAAATATGTATATAAACTAGAGCTTTCTCTGTACTCAGCATGAATGGAATTTTGGAGGAGATATCCCCTCATGCATCCAGCTGAATAAAGAATGCTCTCTTCTTAATTCTACATTAGTGTTAACGAGTTTTTATTTTTACTGATTTTTGGTAACAGGCCCACAGCTGGACCCAGGGCTCAAGGTGTGGCCTCGCCAGTGCTGAGCACAGGAGTACAATCACAGCCAGGTGCTGCTGTCCCCACTGTTCCATGTGCAGATTTTCATTCCCCACATTTGTCCATTGACTCACTAGAGGTGGGTATGTGGAAGATTTTTAAAGCCTTCCAGTAACTTCATCCCACCAGGATTCCTAGCTGGCTTCATCTGTGCCCAGCAGCCCCTCTGGGCCTCCTGGGCATGGGGAGTGCTGCCTTGGGGCTGGTTAATACTGAGCAGAGCTGCACATGGGGGGCACTGGCTACCACCCTGCATCACAGGAAGCCCCATCGCTGCTCAGAGAAGGGGGTGCTCGTTGGAACTGTGGACACTGGGGTCACTGGCACTCACCCCTTCTCCACCTGGTCCTGTCCTGCTGGGCACAGGCACTGCTGGCATCACAGGAGTTGTGCCAGTGGGAAGGGGCCATGAAGGCCCAGGCAGCATTTCTGTAGGAGCAGAAAAGCACTCAGTGGACATGGGGAGTACTCTGTTGGTGCTGGGGGAGGCAAGAAGGCATTGGGCAGAGCTTTGCAGGGGGGAGTGAGGGCACTGACTGCTTCCTTGCCATGAAACTGTCGGCAAGGTAACACTGAATCCATTGATGATCCATATCGCAGCTCTTGAGATGGCCACCGTTCTTTGAAGGTAAGCATTTCAGCATCCCTAACTTCTTTCTCCAGGTTCCACACAAGGATGTGCCAATCTTGCCCTGACACCAACATTTAATTTTGCACGTGAAAATGAACTGGCATTAGTGCTCTAACTTGCTGTCCTTACTTATTGCAATTTTTATTTTCATTTCCCTTCTGGTATTTCCAAGAGGCATCGAACCCCAGCTGTATCCACTTTTTAACATTACATCAGTCTGCACTACATGCTCTTCTCTGCCTGTTTGCTTTCCCCCAGCTTCTACTTTTAATATTCCTCTAGGAGCCTTCAAATTTTTAGGGCCAGAAGCCTCATTTCATTAAGATCAAAGTGCAACCTTGTCCTCTTGTTCAGACTCCTCTTGTCCCAGAAGGCTTCCTAGTGGTCTATGGACCTAAGTCCTTGCTCTCTGCATGTCATTTGGGCACTAAGACTCTGGATTTCTCTGTCTTCGTGTCTTCATACATGGAATTGACAGTTTCATAGAATGCAAGGTCCCTATCCTCAGCAACCTATCTGACAGCTGAAACTTGGCCCCTTCCATTGACCTGCATCAATGGAACAAAGATAGACCAAAATACCAATTTGTGCCCCTGGAGCCTCTCATCTAGATGTTGCACAAAGCCTGCTGCCTTTGTGCCCAGAAGCTGGCTGTCATTTGATTTGCCAAGCACAGGTACCCAGGTCTAATAACAGAATTTTCTGACAGCATCAAGTTGGTCCTTGCTGTTCTTTATGCGCTGTTCTTTATGCTCTTTGCTCCTTCAAGGTGCACTGCAATCCTTGCTTTCTTGCCTAGGAAACTCAGCCAGCCAGAGAAGAGCGTAAGTTTCAGAGGATTGCTACCGCCCTGCAACTCTTCGGAAGGTGTCTGCATTTCTCTCAGCTGCTGCCATTTGGAGAGCTCTCCAGCTGAGAAAACAAGTATCTTCTCCATACAAGCAGCAGATTCTTTTCCCATTGCCATTGGTAGGAAACTGTCTCTTGTGAATAATCCCAACTCCAGCAATGCTGACCTTTGGGGGGGTCTCTGCCTTCTTGAATGCCTGAATGTGCCATCTGGGGACAGCTTGTGTTGACTGAACCTCTGTAGTTTTGCTGTTCAGCTAATTTACCTTCTGTTGTCCTGTCCCTTCAGTGCTGCACCTTACCTGGTGCGAACAGCCACAGCACTTTCCCTGTTTGTGGCTGCTCAGTTACTGTCCTTCACTTCTGCCTGGGTATGGGGAAGATCTGGCCTCGCAGCCTCTACACAGCCTATACTTACCTGTGTTCTCCCTCTGCCCAGCCACTCTACACAAAAGTGCCAGACTGACCTGTTCACCGTCCTTCTTTACTTTCTAGAATGACACTAAAGGCTTTCTCTTTAGGCTACTGACATGGAAACACATCATCTTTCATTTGGGTCCCAAATGCAGCACAATAAACTCACAGCAGAAGTCTTGCAGCCCAGCCACAGGGCAGGCAAGACTATAGCAAAGGCACTTGCTATAGTGCCCAAAACACCCAAGCTGACTTCAAGGTATACAGTTATTCTGAGGGGAAAGGGCAAAGGAACACATGTGGAACTCAAAGTCAGAGCTACATAAAAACTATGGAATCCTGTCTTTACTCAGAGGGCCTGGTAGAGCACAGGAAGTATTATTTATTGGTCTGGAAAGTGTAAAGATGTGCTCAGAGTACCCAGCTACTCAGCTTCAGGAGTTTGCTGTCAAGCTGTTATCTCAAAGACCTTGCTGCATAAGCCATCTAGCAACAATTTTTGTCCTTGCAAGTTTCTCAATGTTGGCAGAAAGATAAGCAGATCACTCTTTGCGTCCACTTGCTGTCCTGCAGTACTAATGTTAGAGACCAAAGACTGGGTGTTTCTTTCACACCTGAAAGCAGTTTTCAGAAATGAAGATGTGAAGGATAATCCTTAGCCAATCAGCTAAATCAGCCAAATTGGAAGGTCAACACACTGAAATTAAACCTTCCAAATCAATGTGTTTTTTTGAGGAGCTGGAATTAATGAGCAGCCACCTGCTCTGCCTTAAGGCATCCTTAGGGTGCAGCACTGCCCTCAGACAGGTTGTCCATGCTGTCTTCTGTCCTTTAGAGAGTGTTTCAACCTCTACAACTACAGCTCAAGGCTAGAGCTAGACACAGTTTTGAACCATCATCAATCACCACGGCCTCAAAGATACTCCACATTCCCACAGGCACTGCCAAAGTGCTGGGAAGCAAACTGCTGCACCTCCCTTCTTCCTCTCCCTCTTCCATGGCCTCCATGTGCCTTCACTCCCACCTCCCAGAGGTTTAATCCCTGATACCAGCCATGCAGGCCTGGTGGGCTGAAAGCAAAAACAAGAACAAAACTGAGGGTTATTAGGTTTCACAGGGTGGGGAGGAGGGTTGCTGTGCTGTCCTGGAAGTTTGAGATGGAGTTGAGACAGTCTTGCTCCATAGCCTGACCCAAGTATTGCCTTGGAGTTATTTCCACAAGCTCAATGAGGAACTTTTGACAGAAAGATGTGCCCTCCTCAGATCCACTGCCTAGTCTGCAGAATGGGGAAGAAAGAACCATTCTTGCGCCAAATCCACACAAAAGGAGCTGGTGTTTATCATGCAGAGAGGAAATACCCATTCAAATGCACCTGTTTCTTCTGCCCATCTTGTACCACCATCTGGGTATACACACCTGATTGATTCAAAGATTGTGAAGGGCTCTGAAGGATAGCCACAAAAAGTTTGAAAGCACAGAGTTGCCAATCTATGTGCAGAGCTGTGTTGGGTCTGCTGTTTCCAGCACAGTGTCTAACGGTGACCTAAGTGAGCAAGTCTGAGGGTGCAATGGCTCTGGGTCTGTCTGAATTTCATTCTTGCAACTTTATTTTCCATCACTGACCTTTGTTTCAGATCTGCTAAAGGTTTTCTAGTGGACTACTCTTTGGGGAATCTTCATTGAGACTTGTGAGCTTGAATTTTAATGACAGGCCATTTGCTTGCCATTTGAGTGCTGAAGACTATAGTGGTTGGAGGATGTTCTTCAAGCCCTTCCTGCACAAATGCTCATTTCATGGCTGATGCATCTGAAGAACATAAGATTTAGTGATCCAAATGATCCTTGTTTTTATCTTGCCATATTCCTAGGAGTTCAGTGGAAGTGGATAGTTCTGTGTGCCATGAAATGCATAGATCTCTTGAGGAGGGAGTAGGACCTCAAGAGGAGGAGGCTTAAATGCCAGGCTAGCTCCATGGCTTTTGTTACGACTTCAGAGCTATTTTTGGTCTAAGCTTATTGGGAATTTAGGCTGTATCAGTATACACCAGAGTATGACAAAGATGAAGAGGTTTATCACTATTTGAGTATGGTAAAACCCATCAGAGCTTTCCCTATCCAAACATTTAGTATAGTGTTTGGTCTGCCAGTAAATGGAAATGACAGGCAGGAATACAGTTTCTGCATGATTTCAGATATTGAAATTCTCACATGACATCAAGACACCCCAAGACTGTAATTTCTGAATGCCTTCTGATCCTGAGCCTGCTACCTATCACCCGCAGACACTGTTTTTCTTTGTGCATTAGTAAAGAAGATATGCTACCAATACACTTATTAGAACTCCCTGCTCTAAATCAGTCATCCTTCCCTGTGTGGAGTTTTACCTGTATGACTGCCAGAAGTTCAATACTTCTATTTAATTTTTGTACTTAATTGGATTCTTTTACCATGAGCTGGTGTCAGGATTTATGATGAGGAAGTTCACTCCTACAGAGATGAGCTGAAGGTAGGCAGCAATGTTTGTGGCTTGGCATTCATGAACTGCATTGAATTACACTTGCAGACATGTGCCATTCATCCTATTTCTTTATTGTTATGCATTCAGTGTACTTCCAAGAAAGTGCTTCAGTAAAATCACTGCTTCCAGTCAAGTGCTCAGAAGCAATCCTAGTTTATAGCAGTCCTGCTTCCACTCAAGGTCATGAGAAAATATTACGGAAAGGAAACAGATATCCTGAGCCCAACCCCACAGAGTGATAACAGATTCCCAGGACACCCACAAGTGTTTTCCTCTGCTGTTGACTGCACTGCGTGCAGGACTCTTGGCTGCCAGCAGCTTAACTTTCAACTCTTGGGGTTTTGGGGTAAAAGTAAAAAGAAGTTTTTGCTTTTGAATATTCTTGCAGTAAAGTATTGTAACCTGGAGGAAAGAAATATTTTAGATATCCTGTCATGTGCTGTGTTCCAATGTATTGTAAATCATAACAGTCTTTAATTGAAATTAAACTGCAATATTTAGACCAAAAAAATGTCGCATACTTTGCCTAAAAGCATTATTTGCCAATGCTTTATGAAGACCGTAATTGCATTTTGAAATTCAAGCAATTTCTTTCTTAGGTGAGGCTTGCAAGACAGTGAAAATTCCATTTGCTGCACAATTCCACTTAATGAAGTGTAACTCTCTCGAGGCTTGATCTAAGGATTTGTGCAAATCAGGAAATATGGACTCATTTTCTGCTCTGTCAATTTCTGGACTCTGGTGGCTTTTGTTCCAGAGCAAGTGTGGTATGGTAATAAGTGAGGTCTTTAAGGTCTTAGGCATCTCTGTGAGTGAAAGGCACATGCAGAATGGGTGGGCAGCTGACTGTCTTAAGTGAGTAGCTCAGGACAATCACTGACACAGAAATGCAGAGTCACTGTGGGTTTGTATCAGTGCATTGAAGGCTGGTTTTAGGCGAGGCAGAGTATTTCACAGGTGACGGCATATCCTGACAGCATATCCATACCATTTTCTATTCTTCACATTTCCTCCCTGTAGCAGCTGCCTGTTCTTCCAGCTTTCACCCACATTTTGACACGTTTCTTCTAAGTTTCCCCAGGGCAATTTTCATTGAATTCCTCATTATGTGTGTGCCAATATGCTTTAGGAAGAGTTGATTCTGGTGTGATTTTCAGCTGCTATTTGCAGATTGTGCTGTGAACCTGTACTGGGGGCAGCAGCCACCAAAGGCCACTAGCATCTCCAGAGAGGGAGCACCTCTTTTCCATAGCCTTTCTCCACTTTGTCCCATCTGTCCTCTCCCTTTCTTCCATCCTTTTATTACTCCCTAACTCCTCCTCCTCCTTTCCCCTCTCCTTTCTGCCTTTCCTCAGCCCTCTTTCTGTCCCTGTGGAGTTACTTTCTTGACTCCTAGGGGTACTGTGCTCTCCAAACACCAGAAGAAAAGACAGTGCTGTGCCAAAAGAAGCTCTTGTCTCATATCAGCGTTAGCCTTCCCTACCCCTTTTTCATCATGTTTGACTTTCTCCAGGAAGAAAATGCTTCTCTTTGGTTTTTCATATTCTGCATATCGAGTATATCAATATACTTCTTTTTTTCTGTGACTTACAAAAAATATTAATTTACAGTAAAGTCAGAATTAATATGTTGTCCTTAGTGCCACACAAATCCCTGTACATAAATTTAGGAAAGAATGTCCAAGATACGCATCAAAACCATACCTAACCAAAAGGTTCTTGCTAAAGCCAGGAATACACCATCAAGCAGAGGCCTCTCAAATATGCAGTTGGTAATGGACCATGCACTGTCACACACCTCTGCAGGAGGTCACTGCATCCTTCTTGTGGAAATGCACCAAAAAATACATTCAGCTATGGAAAGTGCACCTGAACAATGCATGCTGTTGAAGGGATGGCATCCTCCTGAACTGCCTCTCGTGCTGTATTCTGAGCTGGACAGTGTCCCACAGTGAGATTCAGATCACAGAAAGGAGGAAGTTCTGTTCAATGGCCTCTATTGATAACCACACACACATTGATCAGCAGTGAAATTAAGGAACCTGGTGTTCCTCTCAAGATTAGTTTCTGCACTCCGGTAAAACTGCAGCTCAGATGATTAATTTAAGGACTTTCCATCCTGAAACAGGAGGCTGGCAACAAAACTACAGCATAACCCCTGCCACTCCCTTTCCTGTTAGCTCACCAGCAAAACAGCCTGTAATAAGAAACATAAAACATGGACACACAAGGCAGTCCACTTGCTTAAAAATGTGTTGCACACAATAGATGCTGACCAGGTCACTCGTGTATGTTGGTTTTTGCCAGCAGGTGAAGAAGAAGGTATGGGTGAGTCAAATCAATCTGCTTAGAAGTGTGGCAAAGTAAAACCACCTTATGTTTACATAACATCTTGCCTCGTGGAGTGCAACATAGACTTTTTAATACAAATAATAAACCTTTTGAGAGCTGTTACTGCCAAGAGTTTTTACTAAGCAAAGCTGAATCACCACTTTCCTTCATGTCTCACAATACTAAATTGAAATCAGTAGCACCCTCAGTGTGCACATAGCATAACCTTGCTTTTCTGGAACTTGATTCTGCAAGTCAAGGGCAAGAATGTGAAAGACTTTTCATCCATCTCATTTATGGCCTTTGTTAAACTCCTGGTTTCATCTCACCCCTGAAGGAGGTGGTTGTGGTATCACTGCTGCACCTTTGCCCTCTGGTAGCCTGGCAGTTCAGGAATTGTTTAAATTTGTGGTGGTCCAGAGCACATTTCTACTCCCTCCTTGATAAAAGCCTTCATCATCATCACGCATGCCACTTAATCCACTGACTTGTCTTTTCACCTTGTCTAATTTTTTTTTTTTTTTGGTAGGATTATCAGCTTTCAGCAGAAAAGCACTTCAGACCACAACTTAAGTTACTGTAAAATCCCAGGTTCCATGCACCTAAAAAAACCTTGGACAACTACTTGGCCATAACAGTAACACATCACTGAAAGAGAACTTACACATACTTCTAGACAAAAGCTTTTCTTAATCCAACTGCTGTATAAATAGTCTTGACATTTTTTAATATATAACAATTGACTTAGCAAGAAGAGTAATTCTGGAAGGCGTCCACACAAAACAATGATGCCTACCATATCTGTTCTTTAAACCTAAGCAACTCAATATACCTCAAATCACACATTCAGTCACTACTTATTTGAAGTTCGTATCTTGTAATTGGACAACATTAATTGAAGGCACCTTTCCAGTTCCCCCTGTAACTTTGTATCTACAGAATTAATGTGAAAAGATGCAGTAGGTCCCAAATAATTCCTGGCATCTGCAACTAAATACTTTGAATTCTACTCCAACATGAAGAGATTTATGAGTATGACTGCCTGCATTACTGACGTACTGAGCAAAGAGCCAGTAACCACACTACCTTGCTAAGCATGGCTGAAGTAATGATCAGGTGTCAGGAGGTAGATTAACTGTAATGTGTTAAAACACAAGCTGACTATTCAAATTATAATTCAAAGCTTTTCTGAAGAATAATATTCCCAAACCTCCCATGCAAACAAAACAGTAAGACCACATTCATATATTAATTTTTTTATTTTCCCATACAATATTCACAGGGTCTGCTTTTTGTCTTATTCAAACTAAATTTCCCCCCCATGCCCTCAAACTAAAGAACAGACATTTC
The DNA here is from genome assembly GCA_025584955.1 of Alethe diademata. Lineage (NCBI taxonomy): Eukaryota > Metazoa > Chordata > Aves > Passeriformes > Muscicapidae > Alethe > Alethe diademata. The sequence goes on from JANRMJ010000079.1 coordinate 46,507,241, forward strand.
AGGACACCAAAAAAGTCTTGTAAACATAAAACATCTAACGCATAGCTGAAACCCAGAGCATTTAGCAATTAAAAACACAGTTATATCCCCTTTAACGCAGCGTGTTTTCTTGAGTGCCACACCATTAACCAAACTGTTCATACATTAAAAAGGTGCAGCTTTAACCAAAGGTCACAATGCACTTCTTCACCCACTGCGTGTTAGCATGTGTGTTTTATTATATCCTATTCACTCAGTTAAAAACTATATACAGCTACGTTTAAACGTGTGTTTGTGCCATGTTTTTAACAAGACAAAAATAAAGGCATTTTTAAGCTGTTGCTGCATATCATGCAGCAGGATGCCAGAGCACTGGTTCAGACACCTAACTTTAATGGAAAAGTTAAGTCCACTAAACCTCTGCTGTGGGAGTAACATTGAATGGAACAGTCCACTTCACACATTCAAACATTATGAAAGAGTAAAGAGACATATATGCGATAGCTGATCATCATCAGTTTTATAGAACTATTTACCAATTTTGCCAGCACACAGAAAAACTTAGTGGAAAAAAACCCAACACAATTCAAGCCTTCAAACAAATGCCTTTGTTGTGATTAAAGCTGCATAACTAATATTCGAACTCCAGAAATAATGAATACTAGCAAAAGCAAATCATGTTTTCATTTGATACTTGCACCCAAAGTGTACCACTTGCTTCATTATTGTGTGCAATGCAGCACAAGACATCCCTTGCTGAACACAAGAAAGCATAGAGGTACAATCAAGAATATTGTGTGCAGGCACAGATTTGTATCGCAAGACAAAAGTAGACTTTTGTTTTCTCGTATTAGTGGGTCTAACTCTTTCTGGGGAACCTGCATCCCAAAACAGGACTGCAGTATTCAAAATTCAGTACAGGACAGCAAAACTCTATATCCTGAATTTTACTTGAAGATTTTTAATCCCTCCATGACTTTATTCTAAATAATCTTTGAGCTGTCTGATGTTTTCCGTCAATTTCCAAAAGAGCAGTCATTTGACAACAGAGTAGGGGCACTTTTATTTTTTTCAATCATGACATGATTTTAAAATCAAGTCATCTTAGATCAATTCTTCAGACTGCTCAAGTGTCACCTGAACATGTAATTTCAAATTTTTGCTAGAAATACTATAGGCAATTAACAAGGATGTAGCACTCTTTCTCTGCTTGCCAAGAACTTGTATAAAAAGTATCTTTTGATTTAGCTAGTAATACATGACAAATTTTTCACTTTAGTTTATTTTGTGTACATTTAAGAATTGGTCAGCTTACTTTCTTTTCCAGAGTCATTTGAAGGAGTTTAGCCTTACTATGACCAGCTCAATTCAAGCCATGGGCATGTACATACATTTACTACTTTCCACAACCAAACAAAACAGAATTTTACAGTACATATGCTACTGAAGACATGAGCAGTGAAAACAATGTAACTCTAATAACTCTACCAAAAAGATAACCTGAAATATTTAAAACACTTCCTGACCACTAACAAAACAGAGTGGCAATTAGATGCACAAGGCTGTCATGCCTCAGTGCACCACACAGAGGAATATTTACAGCACTTGTGCAATGCAGTATCAATATCAAATTGCCCTCTTACTACGAAAAAATTTAGTAAAAAGCTTTGTACGTGCCTAACACATAATACAACCTCATCCAGTGCTGGTGCTGTGCTGCTTAACACACCAAGCCACTTCTGGACTAAAATCCAAAAGGCAGCAGCAGCATATATGAGTACTGCACACGTTCAATGACAAAGTTAGAAGACTCCCTATTCTACTGCATGTTTTTTACATAAACTTGGAAATTTGGATTTTTTTTGTATGCAGAAGTGGATTTCCTGAGTAGCCTCAGCTTACAATTTCTTAGTAAAACAGAAGTTGCAAAAGAGAAAATGTATTTATTTTAGTACAGAAGAATGTATGTTTAAGCAATCAGAATGAAGTATAAAATTCCGCAAATTCTGAAGATGAAGACTTTCCAGGCTGATAAAGATTGCGCACCACAATGTAGTGCCAAATTTTTAATTTTTCAAATGTTTATAAATTTGTAAATTTTGTAAATTTGTTTTAAAACAGCAAATCAGAACAGTGCACTACAGTTAATCACATTTTCTTTTCTATAATCCAAGATATTCAGTCTGAAAATAAAAATGAAATTACATTTTCATATATATCATCTCTCATATCTGACATTAGGCTGTTGGGCTATTTTAAAGTGTTACACTGCAGTTGACTAATTGTACTGGTAAAAATCAAACTTGGTTTGGATTAGTATCAATAAAAATAAAGAGAGACTACACACTGCCAGATATTTTAATATAGGAATACTTTGAAACACTTCAGTTCCAAAGGATCCTTAAAAATATTTCAAATTATGTGTCCCTTTCATAACCTTTTGGGTCTATTTTGTGAATTTTAAGAGATGAGGAGTATACACATTTGAATGTTGCATATATTCAGACCTCTGTACCTACAGTTAATTGGAGAACCGCTAATCTTAATGAGTAACACACCTGAAGCATTGCTGCTGCTGGTTTACGACCCAACGCGCGTTGTTGTGGTTCTTTTATCCGAGAAGAAGCTTTTCAGGAGGAATACCTGCCCGACACTAACAACAAGAAGAATGATTGCTTCTCCTATTGACCAGTAAGCCACCCTTGTGTTTAAATCCTCTGCTCTGCTGCGGCCCTGCGCCTCCCTCAAGCGGAAGTGGGTCTGATAATCGATGACAGACTTCAAAGCTTCGTGAATTGAAACGCACGCAGACTCCATCTGGAGAAACAAACACACAACATGGAGTTAAGAACCCTGCTAGTGGTTTGGTATTTTAAATGAGGAGCCATGTAACTTTGCAAGCTAAGAATTAATTCAGACCCATGTCAGATAGAAATAGTGTAAGTAGAAATAGTGCAAATACAGTAAAATGTAACTTAAACTGATGAAAAATCACACACAAAAATGTGACACTGTTAAATACAGAAGCAGATAAAACCACAGAACTAATAAAAAGCAATGAGCTCTGAGAATTAATGAACAAATTCCAAATTCATACTTGGATTCAAAATGAACCTCAGAAATATTTTTGAAATGTCAGTGATCCTCCACAGGAAAACAAGCAGTTGCTCATAACATTAAGATACACATAGCATATATTAAACGCCTCTGTTTCACAAATATGACACTCCTCATTGATTAATTCTCACTCAAGCAGTATAACGTCTCTTCTGTTGTCAAGAGACCATTTTCTTAGTCATGAACACAGAAAGTCGTTAGAGAAGGGACAATTGTTATCCTTCAGTGCTCCTGAACACTCAATACCATACTCATATAAAAATACTTACCAACTTGGCCAACTTCATAATTTTTCATTTAAAAAAAAAGCATTATTGGTTTACCAAGCCCTAGATAATTTTTATATGAACTTCTTGCAGTTTCAGTTTATCCACTGTAAGTAAAAGTACTCCTCACTGTGTTTTGATCACTAAGAGATTAATTAGTCAACAGATCTTCAAAAGACTTATTTTCTACTTACAATTTAAGTTTCTCTTTAATGGCTTAAAATAATATTTCCTGAAGACCGAACAGAACAAATTAATATAAAGGAAATGTTTAATGCCCTTTTAGGGCTGTTCTCAGTCACTTATATCTGAGTCTAACCGTAGTTTCCAGTCAATGGCTTTTAAGACGTGTCTGAAAAATTCTATGATAATCTTCTCAGCAAAATTCAGGATGAGTTTTTCCAAACTAGGTTTTGCTATTGGTAAATTGTAGAAACATCCTCTGCATGATCTGCACAAGGGATTTAAACATAAGGTCACTCCGGTTTTATGGATTTACCTTTAACTCTTTCCATGAAAGGCTACCCAAATTTAGTCATGCCACAAACCTGACCAGAACTGTGAAAAGAACCTCATTACCAAAGAAGAAAGGAAAAAAAAAATAACAGATACAGTATCAATAATTTGAATGCAAAATAAAACACTGTAGGAATTAATGAAATGTTTCCAAGGAAGTTTAAAGGTATTTAGATTGTGTAGAGGTGGTACAAAACTGTAAAATCCTGAAAATACAGTAACGAAAATGCTCTGACACTTTGTAGACTTAAAAAGCCTAAATATCTAGAAGCCAGATAAATAAAGCTGACTTCATTATTTTATTTTTCTAGGATTTCCTTCTCCATTTCAAAAATAGTAGTTACATAAGTCCTCCTTCTAAAAAAACACTCTACTGTTTTAAATACAGAAATAATTCCAAGAGTTTCTCCAGAGCCTGGAATTTTTTAAAACTCTATTCCACCAATATCTAGTTTGTGAAATCCACTGTGTCATTAAAAGGACATTCTCTTAGAAACTTTAGAAAAATCCCACCTACCAAACAGAAAAGCATCAAAAAACCTCCAAACAACAGTGGTCTTAAGTTTCTGTCCTAATCTCCTCTTGAACATTGGTGATTCCTTCTCAGCTCTGTGTTCTACAAATCTTATATCTACAAAGAAAGTCTATCTGTTGAAATTTACAGTATTTTAAAAGCTTCAATTAATTTATTTTCAGAAGTGATGCAGATAACTAAAGCAGTGGAACCTGAAGGAAAATTGCCTTCACCTAACAACTTCTGTCAAGCACAAGAGCGTTTTACCTGGGTAAGTGCGGTTACTCTGTTCTCACTAGGAAACAGAGGAGGATCTTCTCCAACCTGGAAATCGAAGTACACAGTTTTGTGTGTGAAAGTAGAGAACTCATTGCTGAAGCAGAACTTGTATGTTCCATTTCTGGATGCAGTAAATGTGAAGCTATCATACTGTTTCTTCATCTCTTTGTACAGTACAATGCCATCAGGATCTTCCAACCGACAGTCAACATCATAATGACCTCCAGTGATCACCTGGAAACAAAAACCAAGAAATCGTCTTTTTAGAAAAAAATGGACATTTATATATTTCTTCTAAGAGGCATGGTCTGGCAGGTGAAACTGCAAAGCTTTTTGCCTTGACAGGTGTTTTAAAATACAATGTATTCATTTGAGAATCTTTCAAAAGTCTGCAAAATTATTTTTCCATGAACGACACACAGAAAATAATTTAAAATGCTTTAGGTTCAGCATATGCAATGTCAGCTGTATTTTCAAACCCTTAGGAGAGCAATTTTAGTTACTTTGTAATTACTAAGTGTACAATAGCAAAGGCTACAGTAGGATGGGACAGCAAAGACATGATTGTAATGAGTCTGACATTTGCTGTACGCTCAAGTCCTCTATGGAATTGGTTCATCCAGCTGAGACTGCTAACATGCAGCAAGACACTTCCTTCCTGTGTGGCCAGGAAAGTGCAACTGCCCTACTCTGTCAGCTGCATTAGGCTGCAGGAATGGTGTTTGACCAGTAGAACGGGAATTTCAATCTGTCCAGTTTTCCTGTCTGCTTCTGTCAACAGAGCAAGGCTGTGGGGGACCTGCTGCCTCCCTCCTGCAGTTAGACACAGGAGCTCTTCCAGAAAACAGCACATCCGGACAATGCCTGCAACTGACTCAAAACCTCACGATTGCCTCAAGGGGCTTTTTGAGGTTTTGATTACTACCTGGATTCTCCAGAAAGACTGACAGGGAGTCTAGGCATTCACAACTTGATATTCTGATGACTCTTACCATAGCAGTTTTACACTTCATCCTTGCTGCACACTTTTTACTTTTAAGATAAAGCATGCTGAAGGAGGAAGAAGACTTATTTCATATGTGTGCAGAAATCACTGAAATATGTGTATCTGCATTTCAGTCCACATGGCACTGTATAAATGCTCATCAATTTACTAAAGTACCAGGTTATTTCAATGATTACGTTAGTGCTACAACTGAAATAACAACAGACTGGAGCAGCAGCTCCTCCACAAAAGCAATTTCAAAAATATCCATTTGGCAAGCAATAACACAGCTCTTCATTTCTGAAACACAACCTACAATTTGGTACGGGTGTGCTTTTTGCCAATTACATGGAAGTCACTTGCTTTCAGCTGTGTAGGCACACTGAAAATATTGGTTTACATAAAGGTAGCAAAGACTGGCCAGAGCTTTAAAGTTCCCCCAGGATTCCTTGCCACAGAACTTGCTTGTGCCTCCTGTCGGCCCTTGAGACAAGCACACTCCCACAGCACTTCAGGCTGCCAGTGGCTGGCCAAATCTAGACTTTTAGCAGTGCTAATCCTGTTCTGGTCCCCAATAAAAGTGGCAACAGCAGGCTTATCTGTCCAGCGATACCTACTTCAAAACTGCAGGGGAAAATACTGCACAGAAAAGATTGTATCGAAGAAAAAGGGACAAGAAATATTTGGGTAGGGAAAAAGATATCCAGGACCTAGATCACATAGGATAGGGCAACAAGGACTGGTATTTGGCAGCAACATTCTCCAAATACATTTGAGATGGGACAGCAACAGAGAAACTAGAAAGCACAGGACTTCAGCAAGAAAAGCCAGCCCATAAAAACTACACAACCCTTTCCAAAGCTCCCAAAAATAACTGTGATTTTTTGTCATCAGGGATGACTTTTCTCTCATGCTGCTTCTGTACTATAAGTGACTTCATCTACTGAAGTGACAGACTGAAAGGTTCCAACCCTACTGATACACTAAGAGGCACCAAAACAGTGATACTGTAGCGCATCCTTCTCCTATCGCCCTTTCACTTTTTAGTAAGTAATCCCAGTTTGAACTGTGCCCTGAAATATGAAACACTAGCTCTTAAGATGTACTGTGCTCATCCTGTCGATGCTTCACAAACCACAAGGATATTACATCTGTGGCACCTTGTTGGCCGAGCGTGCTTTAGGTATTCTCTGCGCTGTTCAGGTGGGACACTACATGGCAGAGACCAGGGTACAGACATTGCCAGTTTTCAGGGCCAGCTCCGTGTCCCACTCTGTCCTCTCAACTGCTCCCGCAGTTTTCCTTAGTCAAGTTGGAGACCTCCCACTGGACCCAGGCGCTGCTCCCTTGCCGGGCGCTGTTCCCAAATTCCGCCTACAGGAAGGGAGCTGAGTGAGAGCCCCCGGCAGCGGCCTGGGCTCGGGGCCCACGCCCGGGGCGGCTCCTCCCGGGGGGTACCTGGAACTCGAGGGTGCACTTGGTGCCCTGGACGATCTCCTCGTAGAAGCACTGCTTGGCGTTGTCGGGCAGCTCGAACGTGATCTCGGAGGCCCGCGCCGCGCAGGCCGCCAGCGCCCACACCAGCAGCAGGGGCGGCAGCGGCCCCCGGGAGCCCCGCGGCGACATCGCCCGGCGCGGAGAGAGGCGAGGAGGGTGAGGAGGGCGCGGAGGGGCCGCGGGGCTCGGGACGCGGGGCTCGGGGCTGCGGGCGGGACGCGGCGTGGCCCAGGCGACG
>JANRMJ010000079.1:46520887-46532319 GCA_025584955.1 Alethe diademata
CTAAATCACTGATAGAATTAAATCTGACCCGAGACATCAAGGGCAGCAAGAAAAGCTTCTATAGGTACACTGGTGATAAAGCAAGACTAGGAAAAATGTGAGCTTTCTCAGGATGGGTATAGGAGACTTGGTTACTCAGGGTATGGAAAAGGCTGAGGTACTCAATTACTTTTTTTGCCTCTTTCTTCACCAGTGAGGTCTGCAGTCACACCATCCAAATTGCAGAAGGTGATGGCAGGGACTGAGAGAACAAAGAACTACCTGCTCTAAGTCAAATTCAAGAATATCTAAGAAACGTGAAGGTGCACGAGTCAATGGGACCCAACAAGATTCTTGTGTGGGTCCTGAGTGAACTGGTGAAGGAAGTAGCTAAGTCAATATCCATCACACTTTAGAAGTCATGGCAATCCGTGAAGTTCCCACTGACTAGAAAAGGGGAAACATAATCCATATTTCCAAAAAGAGAAATAAGAAAGATCCAGGGAACTACAGGACAGTCAGTTACCTCAGTGCCTGACAAAACCATGGAGCCAAACCTTCTAGTAAATAACTAAAGTACATGGAAAATACAGAGGTGATTGGTGACAAACTTCACTGAAGGCAAATCATGCCTGTCAAATTTGGTAGCCTTCTGTGACAGGATTATAGAGGTAGAGGATGAGGGAAGAGTGACTGGCATCATCTACCTGGACTTGTGTGAAGCATTTGACACTGTCCCACACAACATCTTTATCTCTGAGATGAGGCGACATGGATTTGGCATTTAGACCACTTGAAGGATAAGGAGATGACTGGATGGTTGCACTCAGACAATTCCACTCATCAGCTCAAAATCCGGGTGGAGACAATTGACAAATTATGTTGGTCAGGGAATCTTGGGACCAGCACTATTTAATGTTTTTGTTGGTGACAAGAGGCAGTAGGATTGAGAGCACCCTCAGCAAGTTTACTGATGACCCCGGGCTGTGTGGAGCAGCTGGCACAGTGAGGGGAGGGATCCATCCAGGGGGACCTAGATAGGCTGGAGAAGTTGGACCATGTGAACATTATGAAGTTCAGCAAGGCCAAGTGCAATATCCTGTACCTGTTCAGGGCAATCCCAAGCACGAGTACTGACTGGGTAGGGAATGAATTGAGAGCAGCCCTTGGGTGAAGGTCTTGGGGGGTTATTGGTGGGCAAGAAGCTGGACACGACCCAGCAATGTGCACTTGCAGCCCAGAAAACCAATTCTAACCCTAACCCTCAGCCTGGAGAAGAGAAGACTCCAAGACAATTTTATCATGGCTTTCTAGTATCTGAGGAGGCCTGCAAGAGAGCTGGAGAGGGAGTTTTAAAAAGGACATGTAGTGATGGGGCAGGAAGGAATGCCTTTAAACTGAAATGAGCGTGTTTAGATTGGATATTGGGAAGAAATTTGTTACTCTGAGAGGGTGGTGAGACACTGAAACAGATTTCCTAGAGAAGCTGTGGGTTCCCCAGCCCTGGAAGTCCTTGAGACCAGGTTGGATGGGGCTGGGTGCTCAAAAAGTAGGAGTTCAAGCCTGGCTGTGACAATTTGTAACAGATTAAGTCCAGGCAAAGATCATCCATTAAACGATTTCAGGATGAAAGCCCCATGTACCAGTGTGGAGAGGGAGAGGAAGAAGCAGAGGAAGAGGGATTTCTTGAGGTAGAATGAGGATGGGGAAAACAAGATTAAGGGGGGAAAGCAAGTATTTTAGTTGGGATTAAAAATAATAACAACAAAGCTGTTACCCAGGAGCTTGTAGCTGTTCTAAAATTGCCTTGTGCAGAAAAAGATAGAGGTGAATGTATATTTTGGGACTTAGATGAAGAAACATGGGAACTATTTCTAGTCCTCACTCCTCTCTTTTTAGCTGGAGAAGTAAATGAAGGATCTGTGAAGTGCATAATACAGCAAAAGGCACATACAGTTTTTATATGATTCACCAAAGCATTCAACAAAAATAGCTGTCAGGTAAGGCAGGCAGGAGTGGTTGTCTACCATTTCACTAATAGAATGAAAGAGGGATGCCCCTTCAACAATTACACAAAATGCTCTGTGATCATTGTGGACATCTTTTGGGTGAACATGAGTGCACCCAGAAAATTATATTGCTAAAGCGTGTCTCAGTTTGTAGACTTGTGCAAAGACATTGCAGATACTGAATTCTGGAAGTCATACCAAGGGAAGTGAAAAAAGATTATTAAAACCCATAAAACTATTTAGCCTCTTGCATGTCCACCAAAAGATGGGGAACATGCTGACTACTTTAGAACACAGAGCAACCTTGGATTTCACATGATGAAATTCTGGCTGTGACAGAAAAGGAGCTGGTGAACCATGTGTTTCTTTTTCTGAAAGAAAAACTTAATGTGTAAACACCATTTTTTTCACCCACTTGTACAGGGAAAAAAGAGGAATTAATTAATTCATAGAGAAGAAGTGAAACAATTCAGTATGCCCCCCTGATCTGTTCTACAATTGGCCCACATAAAGAAATGGAGGTATAGAAAGAATTTAATTTCATCTGCATCTAAATCTAAAGCCTAATTTCATGTAAATTTTGAAGAATATGCTAGCACAAGGCCAATAATGAAGATCCTCTGCCCAGAACACAGTCTTTCAGAAATCTATACCACAGATTGATTCTGACTGGAAGCCTCTAGAAAAGAACAACAACAACAGCAGGAAAAAACAACCAACCAAAAAATTCAAATGAACAAAAAGCCAAAAAAAGCCCCACCCCAACACAAACCTTAGACACAGAGAGCTCTCTCAGTGCAGATTGCTCAAGCGTTTGGGCTGGAAGCCTAAGTCAAAACTGAACAAAAGCCAGTCTGCTGAAGAAGAATTCACTTCCAGCAGTTTCTGTTCCACAATGACAAAGCTCTGCCAGCCACATAGGGCACAGCAGGAAGAAGAGAATCCAGGAGGAAACTTGGCTTCATATCTATTGCAGCCTAAATCATCTGTTTTGAACTGGCTTCAGCTGTCAGTCATGTGGAAGACAAACACCTGTGAGGAAGTACAAAAACAGCTCATATTAGAGGTGTTATTAAAATCAGCATCTGCTGCTCATCTGCCACTCTGTTAGGAGAAAACAGCAATGCAAGTCGTCATAAAATCTGATGAATGGGATGAATGAGGACATCCAACAGGCAATGGGGGGAAATGTTTTTCGAAAGAAAGAAAGAACAAGCATGATGCCAGGCTTTTAGGGGTTGATTGTGGCTACTGTTCTTTACTGGATCCTGGACACAGGAAAATAGCAACGTTTATGGACAATAAAACCTGCTCACTTTTTCTCTCCTAAGACTTTTATTCCAATCTCATATTTTCTGTTTCCACTTCCTGTAATTTCTTGGGCTATTATCTCATCTGGCCCTTCCAAAGATATCTTCAAATTATTTGCATAAGCAATCCATCTAAACTTGTAATGTTTATTACTTGTCTCTGTAAGGGACACTGTCTACTCTGCAGGACCCATTGCATTCATGTAAGACAGGTAGCTATCACTAGGTTAATAGATAACCAGGTTTTATACCAGTATGGACTATGAAACCAGACAGGTCTCCATGCTGTGTTTTAAATTACAAATTGAAATCTTTGATGATGGCTGGTAGTTAATCACAGACATGGAAGGATGTGTCCTTATGCCAGTCTGTAAAATTACACGTGTACCTACAGCTGCCTTCAAAAGATACTTCTAGTGATTGATAATATTGCAATATATTTGTGTCACAGATGCTCACAGGTTCTTTCAGTGCAAAAGGTTAATTTGTTTTGTTAGAAACTGTAAGTAATATTTTTCATAGTATTAAGATTATAAATGAGAAAGAGAACTTTATGAAATTACTCCCCCCACCCATATATATATATGTGCTTTTCCTTTTCAAATCTGGTGATATCTCTGTGTAGATTGTCACTAGTTGTGGATCATTTTTAACTTTCTGTGTATGCCTTTTCTCCTTCTGCTGACATTCAGATTATTATCTTAACTTGAGGGGAAGAGTTATCCAGGATGCAGTCCTCAACAAGGCTTTTCTGTTTTATCAGTGTTGCATAGAGAATAGAGGAAAATCTGTAGTCTGGAAATCATCTGTACAAGAAAATAAAGAAATACAAGCAGGGAAAACAAACTTTTTTCTTTGTCTGGAAATAGCTAATTCTTTCACTGTGAGGTCAGCTACTCCCGGTCTAAAAGGATGTTGAGTGTGGAGATAGCTAAATTTTACCATGGATCAATACATGATACCTCTAATGCAGCAAACTGATCATCTCTGCACCTGCAGAGGTCACCCAAATGAAGACATCACATTCTGTCCTCTCTTGCTTATTCAAAAGGGCAAAAAAGTTACAACTCATCACATTTCTTAGAGCGTAAGCAGGTGATCTAGGCAGTGTGTCATTACAGACAAGAACTATAGCACTGAACATGACATATTCAGCTGGAGGGTAGCAGCATCTAAAAAGAGAAGGTTTCTCTATCGTGCTTTCCTATCAATAGGTTTTTTAATTGCACATTTATACAATTGCTAATTTGCTGCACTGATTAAAATAGGAAGCAAATGCAGTTACATAATGGGACACAGCTAAGTCATTTCCTTCTGTGCCAAATGGAGCAGGTTTATGCTTGCTTTGCCAAATGGAAATGTTAATGAAAGATGGAGAAATGAGAGTAATCAGAAATTGTGAGTTTGGGCAAAAAAGGGATCCTGCACTGCTCATTTCTAATAAAACTGAGTGACTCAGAGCGGTGATTTTGTATACTGGCATGGTTCAATAAGATCTGTCTCTTAAATTGTGCTATAATATAGCAGTACACATACGTCTAATCTGAAGAAGGTATTCCCCCTGCTTCACTGACAAAAAGAGTGAAAGAACCACTGTTCCACTGGACAATAGAAATCTTTAGTACAGCTAGAAAACAGAATGATTATTTACTTTAATGGGAAAACACCAAAGGTCACTTATTCCAAGGCTTACTCACGCAGATCAGTTTTTTTGAGGAGTCACATTTCCAAGGACGATAGATTTGAATATGTTAGGTTAGTATTTATGTTCCTAAACATTCAGATACTCTTCCAACTTACCAAGAGCAAGGTCTCCAGTGGTTAGTTGTTCACTTCCTGGTGTGATCCTCTTCTGTCCTTCTGATACTGCTTTTGCAACTGTTGTTGCATACCTAGAAACAGTAGGTTTCTTTCAAAAAATTAAAAACATTTTTCTGCTTTCCTTTTTTGGTTTTTTTAGACCCATTTCGGCAGATCAATAAGAAATGTTTCTTTGCAAAAAGCAATAATACTGAAAACGGAGCATGAAGGTTTTCTCATATCACAAGGCAGAAACCATTGGTTATCAATGGAGTCATCGGAAATGTTAATGTGATATGTAGCATCTGATTGCATTTTGCACCCTGTTTAAAAAAACCAAACCAACCAAACCAAACCAAACCAAACCAAACCAAACCAAACCAAACCAAACCAAACCAAACAGTGATTCAACAAGCTGTAAGTGAAATCTAGACTGCAAAGGAAGTAGCAAAATTCCCATTGATGCGTTTAGACCAGATTTTATGCCTAAATACCCAATGAATGCAATATCTGTAGGTATACACTGCAATAACAAAGTAGTAGTTAAAGGCCTGAAGGAATGCGTTGGAGCACAACACTGAGACTCAGGTTAGTTAAGAGTCTTAATTCAAACTTCCAGACAATTAAAGGCAAAGGAAACAGTTTTGAGGTGCTTTAGATTACACTGTTTGCCTTCTATTTAAGGAAATACACAAGTAAAACATAAGTAAAATTAAAGAGAGCTTTTCCTTTGTTCTTCTTGCTTCTCAGTCCTGAAGGTGAAGAACACTAGATCTTTGTGTCCTAGAGCAGCTGGCTCGAGGGAAGCTGCAAGTTTGTTTCTAAATTAGCCTTAAGTCCACATTATTTCACTTCAGAAATGAAGACCGTCTTTGCTTTTTTGAGTTCTGAGCATGAAGAACAAAGGAAATAGTGACTCCATAATAGAGAAGAGCAAAGATTGATTTTGGAAGAGAAAAATAACCTTCATTAGGTTATTAAAATGTTGGGAGTTGACAGTTTGTTTGTTTGTTTGTTTGTATGACTGCTGTTTTTCTTCAGTAACAAATTGTCATAAGAAAAATCTTGAAGGGCACACAAATATTTATCTGCAGTGTCTCTGTGTAGTAGGCCACAGTGATACTCTTTTACTTCTGAGTAATTGCTGAGTGAGCTCCCATGTTGGTTGTTTATAGATTACACTTTCCAGGGTGATATAAGAAGCGTTCTTCCATTCCCCCTTAAAACCTCTCTAACAATTAATTTTCTGACCTTTTTGCCTCCATATGGGTAAAATGTCATCCAGCAGCCATTGCCTTACAGGCCTCTACGTGTACCTAATATGTCCACACAGAAACAACCTTCCAAATCACTGGTAATCTGGACAACAGCCATTTTCCTCAGCTGAAATGCTGCACTCTGTTTCCAGTGAGATTCCAGGCTCTTAAGCACGAGGCATGAATTTATGCTGATTAATCACCTTTTTTAAAATCAGCGGGGTGTGCACTGTCAAGCATATTTGACTCAAATATAGAAGCATAAATTGGTTTACTCAGTTAAAAGCTTTGATCTGGCAGTAACCGATAATAGGTGGAGATACAGGAATCCATAGCGCTTATGGATCCCAATTTACTTTTTGGCTTCTAAAGCAGAATGCTAAAAGTGGGTAGGAATTTCTTCACTGGCACCTAACAGAGCGCGGAATTCTTGAGAGTGAGAGATGCACTATTACTCCTAAAAACATTACTTCTGCATTGGCTTTCCCTTGTTAGCCTGATACAAATAGGCTTCTAAATTAGCATTATGTCATACTGCAAAATAGGAAGCATACATTGCTGCCATGAGACAGAAATCTAGCTACAAGCTGTAGGAGCTTCAGAGAGATGTACTCAGAAAAGGAGCCTATGCTCTTGTTCAAGAGCATAAAATTTAGTTTCAGACTTTGTTCATTTTAGTATGGATGAAGTTATGAAGTTTAGTATGTTCATTTTAGTGGATGAAGACAAAAGAGGTAGTGATTAAAAAGAGTATGTATATATTTTACATATTCTTTTTGGACCTGCTTGCCATTCTAAGAGTTGGATATAGTCAAAATACTGTGTTCTGTCCAATGAAATGCTGCAAAGATAACAGATTTTTTAATGACCATTAACTTGGAACCATTTCAGTGATGTAGTTATAATCTTCAAAATTACTGATCAACCGCTTTCCCCTAGTCAGCTGTTTGCTGTAACATGACATGAGGAAACATTTCTTGGATGAGATAAACACACAACTTTGTTATCATTGCAAAATTAAAGTGTGCAACACAAGCAAAATAGCTTTTTACATTTTGTTTTTAGCAGTTACCACTTGCCTTATTGTTTAACTCTGACTGTTCCTGTATTCATACTTTGTGTTACCTTAAAGAATTAAACGTTTTATCCTGCCAGCCTTTTTTTTTTTTTTTTTTTTTTTTTTTAACATTTGACTTATTCACAGCTATTACAAGAAATTTAAGTGTAGAGATCGGTTTACTTAGGTGTTTTGGCTAACAAAGGTCAAGAGTTATAAATATGTGAATCATTAATTGCAGTGCGTGTTCCTCCTACTGTGTTGCTGAGAATTGCACAGGAGAACAGAGATTAAATACTTCCCCACAGGCTGCAGTGGCTTTCCCCCCCATTGCCAGAGTTAACTCTGCACTAATACAAGGAGACATCTGCTCAGTTGTATTGGTTGCTTCTGATGCCCACTTGGACATCCACCAAGAAATAATGTTACATCGAGTTTTCTGTGATTGAGCCCTCATTTTTCCCAAAGAACAGAGCCTCATATTGAAGTGCCATAGTATCATATATTGTCAGGGTGTCAATCTGCCATTTTGTCAGGTGCTTTGATACATGTACACACTCATAAAAGAACAGGACTTTAGGCAGATCTGGGATCATGGCATCCCTCATGTGACTGATCCTAAAGCGTCTAGCCCTCTTCAGTGAGTATATATCTGAGCTAAAAGTGAAGTTTATGCATCATTAGTTGCTAATTGGTGTTCCAAAAGTATTCTTGCAAGTTATGGGTCAAACATCTTACTGTACAGTATGCTATCTTCTGAGGGTAGATATTACTTGTGACCAGGGATCAGGGAGAGATCCTAGCTGGTGTGGCCTGTGGCTTTTTAAATTGCAGTGGTCTATCCCTGGGTGTATTCATACAGTGTTTCTGGGGGCTAATGCTGTGCACTGACAGAGCAATACTGCCCTTAACGTGCTCCATTTCTGAGTGGAAGTCTGGATGTGTTTGGGAGCTCTAAGGAAGAGCAGTCTGTCTCCATCGCACACATCTGTGGAGCTTAGACTGAGGCAGCTTCTCAGTGGGGCTTTGGGGGTTGGCTCAGTGTGGCTGAGTGTGACCAAAGAGCAGGCTCGTATAGCTCTGAGCTGATACTGCTGAGATTTACAGAGCATGCAACACTTGAAGCATGTGCTTCCCATTGCAGAAGAGGGACGTACATCAACAATTACTACTGAAGAGGAATATTTTAGTATGCAAGATGTTTTCTTACCAGCAGCAAGATTAGCACTCAATGAAAACTTGAAAAGCAAGCAGTGAAAGCTTGAAGAAGGGGCAAAGATTGCAAAGTATCTGGCTGTGTAAAAGGACATGTAAAAGCCAGTAGTGAGAGCAGTGCTCTGTTTTGGCATCCAAATGCAACTAGCAACCTTTGACTCTATGCCAGTTCAGCACTGGGTGTGAAACTCTTGGCAGTTTGCCTTGACTTCACAGCATTTTTAGGTCTGGAGACAGAAAGTGCAGCGAGAGAGGGAGTGCAGAGACCTGGTTACTGAGATGGTTTTGTATGTCTTGTTTGTTTCTCTTTTCTATTTACCAGAAATTATTGATGTCTTTAGGAACTATGGAGGATCTAGCTCTCAAAGCTTAGATTGATGAAACAAAATACATCTCCCATTTTTTTTGAAATGTTACTTAGAAGTGTCAAGCTGTATTTTGTCCTCCCTTTAAACAAACAAACAAATATATTTCTGGCCAAGGAAAGCTTTTATCTGATGTGATTTTCAGTAAGTGAAAGTCACATCAGCTTGAAATGCCAAACTTCCTTATCAAGAGCCAGTATGTTTTTCAGCATCACCCCTTTTCCCAGAATTACCAAAACTGCCTAGAGTATCTGGAAACAAATAGCCACAGCTTCTGAAAAATCAAAATTATTCAGAAAAATTAAAATTTTAAGAATGCTTCTGGTATAGTTTGTGCTTGCACAACAAATACACTACATCAAGATGTTTAAGCAGAGTCTTTAAATAAACTAATTTTAGATTAAAGAGGTGCTTTCCCAAAACAATGGAATTATTTTCTTTTTGCTTGTAGGTGTGAATTTCCCCAAGTCATAATAAATTTTATATTTGTATTTATGTAATGAGTAGTATAAATTCAGAAGTCCTCTGACTAATCTTTCTAAGAGTTTCAATTAACAAGTGCATAAGGATCTTTGAGGCTCTGATAGCTGTGGGTTTTACTCAGTGTTCTTTTGCCTATCTGCTGTTTAAGGCAGCACTCCTCCTCTGCGTGGGAGGTGACGGAGGGAGGGCTGTACTTCCCAGCATCGCTGCCACAGACCTTGGCAGTAGAAAGCCCTGTCAGGCAAAGGGGGTGATCTAGAAGCAGCAGGGTTAGCAAATGCAAAGCTTGCCAACCTCGAGTCACCAGCACAGGAAAGGATTCACCAGCCCTTTGCTTCTTTGCTAGCATTACCGTACAGTTGTGTACATTGTGATTTCTGTGCCTACAGTACCGGCTTTTATTGCCATCACCTTCCCCTGTGGGCAGCAATACCCACAAATTTGCTATTTTAGTTATTCCAGCATCCCTTTGGGAACTTGGATGCCAAGCATGACCATGCTACTTCAAAGCAGAAATCCTAGGGGAAGATATTGTGTAAACTCTTAGAGGCATTGCTGGGAGCAGCAGTGTGTCCCACAGTCTGCCAATACACATGCTTGTTTATTCCCAGGCTGGCTTGCAGAGGAAGGCAGAACAGCAGATTTCTCTCCATTGGCAAATCCTATATAGCCTGTTTTGTACTATTCATGCTTTTTTGTTCCCCTGCATGTCTTGAATAGGATTAACAAATGGAGTTTTCCCTTTAAGCTCTGTTGAACTCTACTAAGATACTCAGAAACTACATCAGAAGTTTGAAACAGTCTTTTCCACTAGTGGTTCACTTGGCATCATAATTTCTTGTCTTAATGGAGGCACTGACACTTTGTGGGTGACAGCTCTTGCTCTGTATCACCATCAGAGTGTGTGATATATTAACTTTAAAGCAACGAAGAGGTTTTATTTGCTGAAAACAGGTCTCTTTAAATATTGACCTCTTTAAACATTAAACATTATGGACAAACATCCCAGAATTGATGATGCAGGGATTGCAAAATAAATTACTGTTTAAACCGTGGAATGTGCAGAATGACAGTTCAGTGCAGCTGTCAGGGCCACCTCCGGCTACCCTCTGGAAAGTGCTCTCACCAGCCGTGATATTGGGCTAACAGTGCTTTCAGACTTATTTCAGGAAGCATTATTGTCAAATAAGCATACTGACTAATTGCTTTAATGACTTCAAATCAATCTCTTATTGTCTGCCTTTTGATTTGAGAAGTTACTACTTTGTGAAAAATAATGTGATGTTGGTCGTTTGGGCACATGGAAAATGAAAGTGTGTAACTCGAGATGTATAAAGCTTCATAGGTTAGTAATTTTCTCTCCAGATAAAAATATATTGGTCAGTTGTTTGGAAATTTCAATCACTCTGACATTTGTATTGCCTCAGCAAGCTTGCCCAGCTTAAGTTCTTTGAGTCAAACACCTTGCCTGAAGATGGGAGCACAAATACTAAGCCATTACCACCCCCTCTGAGTTTTTCTGCCAGATGTGTCTCCTTTTCACTACACTTCTAAAATAAGGAACAGGTGTTCTCTGAAAAGCCTCAGAAGAGTGTAAACAATGCTATACACCTGTTATGTTTTACTTCAGCTCAGAAACAACCCTTTTGCGAGCAAGCTTACCTATAATCCAGTAGGAAGACTTTTAAAAAAGGAAGATCATACACAGACTGCATTTACTGCAGTATGCAAAACTGATGGCTTATCTTCAGGACAGAGTGATAAACCATCCTTCTACACTACATTTTAGGTGAGACCAGAACACAACTTTGAAGAAAACCTCCCAGTTTTTCCTACTTACCATACTTCAGAGAGGCCTCAAAACATATTATCTGGATTACCTGCATGTAACTCAAACACAGATGTGCCCCTGGACTGCTTTAGCCACTGATGAGCAACAGAATCAGAGCAGGACTAAT
>JANRMJ010000079.1:46545548-46555825 GCA_025584955.1 Alethe diademata
TCAGGATCTCAAATGCTGAAGCAATTGAGGCAACACAGGTTACTTACGCAAAATCTAACTCATTTTGTGTACAAAAATCTAATTCTCTCTAATTCACACTCTAATGCCTATTACATGCTTCTATGAGTCAGGAATGGAGCAAGAGATATCACATTACATACTAAAAAGCAACAATAATTTACACTTTTGTACTTTATGCAATTTAATTTCATTGAGAACCTTGAGGTTGTTTTACTATCTGATTTAAGAAATTTTACAATTGGAATATTGCAGTGCTTTAAAAAATGCCCTAAACACTGTGTTAACAGAAATTCCAAGTTTGGAAGTCTTAAAATTACTTAAGCTGTTTTTTAAAGTGCTTCATGCCAACAGAGCAGGGGCCAGAATTCAGATTATAAACCTTAGCACAAGGTTTTCATTTTTGCAAGATATCAGAACCCCAAAATAGGTAGAACAAATTAAATGACCTTCTTAATCTTTGTCTACATTGTAATGCAGTAACAAAGTGAAGTCCAAAAGCAGAGACGTGTGCTATTTCTTTTCACTGATGCAATGATGTAGGAAGAAGCTTTTCCTCTCATAGTTGCCTGTTGTCTGAAGACTCTGATTCTGAATACTCCTGGTGGACATGAAACTGGCTGTTAAAGCTTTTCTCAAGCAGCACCTCTTCAACTCATAAGTAACCATGTTCAGGGAGGTACACAGTTGGAAATCCAGGTAATACAAGTAACCAGAATCAAGTACTCAATCCTAGTAATCCCAGTTTCAATCAGTGTAAAACATTTTAATCCAGTTGACAACAGCACAGTTATTCCAGCCTTGACTGGATAAAGGTCTAGCCCAAGAATATGATAAGGTTTCCTCCAGTGTCTGAGTTTAAACAGGACTGTTTTGCACATTTCCTACGAACAAAACTTTTTCAAGTGCTTGTTTTCTCCCTATGAATATGCTTGGTAAATATTCCCATACAAGCAATCTCAGGCTCATTCAGAGCCCTAGCAATGACAGAGGAATAAATACGTGCCACATGTCTGGGTGCCTCCAGTAGGTTTTTTCAATATTCCAGTGTAAAGTTCAAACCATGTGCTCCATAAGCATACGTAGCCAGGCCTCAAATGAACTTGGTCTGTGCAGTAGCAACAGAGCCTCAGCATTTAAAGAGTAGTTCTTTAATGTCCAGACCTATTTCTGCCCCTCAGAAATGCCTGTCCTTATGCCTAGGACGTGGATGGCCTCCAGAGCCATCCACTGAGTGATCAACAGGAGGTCTCTGCACCTGCCTCCAAGCACTCACACAGCAGTTCAGTAATTCTCTTAATGGAAAGGCTGCATGCCTGCCTGCAGATTGAAACAAGGGAAGAAGCATTTTTCAGCAACCTTATTTGATCAGAGTTCTCATAGTTAACAGGAGATGTTTTGCTGGGGCATCTCTTTCAACTAGCGGGAAAAGAGGAGGTTTCTTTCTCTGATTGTGGCTCTCAGAGCTTCCCAAGACAGTGATTTATAATGAAAATCAAACGCTTTGCATTAACAATGTGATTTTATAAAAAAAATGGAAACAAAAAACAAAAATGGAAACAAAAACAAACAAAAAAGAAAACCAAGAGATCTTGGGGATCTGATTCTGAATACTGATTGGGAGCAGAGAACAAGATGTAGCTGTCTTTTGCAGCAGAAATTTTGCTTGCTGGTGAGGCAATATATTTTTCTCATGGCATCTCTGAGATTCATGTGATTCATGGATCTCAGGGAAACTGGCCAGATAAGGGTAGCATGTGCCACACAATCCTGTTATGCTGTTTCTCTAACCATTGTGACTTAAAGAAGTAGGTTAATGATGTTTCATCTCCTAAGACATACATTAATTCACATGTATCCATCATGTTTTAAAATATTCTTCATCACCACAGGTCAACCAAACAGCTAAACTAAACCTGTGAGAAAGCACAGGGGCCTGAAAGAATAGAATAGGCATGAAAAATAAACCAAAGCACAGGTCAGTGAACAGTATATACACTTTATCTTTGTGGAAAGAATTTTTTCCTACTGGGAAGTGAAGTGCAAATAGAGTTCATTTTAACCCCTCAAACTGCAACGAGAGAGGAAGGAAGTACATCTTAAATGTCAAGAAGTTAAGTTTTAAGAGAAAATAATGTACTTATCTGTCTGTACCAAAGGTTTCTAGTGAATTAGAGAGTAAAAGCAAAAGCGAGATGGATCTGGAAAAGGCATAAGATGTTTTCATTACTTGTTGAAAAACCCCTCAAATGATTTTTGTGTGGCATGCAACAAAGATGAATTAGGTCAGAAGCATTTGTTTCTCCCTATTTTGGGGGTCATTTATCCCTGAAGAAATATACTGTAGTCTTAAGCATCACAAGGTTCAAAGATTTGAGATAAAATTATTGAATAAAGCTTCATAACAGCCACAAGTGTCAGAACTAGTCTTGAAGACCTGAAGCTGATCCATGGTGGTTTTGCTTCCTTTATCAGACACAGTGAATGGAATTAGTCTCCATTCACAGAACATAAGACTCTGACATTCAAGGACAGTGAAATCTTTCATGAGCTAAACTGGCAAGAGCAGAGTGTATTCTATGGCTGAAAAGCACTGAGCTTCTGCTTGATTTGTTCTGCTTGTCTCTGCAAACAGTCAGTGTAGGCAGGTCACCTCTTTTACCCTTGGGAAGGCTATATTCTTGCAACACAGCTTTCTCTCAGTCATGACAGAAGTGTGATAAATAACTACAGGGACTAGCTAATGAATAGCACATCTTGTATCATTGTAGTTTAAGGGGAAAAAAACTGTAATGAAAGAAGGGTTATATATAGGGTGGGTTTTGGTTCTGTATTCCTCTATATATCAACAATGGACAATAATGGACAACGTTCAAATATCAAGAGACTCAAGGCTTAAATAACAAATTTAACTGATTTGCGTATGTCAAGATTTTGTAGTGAGTTAGACACAAAGTAACTCTAGGCTCAATTATGCACAAGAACGTTAATAAACTTTTTAGGCAGTAAGGGACCTCTTTGAGCAACAATTCCTGCTAGAGGCTTCAGAGGTCCCAGACATCAGCATATGAAGCAAAAGAGCTGCTCACTTGCTGGTTATACATAAGTGAACCTCCCCTCAAACATGTGTATAATTTCAGTGTATCTAGCCCTTGTCAGCCATAGCCAAATAAACTGAGATGGCCTTTCCATTCCTGGAGAGCCCCCATTGTCATCTTTTCTCTTGAATATGGCATATGCTTTCCCAGTGACTCTGCTACAGAGCCTTCCCATATCAAACATGTCTTTGATAAACAGTTTCTCTTCTTGCTAAATTTTTAATAATAACAACACTCCAAACCAAAAACACCACACCCTTGGAATTTGCAGAATTTATGTAAATATTGCACTTCACTCCTCTCCTGGCATTGTTTTGCCTACCTATGTCATTCTGTTGCAGCTGCTTCAGTTAAGTCTTGGTTAATGCATGAAGTCATATTTAGGCTGAGTTCCTCCTGCTGTTACCAGCCTGGATGATTTGAGGCAGTATCCCTCACCATGTAAAGATCTTAATGGTAACCCTGGTAAATGTTAAACCCTCTTCAATTTACAGTGACACTGTTCAATGGCACCTTTCAGGTAAAAGCATATGAAATGCTAAACACTGCTCATTGTCCAATGAAATCTGATTGTCAGCCTACAGCATATTGCTGCCTCATCAGGTGGCCAGTTAGCTCCATTCCAAAGCAAGGGACATTCATACGATAGGTGATTTAGTACCTTGGCTGTCCGGCCATAACAGTATGCAAATACTGTTTTGCTATTACTAGTTCCTGTGTTTTAATCCAGCACAAATAATATATTTGTGTGAGTGAAAAGGTGATTATACTTCTCATTACATTACTTGGTATTTGTTGATTGAATATGGCTTTTAGTAGGTAGTAGCTTTATGCTTGTGCTGTTCACAGCACCTGATATGTAGCTAATCCTTAGGAAGTAGCAAAGGTGGTGGCTGTGATGTGTGTTCTAAGGACTCTGGACCCAGTTAAACATTTTTCTTAAGGTTTCCTGTATTTGTACCCTTTATGTTGGGCAGGCTACCTCCCATATGTTGAGGTATAGAGGACATGAATACCTTCTTCTGAAACACCTAAATTCCTGTACTGTCTTACGCAATGTACAATATCATGCTTACCATGCCTAAATGGTATTTGGGACAACTCATGTAGATTGATCACTTCTGCCTGTATTTCCTCTGTGCCACTTGCTAGGCATATGAGTGACTAGCTGGATGTGGGTATGCATCCTAGAACAGCTAGCTGCTCTCATATTTACTGTGCCTTCTTGGCTGTCTCTCTGATCTTCCATTCCATCTGGCCTGACTGAACATGTGGTCTACAAGCTATACAGTTTGTTCTTCAATTCTACCTACTAAGCAAAAGCCTGATGAATAAGCTGTAATTGAAGTTAGTTAAGTGAATCTTCTAGTTTTCTGCAGGAAGGATGAGGAGAACAAGAGGCACTGAGTGCAAACTGAAATGCAAGACATTTTGCCTAAAAATAAGCCTTTTTTACTGTGAGACGGATAAAACACCAAAAGCCCAGAGAGGCTATAGTGCCTCAGTCCTTTTAGATACTCAAAATCCAACTGGGTGTAGTCCTGAGCAATCTGCTGGAGGTGACCCTGCATGAGCAGGACAGCCAGATTGCCAGCCTCAGCTCATCCCTCATGCTGTCACACTTTCACAACAATGCATAGGTTCATTCAAAAACAGTTACACTGCTGAAACATTTTCTGAAAATTTGACACGGACTGTGTGGAAATGAGGCCTCATACATTAAATATTTTCTGGGCTTGTCAATACAGAGGGAAATATGTGACTCATCTTAATCCGATACTGATTTAAAAATTTAAACTGCTGAAAGTTTAAACTGCTGTCTGACTAACCAGCCATCACCTACAAGACTGGGAGAATTGTTACACATTCCCTACTTAAGAATATGTTATTAACTGCATTAAATGGGGATAGCCTCTAGGCAGGCAGCTTTGCTGATTTTTTATGTGTTTAATTACAGTTAACTCCTTTCAAGAAAGTTCTTTCCCTGTGACTAAATCTGGAGGATAAAACTAAGCATTGGCGAACTGAGTGACAGAACTCCCCCCTAATTTAATTTGAGTCGGGATTCTTTGCATGCTTGACATACTGCCAGCTTTTAAAAGTCTTTTCTAACAGTGTGTTACTTGGAAAAGATTTAGATGTTTATGAGGAATGTGGATTTTGGTAAAATGTGATGAGTATTTTAGTTACCATTTAAAAAAAAGCTGAAAACTCTGAAACCTGTGCAGAAATCCAGTTTTATTTCAGTTTTCCTCTTCATTAGCTACACAGAATACTTTGGGAACTGGACATTAGCTGAATTAAGTATGATTAGTCTTCTTAAAAGTCAAATCTTTGTGCAATCAGTTTTGAAAATCATCATGCATGAAGCATTTCTCTGTTCCTATTTAAAACAGGATCTGACAAATTAACTGCTAAAAAAAAAAAAGAAGTAAAAAATGCACAAAACTATCAAGATGGCCTAAAACATTAAAACTTAAAAGATTTAATTAAAAAAAACCCAACAGGTGCTGCTGTTAGTTGTATCTACTGTACTACCCATAGGTACAAATGACTGGAAGCTTAGAAGTTTACATAGTTACTAATTACATTGAGAGCATACATCCCCATACGTTTATCGAGAAGAATCAGATGACGTTTAAAAACCCTATTTCTGATATTCTCAGTGTGATATCCAAGGTGGAGTTTAAAAGGCACTAGAATTAGAAAACAAACTACTGAATTCTAACAGGAGCCCAAGGAAAGGCATCTAACCTCTGAAGCAGGTTATGGCACTAGTTAGCTCAGTGTCCCATAATTGGCATTTGCTCGAGGAAACTGCGTGCGGTCTGGAGGCTGCCCTAGCGTGCTCCGACGTACAAGGAATTGAAAGAGACTGTCTGCCAGCCTTAGCCATGCGAGTCTTCTGTCCCTGGTTAAACATTCAGCAGGTCTTACGCAAATGCATGCTGATGCTTCTCAGTTGTTCTCCTGCGGCACTCCTGTGGCCTGAAAGGAAAGAGGAGAGTTGTTGCTTTAAGGAAAGAGACTGTCACTGTCTATTTCGTGGTCTCTCTGTGGACCTTTGTTCTCAGAGTAGTTCAACACCTTAAAATACTTGGAGTGCACATTTTCAGTGCTCCTTGCCAGAGTTCTGTAGAAGGCACTATGTGCCTGACAGTCACCCTGTCTATTGGCCCTGAGTGACCATGGGTAAGCCCATGGCAGAAGGTACTGCTGAAGAGTGCTTCCTCCTTCAGGCTGTCTTCTCTCTCTGACAGCCTGCTCTACTTCATTTTGACAGAAACTGCTCAAATGTCCAGCTTGGAAGTCAGGCTGCAAAGAGATACTGTCTCCCCCTGCAAAATTCCTGGCAGAAGGAACTGCCGTGCTGTGACATCCAAGACAAAATCAGTTTTCTGTCAGTGAAGTTTCCTATCAGTATTCTCATGATTTGTACATGAACCATACAGCTACTCCCATGGGCAAGTCCTTTGACACACATACTTACTTGTACACATTTTTACACATTTAATAAAAATACACATTTGTATTATTAAACCTATATAACTTATTGTGTATTTCCAGGAGAGTTAGTTAATCAAGACTTTGTCATGGTCAGAGGCCAGAAATCACAAGGGATTTACATATGTGTTTTACCTATAAATATAATTAAGAAAAGACAAAATGGCTTTTGTTAGGCCAATCTTCTCAGTCATAAATGATACACAAATATACTTTACATTGCTCTCTTGGTATTTACAATTTATAGATCTCTGCCTCCCTATGCCCTTGTGTGATCTGGTAAGCAGAAGAAATTTTGCTTTTCCAGTCTGTTCTCCAGCAACCAAGTCACTGAGACCAGAAGGTTTTTGCAGCATGAAGTCATTTTAGGCAGCTGAATGGTCCAGACTTGCTACCACCTTCTTCTTTAATGGAATTCCGTTTACAGGAATTCATGAAAGAGACCCAATGATAAAGATTTTGCTCCTTCCTGTAAGCCAGATCCACTTTCCCACAAATGGTGAAAACATTGCCAGATGGTTACAGATCAGAGTAGGAAAACACTCCTAGCCAAAATATCTACTTACTTATCCTACTTACTATCTTATGTACTTAATATTCAATAAATTCAAATTAAAAAAAAAAGAAAGCAAACAAACACTGAATCCTTGCATAAGTTTTGTTCAGAATTCTTCCATGTTAATTACCCATGTTAAAAACTGAACTATAAATTCAAATTTATTTCTCAAGGACTTTTCAAACTTGGGAAGGTCAAAATTTGTGTTTCAGCTGTTTGGAAATGTGACAGACTTCAGAGAAATAATTTACATGGTACTTGTCAACTATATAAAATTTTAAATGGATCTGAATAAGGACTCACTCTAGGAAACCCCTGAGCACTGAATTTCTGGCTTCAAGGAAAATGAAAGTGTTCTGTATCAAACAGAACTAAACAGTGTTTGAACATCAGTGGCTGAGCATGCAGAATCAGTCTTTTCTCCGCAGGTAAATAGTTATTTTTCCCAATGCATGGAATAGTGCTGAAACCCCAATACCCTTTTCTCACATGTCCTAGCTTGGTTGCTTAAAAAATGGTCATAAGATTTCTTTCCTATCCAAATAAAATCTCATGTCATTGCCCAAGAATGGAGACAACAGCCAACCAGCCTACTCTTACCCTCAGAGCAAGCCTTACTCTGTGAATATTGTGATTCTGAAGAATTGAATGTATTAAAGAAGTATTTGCAATAAGCTACAAGGTTTAAAACCTCCTGAAATGTGATCCTTTTTGGCAGAACCGTTTAGGCAGGAAATGTTACACCTGATTAATGCTGGCCAAAGCAGTGTAGCTACTTCACACTTTCCATTGACTAGGTTGTATTTACTGTCATTTGCTGCCTGAAGATGCTTAACTAGTAGCAGATGTCTCATTAATCCTCTCTGCTGGGAAGGAGAGGTAGGCTACAAAAGGGGAAACTCCATACAAGGGAAGTGCAATTTGACCAATGAAACAGTACTTGGAACCAGGTTTATCTGGCCCCAGGAAGGGCAGAGGAGCTGACCCCCCTGCCTGCCCCAGGGCACAGTCAGCAGGGCAGCCCCTTGCACCCCTCCCCAAAGGGCTCAGAGCCCTGAGTGAGGAGCACCTCATCTCGTACTTACACAGACAGTCCTTTCTCCAAACTGGCTGTAGAAGGTCATCGTGACTTTGTGCTTGTGCCCAGTCCTCTGATCAAAGGTGTTACAGCTGTTGAAGGGTGGGCTGTACAAATGCAGGCTAACAGCAGGCTCTGTGTGGCTTATGTTCTCCACACGGTGCAGGCCAATGGAGTCTACACCAGCAAAGACACAAAATGAGAAGATGTGTTAGCAGGAATATCCAATGAGATCTCAATTGCCTGGAAAAAATGCTTTTTAAACTATAACTCATGAGCAAATAGGCATGCCCACTTGTTGGCCATACTTCTATGGGCGGCAAGTAACTCAGAACACGGAATTTTACTGCTGTTCTCTAGCACAGATTCCTAAAAACCCTGGGATTTTAAAATGCCTTATTGCCTTCCACAGTTTGTGTAAGTTCTAGATTATCTGCCACAGGATAAAGGCCAACAGAAATCCCAAGGAAATTAAGGAAGACCATACTGTATTTTTCTAGCTCTCATTCCCAAAGGACTTCAAGTTCATTTATTTTTCTAGGAGAGCTGTTGCTGTACATGCTTCAGAAGCAGAAAGGGGGCAAAAACTTTTGTATTGCTAATTCTTCACAAATAACAAGGATATCAGTCACATTAAAAGTCAGCTACATGCATTTCGGGCATGGACTTACGGGCAGAAAGATGGTGACTTCTACTGCAGGCATCTGTTTTCTAATTAATCCTTCTAGTTTTTTGCTTTGGAGAACATACTTTTCATTTGTTTGCTCTTTCCAATAAGGTGACTAATCAATAGCGACTGGCATACTTCCAATCATGACTGCATGGTAAGCATAATCAAGCTATTACATAAAAATGTAACATATATAAAGAATCACATCCGTGAAACAAATTATGTCCATTCTACACTGAAATGGAGGTTTTGAGCTACTTAAGAGAGACCTTGAATTTAATTTATGACCCTACTGTAAAAACAACTCAGGCCTTTGTACTTGAATTTGTTATATAACACCTGGAGTTGTATTGTGCAACATAGCCATGGTAGCCTGAGAGTCATGAGTACACTCTTAACTCTGATTGGAAACCCTAAGTGTTGTTAACACACTTTATCTAAATAGAGAATGTAGCAGCTGGGGGGAAAAGTCCTAAATCTGTGCTCATCTGATGGGGAACTCAAATAAACACAGTTTAGTGGGTGCTAACCCTTATGTGCAAGAGCAACCAAGAAGCATGCAGTAGAATTGTGAGGGCACTTGCTTTTGATGCAGTTATGGCAATCAACACACTGTCAGTGTTTTCCTTCTGCTTGTTTAACGTGTTAGTTTTAAACCAAAACATCTGTTATGAAACATGGCAGAGATCCAACAGCCTCAGAGAACTGGATACCAAATTTGTTTTAAACAACCGAGGGAGCTCTGGATAGGATGCACACAGTCTGCAATTCTTTGCATTGTAAAGAACTGCCTATGTAGGAAAACCTGACTGAGATGGAGTACCCATGTCCCTGGCATGGAGCATCAGCAGATGTGTCAAGCCACTTCTTGTATTTCCTGTCCTATCAACTTAGTGTCTTCATTTAGCATGGCAAAGCTTCAGTAGAGGGCTGCAGAACACCAGTCTTTCTCCCCGGTGCCCTCACCCCAGCTAAGTTCATAACCCAACATGAGGCTCCCTCTAGCTGGGAAGTTCCCAAGGCCAGCCCCACAAGGTGTGTTCTCCAGGGTTTAACCCATGACATTTAAAGGAGATGACCTGTTTGTCTGCTGCTTCACCTTTCTGTTGAACCAAGGTGGCCCAGCTCGATGTGCAGGGTCTTCCATGGCACCAGCACACATTACACCCAGAGGGCAAGCTCCAGCAAAGCACAAGGTGGTAACAGTTAGATACACGTGATAATGGCTTGGATTTAGGCACTTAAAGAGCCTTAGTGATGGAGTCTTAGTCATTCTCAACATGGTGTATTGTTTTTGTAGACTGGGAACTTCAGTTTTGCTCACGCTGCACTTCAGTGCTATAGTTTTTGTTG
>JANRMJ010000079.1:46560767-46571521 GCA_025584955.1 Alethe diademata
CCGCCGGCTGCCTTTATGCGCCGGGAGGCACGGCGGCAGCCTACCACCGCCCCGGCGGGCGGGCCCGCCGCCAGCTGCCCGTCCCCGTCCCCGCGAGCGCGGCCACCGACCCCGGCGGGCGGAGGCAGCTGGAGGCGGCTGCAGAGGCTCCTCGCACCGCCCGCTGCTGCTGCCCCGCCGGAGCCCGGGCGGAGCGGGGAAGGTCGGGCCGGCGGGCGCTCTGGTATTCCCGGCAGGGTAAACGGGAGGAGAAGAAGCTATTGCTGCCGGGCGGAAAGCATCTCTCTCCCTCTGCCAGGGAGCGCGGCCTGCCGCTGCCTCCGTTAAGCACACGTTGGTTTGAAAAAACACATCTAAAAGCTCTATTGGAAAACAAACAAGACACAGCTATTTAAAACACACACAAGATTGCTGCTGGATATTGCCTACAGACAGCCTTCCCGTTGAAAGTGCTGTTTCTTGAAAGTCAGTGCACTCTGCAGGAACATTTAGGGCCGTAATGCTGTAACCATTCGCACTCAGAACGACACCCAGACAAACAGTGAATGTGACAAAAGAGAGCGGGAGAACACAACTGACCGTCCTGGCGCTCCTCAGTCTATCCAACCTATATACTGGCTGCAGAGCAAGCAGATGCCATGCCAGCCGTCTTCTTTCCACTTCAGCTGATAATAAAACGGTTATTAGTCATGAATTTTGGCAACAGATTTCACTATGCACAATAGAACAGTGTTTTAGGAAAACCCATCTAATCTTTCTTAAAAAGAAAGGTTCAGCTCTTTAAGTCTGCCCTATGATTTTGGAGCTGGAAGTAAGCAGACTGGTGGTGTGGGCTCCTGTAGTTGAGGCTCAAAAGTGCTTACAACACCAGCAGCTTGTGGTTTCCCTTACAGACTGTTACACTGAGAGATTTTTAGCACACCTGTTTTCTTTCCCTCTCCCTGACCTGTACACAAAAGTACAGGCATGACAAAAATAAGTGCCATTATTAAAGTAGATACAGCTCGAGAGGCTGAATGAATTTCTGGCTTCACTGCAGTAGGGATACCTTCCCAGTTTTAAATGGGGCTGGAATCTAGCACACTGGAGTAAAATACAAATCAATGTACTGAATAGGTGCATTATCAGCCATCACTCCAGAACCTCTCCTGGCCTGCAGAAAGCAGACCCTGCCTTACCAGTCTTTTGCAAAGTATTGCTGGTATGTGTGTGTGTGAGAGAGAAAACTTCCATGATTTCAAGATTTTTTAAGGTCTGAGAAAATGTAAGACTATCTCAAGTCTCTTAAACACAACCCTAGCATTGATTTCAGCAGCCATGTCCAGTCTTCCTGGGCCAAGTGCAGGTAATGAACAAACACATCACCTCCCTTGGTAACTTTTTCAAAGTCACAATTAAGAATGAGTCTTATTTCTTACTGAAATTTGCCTCTGGTCTATTTTAGCTATTGGTTGGTGCTCTCAAAAGATTGGATGGGCAAGTAGCAGCTTTTTTCAGGACTTACCTGAGTAGTCTCATACAGCACCATTAAAACTGCTGTAGGTTACAAGGAGATAGAATTAGTGTGAAATATCCTGCCATTTCAAAGGCAGAATTCACATTCTTTTGGCAGCTGTTGGAAGCACCACCTAAAAGAATAAAATGTTTCTCAAGAATAAATTGCAAGAATCACAGTAATGGGTTGTGAAACGAAGAGTGAGCTAGGTTTTGAAATATTTTTGTCTTATTCTGATATTCACAAGATCTGACAGAAACTGACTTCCAGTAGCTATATTTCTCTGCTTATTTGTACACTTGTGCTTGGAGGTATTTTCCCTGGTATTTAAATCGAAGGGAAAAAAGTGTTATGCCACTGCTGTTAATCCCTGACACCTCAGTACTTTGATTCCTTTAAAACAACATTGATGAGATCATTAGTTAAATACTGCTAGTAAAAATAAAAGGACATTTTATACTTCCATCTATTACAAGTAAGGGACCAGGCTGGATCTACCTACTGCAGTTTCCAACTGGTGCTGTTTATAACAGTTTATAGTTATACTTTTTATTTGCTTCTATTCAATAGTGTTTAAAGCTTTTAATTTGGAATTGTTCGACACACTTTTTGATCCCCAAAACTTCCACAGGAGTTGATTACTTGACTGCCTGAATACCATTAGGAACAATATTTATGTCTCTTCAACTTATACTTTTGCTTACACCCTATTGACAGAAATGGCACAAAGGTCTGGACACATACAGCTGTTAACTGTCACTGAAAATTCTGAAAATATATAAAAAAGAGAACACAGCATAGAAATGTTTTTATATTCTCAGCTGTGATTCTGCACAAGGAGATTGCAGGATTTTATGCACTTCTATTGCTAGAAATCATACACCTGCAGAAATTAACTATTAGATATATTTCTCAAGCATCCTATTAAAAACTTGTCTTGGAGAATAGGAGTTTGGGCTTTAACCACAAAACTTTTGCTTTATGTACAAAGGCTGAAGTACTCCGCTACCACCCAGAAGACAGGAATAAGCAAATCAAGCAATCATTTGTCATGATACCTAACTCCAAGAGACACCTACCAGCTGAAGTACTCAAGCACGCACTGGCATGTCATCTCCTACTGGGGGGCAGCTCACAAGATTTCTCTCATGCTTTATTGAGGAAAATCTTCAAGTCAGATAGATGGAATTATCTAACTACAGCATTAGACACTTTGCACCCTGTACACAGGCCTGCAAATGTAGCCAGTGACTGTACTTTATTTTACTTCTTGTAACTCCAAATAAAAATTGTGAGCTAGTTGAAGGTAGGACCCAAGGTGTCTGAATGACCAGACTCTTGCTGTGTCTCTTTGGTCTGTTAGCCTGGCCAGGTGATAGCACTTCAACATCATAATGAGTACTTACACCTTGTCCTCCAGATAGAATGACTTTCACCCCTTTTACTAAGTCACCTCTTTGTTAAGTCTCTGTTCAGATAAGTTTCTGATGTTTGTAGAGGGCTCTGAAGAAAAAACCTAGATCTGCAGTTGTTACATGACTCAAATGTGGTCCTGAATCAATGTATCAGTGCAGCTGTTTCTCATTAGTATAATGTGTAAAGTGAGATTGATCACTCAGTAAGTAAGAGATCTTACACGAGAAACTGTTGCATGATGCAGGGATTCTGGAAAAAAGCTTGAAAACAAATGTATCAAACTTCAGGCACCTTCAGACTAAAAACATCCAGTAAAACGTTGAGTGAAATGAGGACACCACATACAAAATCATGTCATACACTGAAAGCACCAAAAACTACTAAATGGCATGAGCTCTGCTGAAGGTAAAAAAAAAAAACTCCAAACAATGCAGTGAAGACCGGTGTGGTACTAAACCACACAGAACAGAAAGGACTTTTGGAAGAACAGTCTGATCTACTTTTGGTGGGACATTAGTACACCATGCGTACGCTATAAATAAAATACAAAATATTGACATTTTTCTCTGCAAGAAAGACACTTGAAAATAAGTTTGTGGTCTTTTTCAATTTATGGTATTTACATGAGAAAGCCAAAGTGCTGGCTAGCCTTTGAATTAGGAATATTACTGTGCAGTTTTGCTTGCAGATCTTTTTTCCTTCTTTTGAGGTTTCCCATTAAGAGCTCTTTAGGGTTATTATTTCTGATACCAAACAGAGTTCAAGGGATACATCTTTATCTGCTTTAAATCATATATTGATTTTTGCAATTGGAACATGTTAACTCAAACTTCTTTTTAAGGTTAGGCCCTCAATGCAATTATATTTTAACTCTGCATTGTGTCCGTCTAATTGATAAACACACTATATATAAATAATTTGCATTCTATCATTCCAGTGGAAGATACAGAGCAAGGACTCCAAAACCCCTGCACTTAAAAAAAAAATAGTTTTAAGTAAGATTCATCATCTACTTTTAATAAAGAAAGGTATGATTGAACCAAGACATATAGCTAGTACTTTCCCACCATCTGCATACTCAACAAAAAATGTCGCTGAAGGTGGCTGTTCGTAGGCATTTAGAGCCTAGCCACTTAGAGAGACAATTGCATGGAGAGGATGCAGGGGAGTAATTTTTCAAAAGTTCCTAGATTGCTCCCGAAGATTGAAGAGGGACCATGTTTTTCCTCCCAAAGTTTAACTCTTCTTATTGTGCATACAAGGCAATGTATGCCTCACCTGAAATTTCACCTGTGTACCTAGAAACAAGTATCCCAAGGACTGATCCCTGGAACAGGGGCCAGCTTGCAAAGAACAGATTATATTATTTTCCTTCTGAACTCCGTAACAGGCTGATCACATCCAAAGTGCCCACCAGAAATGGTACCTTGCCAGCTCCTGAATTGAGTACAGGCCAAAATCCATGCCAGCAACTGTTCTAACAACTAACTGAACAGATGACTGAGCTACAGTGTCCCAGAAAATTTCCTGGCACTACCAAGTCTAGTGACACAGATGTAGTGTGACAAGCTTAACATTAAGCCTTTAACATACTCATTTTGGTATCAGTCAAAAATGTGGTTCAACCTTTTTTAACCACCTATTTTAGGATGAAACAATCTCTAAATGAGCTTTTGTCTCTGTAATTGTGATTAAAAGAGGCATTTGACATCTCATCGTGTTATGGCTATTAAAGCAAGAGCAAAGCGTGGATTTTTATGACATTTAGCCTTGGAAGCTTACTAAATATGATAGTAACAAAGCTGAAGCATGGTCTTCACAAAGAAATACATTTTACATGTTTTCTTGTCAAGTGTTTTTCTTCTCCTGATGATCCAATATAAAAGAAGGTTGAAAAGATCTCATTTTTAATGCACATTGAGTTTTATACAACCTTGTAACAGTTACAGTCCTCATGAAAAACCCTGGAGTTGAAGGAATTTTTGCTCCCCCTTTCTTTTTTCTCATCCCTAAGATGAAGATGTTGTAGTATGACAATGCCTTGAATAACCTTATTATAGTATTTCTGAAGAGTAACTGAGACTTCAGGGCAGCCAAGAACAATGTAAGCCAAAAAGCTGTGCAAACAGGCAGAATTTGATTTGCAAAATGAACACAAACAGCAATAATCAGTAAACAGAAGCTGCTTTGGAGTTGGAAGGAGTTTGAAGAATGGATGTGTGGATTTCCAGTCCCCCTACCATGAATTTACTGTGTATTAGTACATTCAAGATTAAGTTGTGGGGATAATTAACACAGACATAAGTTCTGTTAAGATCTTAGCAGTAGTCTTCTGAGACTTTAAAGTCCTGGAAATGATGACATTTGCGCAGAATGCACATAGGTGGCACAACTGTGAATTTTATCACTTAGTTCTTGAGGTAACTTTAGTTTCATTTAGCTCCCTCAGGTTTCCATGTGTCTCTTTAGTCTTGATTAGTTCAAGCTACAAATTACAGATCGACCATTAATGCTAGTCTCTAAACCATTGCAATAATTTATAAAAATAGTGCCTCACAGTTTAAAGGGCTTGCATCTGATGATTATTAGTTGAAACAGCATAACTGAATTTCGCAATTACTTTTTAATATCAGGATGTTGTGAAGTACTAGGTCTTTCATAAAAACAATGTAATAACTTCCCTTTCAATATTTATTTCTCAGTCTTTAAAAATCAGTTTACTGTATTTTTTCAATTTGCCTTTTCTGTCAATTCAATTACATTAAAGCAAGTGAATTAAATTACATTACAAATATTGGCAGTCCAGTATAGCATATCAGTATAGTAGCATATTGGTTGAACACAATACTCTGAGTAAATCCAGACTTTTTTTTTTGTTCTGTTTTGTATAACTCTCACTGATCTGTCCAGGAGTCAGTCCTTACTTTCATATCCTTTTCCTCTCACTCTAGCAATTAAAGTCACTTATTGATACTGTTACTACTTTTGCTCAAGGCATACCAAATACAGAGAACACAGCTCATGTTCTGCTTGGGCTTCTGATATTTCAAATTTACTGGAAATATTCTTTTCAAAGAGATAAAAAATTCATGATCACCTATGATTTTGGAAGTGATAACTGTCCCTTTTTAAAATAGAAGATTTAACACGTCTTCTGCAAATTCTAAGAGCAATGTACTGGGAATCACTCATTTGTTCACCTGACATTTTCTACTTGACATGTTTGCAGTCTAGTTTGTTCCTTAAGAATCTGAACAAGGAAAATTTTCTGCCACCTGAAGTCACACCTCAACTCCAGACAGAAGGAGTCCATGGTCCTTAAGGAGCTACCAGAGGTAAGAAGTGACCTCTGGTGCAAGGTACAAATCTACAGGGAAAAGTGGCAAAAAGGAGGATTCTCTCTGTAAAGAAGGTACAGAAGTTACGCCAGGGAATTAGCAGAACTGGAGCTGGCAGTCATTAAAAGTAATAGAATAAAGGCAGCTGCTTAGGGGCACTGAGGAAACAGAAACAAGGGCTGGATCAGTAAATACTCACTGTATACTGGTAAAGTAGGGGCCAAGGAAAAATTACTTGGAGTTGGAGAAAAATTAAGAGCAGAAAAATGCTGAAGCAAACAGTAATAAGTAGGTATTGTTCAGGGAACAAGCTGAATCTTAGATAAATAAGTAATTCAAACCTCCATGATTCATCTATCCAGGTCCAAAAATGCATGTGGTAAAGAAGGAAATCCAAACCATTACCCATGTGGGTTTTACATTATTGGATTATCACATTTTGAAGAATTAAGGCAAACGATTTTTTAAAATTCAACTTCAGAGGATAAAAATTGTTTATAGATTTAGCATAAGTGACAACCTTCTATAATTAGTTGGCAGATACAATGACCTACAGTTCTTCTAGATCTTAATGGGTTTTTACTTTTAAAAACCAAAACACAATGCCCCTAATACACACACACATATCAACCTTCTTGCATCACTTCTGAAGAGCACATTTGCAGTTTATCAGTAGTTTCATTTGTTAAGATCAAGTGAGGTGAAAGGCACCAATAGAACATTCTTTAAAGAGAACCAGACTAGTAGCTTATCTTAGGTAAACATACTGTCACACAGGAGAACAAACTACTTATATTTGTAAGGCCAGCATGTGGACATACTATGAAAAGATTGAAAAAGAGCCCTAGATAAAACCATGCAAATACCTTTGTGCTTGTGTACCCTCTAGTGGCTGTAGAGGTTGTGATGGCCTCACAGTACCTAAGCAGGCAATTTCCTCTATCAGACAGAATCAGTGCTTCCCTCTGCAACAGCTCTTTTAAATAGATGGAGATTCATGAGATCAGGGTTCTGAGCAGGCAAAAGTATGTAATAATCAAAGTTTTAAATTTACAACAAATTCTGCCTTGTTAGTTTAATGAAGTGAACCCAAGTTTTCCACTTAAAAAGTGCCAAGATACATCAGGCTATTCACACAGCAAGCATTCAGGGTACATGCCTGTGCAACTGTGGTATAAGTGCATGGTCCCCTCTGAGGTGGAAAAAAATCCCTATACACAGGTTGCAGAGACTGCATAAGAGCCACTTATGTATGAAATGCCAGCTCAAGACTACTGTAGAAACATGCTAGAACTGGCTGTACGTGCTGAAGAACTGGATTATGTCAGGGACAAAAACTGTCATCCAGCATAAGAACATTCTGCAAGCAAACAACTAACCTTTAATTTGGTTCAGCTTAAACAAACATAAAAGACTTTACAGCAGACATTTCAAATAAACCCACTAAAAATCTCCACCCCTCACACCCAAACTCCCCAATAAATAAAAGCAAAGCACCCTAGTCAAGGTATCAAGTGCTCTCCATAATGGAAAAAACCTCAAATCAATCTTCACTGCTATGATTTAGCAAAAGAATATAAACTGCATTCTACTGTTTAGTGGACCACACAGATGGTGAAACATGAAAATTAACAACAGTCAAAAAGAGAATATATGGAGAATATATATATAGCACCTTGTATCTACTTCTTCATGAACTCTAGATGCTAGTTGCATCATTCAGCCAAAGATGTAAGTAATTAAATAACATCAGAAGAAACACCTTGCTGAAGTGTTGAGCCTTTAATAAATCACTACAAAATTTGTGCAGGAGAAGAAGTATTGTGGGGCCTCTCATGATGCTGTGCCATTATAAACGAGGTACTCACATGACCAACACAATGAAGGCAAAGGGTGGAGTAATTTGACCAGATACCAGTGTCTATATATCACAAGAAAAAAAATCAAAATACTGTCTTGAAATGATGAGATAATGCCCATTCAAGAAGACGATTTCACAAGGAAGAGGATGTACACCACAGACGTACCACATGTCAGAAGTAAATTGAATCCCAGGCTACACGTACAACAGACATTACTTTTAATAAAAAGGTTCTCTTATATTCAGTACAGCACATAGACAGAGCTGTCCAGTCAGTCCTACAGACAACTGAAATAGTTTCCTTTCAGATACAGCAATTAAGTAGTCAGCAGCAAGAGCACTGGCTCTACCCTACATGGCAGATGCAGGTGTTTTTTCGGCACTCCAAATGTACATCAGGAAAAAAGCCATGTGATCATATAGCCTAGTCAACTCTTTGCTTATGCTATTCACCTGCATCACATGTTCATAGGCAGCAATGCAAAAATCCCTCTTTCTGTGTGTTTACAGCCTAAGTTCGTCCTTTCTCCATTTTTGAAGAGAACACCTGAACAACTGTGTTGCCAGTCATTCATCCCCATGCCTGAGTTTTGCAATAATGCAGTACAAGCTTGCCATCACTTCCGAAACACTGCAAGAAAAACAACAAAAAAAAAGAGCTGTTACAATTACTCATGGGCTAGCATATACATGAAGCAAAGCAAAGAGCCTTCCCACCAGATAAATACATGGAATATTGTCATGAGAAAGCTACCCATTAAAATGAGAGACATGACAACACACTGCATTTCCAGAGACTGTATGAAGTTATATCTCTTTGGATCACATTCACACAGATCTATGAATACCAACTACACTACATCAAATGCAAGATATTACTGCTAGGGGCAGTAACGGATTTCAAGTGCCCAAGGTGTGCTGACAAATCCTGCTAAATACGTTTGGAAAGAATATTTAAGATGTAAGTTACCTCATAGAGAGTCCCCACTTCTTGGTCTGGAGATGGAGCAAAAGACTGGTTAACATATATGAACTGCAAGAAAATGAGAGAGAAGAGATGGAGATCTCACATGGATCTCACTGAGAACACAGAAGAATCATACTGCAGTCTTAAGTTCTGTTATAATCTTTAAGCCTATAACAGAATATGACCAGTTACTATCTTCATTTCAGCGTGGAGGGCCAACATGATCATGAGGAATCACCTCTGTCTGGCCAGCCAGACCAAGTCAAAGTAAGTGTGCTGACTTCCTTTTTCTGCAAGCTGACCCTATACTCTCCCACACAGCAGCACAAAGTGACCTCACTGTTTTAGCTCTTGCTCTTATTTCAACCAAAACCACTCACACTATTCCAGATTTGCTCAATTAGGATGGCCACCACAGAAATTAGAAACATCTCGTTCTATTTTGAAGTCCTTCTCACCTCCTGCTCCAAAAAATGCATTTAAATTTATAGGAGCTAATCCACAATGACAAAGAGGGCCTTGGGATCTGCCCTGTGAGGCAGATGTGGGTACTACGGTATAATGTGTTATTTCCAAATAGAAGATATAAAATTCCTAGGGCTTTGTTCTTCAAGCATAGCCTTACGCTTCAGCCATACTGGAAGGCTATATGCGCCTATTTTTTTCTTGCCCTGAGATAATGAGATGGTAGCCACTGAATCAAACTGTTGAGAATGTCCTTAGTTAATGTTGTACTTATCACTCATCTCATATTCAACCACAGAAAAGCAGACTCCTCATGATTTCCAGGTGAATGAAGTTCCTGGCCTCAGTGCACTTAAGCCCCTCTCTCTCTATATATATATATATGCCTATACATATATATTAATTCTGTTTCAACCCAGGAACAGAATTAATTCAGTTACGCTAGCTGACTACTTTAATTGTATTTAATAAATTTACTTTAATTTAATTTAATAAATGAGTCTAGCTTTAACTGTACATCTTAAATAAAAACTTTGGACTGTATGGACGCTGAGAGTTCACTGCAGAATAACAAAATCAGTGCAGTTGTATTTCCAGCTCTTCCAGTGTTATCACGGGACCATTTTGGCTAGTCACTTCTGGAGGAAGGAACCCATAAATAATACTGGCAAGATGCTGCTCAAGGCCAAACACTTCCCAATTACCCATTTTAAAAGCAAAATAACAGTATGCGATTTTTAGCATGACAGTAACTAAACTGTTTTAGAGTGAGTTCTGAAGGGAACAGACAGATTTAGAAAGCTGATCCCAAAAACTCTGGACTGTTTCTCAAATATTCCGTCTCCATACCCAATTCCTACAGGTACACGGTGCCTAGGAATGTTTCTCTAGGATACACGGCTGCTCAACGTGCACATAGCTCTCTCTGCCTGTCAGACACCACGAAACACAGACACTGCAAAAAGCCCAAAGGTCAGTGCCGAACAAACCCACACCACGCTGCTACAGCTCGCTCAATATTACATCCTGGGGTCTACTTCGAATAGTTCTCTCGGTGCTTCTCCTCCAAGTTTCCTACAGGCAGCTGTAGCCTAAATTCCAACAGTGCCTTTGCAGGGTTTGACAGCACCCTGAGCCCACAGACCCCGCCCAGTGCCCGCCCGTACCAGCTGTTCGGAGGCCATCAGCTTGAGGAACTTCTTGATGAAGTCC
>JANRMJ010000079.1:46640974-46656525 GCA_025584955.1 Alethe diademata
GAGGCTGCACAGAGTTTGATTTCTGGTATTTGCTGCTTAGTTAGTGTGTTTGTCTTACTGTGTGATAATATTTTAAAGCAAAATGGCAGCCCCAAGAACGCAAAGCCTGTATTTGTGACATCAAGGGATTACTTTAATTCTCAATAGACGTTAAGATATTTACACAAAGAATTTTTTTTTTTTTCCCAGGCAGAGACATTCTAGCCTCCTCTGTATGTGCAGAATAAGAATAGAAGGACTATAAGGCTCTGGAAATGCTCCTTCTGTCCCTTGCTGGGATCTCATGTGGGATGTCTGTGGGGTACAAGACCCCAAACAAATTTTCTAAATTAGTATTCCTAGGGAAATCCGTTGGGTCTCTTGCCTCCTTCTTAATTTTTTTTTTTTTTGTAGTTCAATGACATGAATCTTTATTTTTCAACTAAATAATTTTCAGCCATAAAAGTAGGTTTTATGTTTTAAGTTTGCATGGAAACAAAGTCACTTAGGAATTACAATAAGTGAGATTGCTATGGGAATCACTGGAAGCATTTTCTACCCCAAAGAATCTTGCCTATGTCCTCCTTACTTAGAGGAAAGGTATCTGATTAAGTATTTAATAATTTTAGGCAGACCTGAGCAATATTTTGATCATAACAGGTTGTGTGTTTTAGATACGTATAATGGGATAAATTGTCCTCAGCTTGCCCACAACTTAAAATTGATGGAGTTTGATATCCTTCCAAGACTTCAGTTAAGAAGCCCAAGAGTGGATTTTTGCTGTTTGCATTGTAGATCATGACTCTGATATGTGTCTGTAGCAACAAATCTAGCTGCTTCTCTTCTATCAGAAACATATGAGTTAGTGCAGGAATACACCATATTGAAGAAAGTGGTAAAAAGAAAAAAAAATAAACATGCAGAAAACACAAAATTCCTTGTTTATTATGGAGGAACTTTGGTTTGAATATTTCTTTGACTTTTTTTCTAGATGTATCTGAAGTGAAGGATGAAAATGGAAGCCTGTGGGCAGTTACCACATTTAACACTTCACTGAAAATGTCAACTTACTTGACTGCTTTTGTGATTTGTGATTTCGATTATGTCAGCAGAACTGAGCGGGGAAATGAGGTAGATATGAGGCTGCCGAGCACATTATAGGAATTTACAACAAAAGTTGGCTCTCTGGTGCATCATGTGGTTTGAAAACATCACAGACATTAACTGTGCTAAATACGATTCCCAAACTATCTGCTTATGTTGCAAAACTGCTAACATTTGTCCCATAGATACTTCTACAGAAATCTTTCCTTTAGGACAATTAGATTATTGTCTTGTCCTGTTCATTTCATACAACTGCAGAAGTAGACATGGCCTATGCATGTTAAAATCTAGGAGCAGCTACTCTGCAGAAAGTACTGGTTGTAATTCACAATTTTCTTACTCTCTTAGGTGTCTTAGTTGCAA
Source organism: Alethe diademata (assembly GCA_025584955.1). Taxonomy (NCBI): domain Eukaryota; kingdom Metazoa; phylum Chordata; class Aves; order Passeriformes; family Muscicapidae; genus Alethe; species Alethe diademata. The sequence goes on from JANRMJ010000079.1 coordinate 46,642,421, forward strand.
AACACGCCCATTTCCACTGCTGTGACAAACCACTGATGTTCAGTGCTTTGTTCCTCAAGGTCCTTTGAGGACCCAAATGGTGACATCAGTAGGAGTAACGCTGTGCTCCAAACATTTTGTATACTAGTATATTAATGTTCTGTTCCACAGTCTGCACACTTTTTAGCCTCCAAAAGTGACTGCTTTGGGTTTGAAGTTTCTTCATCTGTGAGTATTCAATTTTTCCTCTTAGACTCAAGTGGCCAAGGCTTGTTGAGAGAACAGTATAAACATGTACTGCATGGGCAGCAGTTGCTTCACTTTCTTTGCTCAAACTCAACAGAGAAAATATGTATCAAGTTTTTCCAAAATAAATAGTAAGTTCAAGCTATTAAAGATAGAATTTATTTGATCTCCTTATTAAATGAGAGCACTTCATGGTTAGTTCACTCTCACCCTGCTTGGGAAAGGTGGGACAATGTAAGTTGACAGTGCAGACATGGTCTCAAAAGCAGAGTGTTGGATCTTTTTTAAAGGGAAGATTGGATTTGGTATGTCAGACCTGCCATCTCCTATGTTGAACTTGTTGGACACTTACAGCTATGGCTGTGGTGGCTTTTTCCTGGGCCTAGTTCTTGGACTGACAGGGCTCAGCAGAGCCAAGTATTCAAACGAGCTGTTTTTCAGAGGGAAGAGGCACCACCTGTGTTTGTGAGATTGAGTGGAGAGCATATCTCACCCCTTGGTTTTGAACTGCCTCCACAGTATTTGTGTGAGCATGCTATTGTGCCTGTTTTGATGTTTCTGGTAACCTGAAACACTCAAAGCTCATACTAGGATTAAGATGCTAGTTGTGTTTAGGTTTTGCACAATGAAGTGATCAGGTCTCTGAATCTCTTCTGAAGCCTTGGCTGAAAAGAGGGCCTCTGATGATTGAATATGCTTAAGTGTTTGGTTTTTTTTTTCATTGTGAATTAGATACTGATGCTTCCCAATTATGCACTTAGGGTTGGCTCTGCAGCTCCTTGTGAGATCATGCCTTGCATTTAGGTGCAAGAAATGTGAAGGTTTTGAGCTGCTGGGCACCTGGCAGGGGGTCTTTTGTTCAGAGATGGAGATATAAACCTTTTCTCAGGCTACTCCATCACTTTTGGGCAAGCAGCTGCTCTTTTCAGTATCAGGCACAGGAGAGGAAAGGTTTCTTGCTGCTGTGGCCTTCATTACTCAGAAGTATGGATGTCACCTGCTCAGATGTCACCTGCTCTCTCCAGCAAAGGGGAGGCTAGTGGTCTGGGAGAAAGTTCTGGAGGAGAAATGTGAGTGTTGGGACTGCAAAAGCTCTCTGGACATCTATTTCTCTCTCTTCAGGTGGGCTAAATGCAAGCTTGCCACTCAGACACACTCACTAAATACATTGGTTTAAGATGTGTAATTCTGAATAGTTTTACAGCGTTTTTCACTTAAGATAAAAAAATCTATAACTTCATTTCTTCCTGCAATGTATAGTTGTATTCAAATCTTCATCCTTTTGAAGTACTGAAGCTCTCCTAAATTTTAGCAGGATCAGGGTCCGTGCTGCATTTTGTTAGGTCCAGTAAAACTTCAGTTGGATTTTTTTTAATTAAAAGCTTCATTGCATGGTCTGGTGTGGACAGACAGCATTTTTCCAACAATGAGTCACAGAAGAGAAGCAAAGAAAATGAAATGTGAGGGTTGTTTAAAATAACTCTTCCTTGTTTTATTGCAGATACGTATTTGGGCTCGGAAGGAGGCAATTAAAAATGGGTATGTTGACTATGCTTTAAATATTACGGGCCAAATATTTTCATTTCTGGAAGACATACTGAATGTCAGCTACCCTCTGTCAAAGACAGGTGAGATGGCTTGCTTTCTGAAATGGATCAGAAATGGCTGCTGATGTTGTAATGTTCACAGAAGCTATGGGTTTTTTTCCTAGGATTCTCCTTTTACAGCTTGCCACATTCATGGAATAAAATCCCCAAACTTTAAATCACTGAATTCTCCTTTCTGCCTTGTGGCTTTTATTAACCTCAATTCACCACTCTTACCTTTGCATTCCACTCATTCTTTTAAAGCCTATTTTCCTAATAAAAGGGGCAGGTGGGACAACAAAGTGGAGAGAAAGAAGTAGCTCAGTCCTGTAGCTGTCTTTGGGACCATAGACCACAACATGCAAGGATGTTGCAGCTCCTATGCCCTCCTAGTAAATCCATGCTGCCTGTATGTAGCCTGTGTCCCCACAAAACTTTCCTTGCTTTCTTTGGTGTCTTCCTGTCTTGCCTTGGGTGTATGCTCCTGCACATTCCTCCCCAGAAAAGCAGGGAGGATTGCCGTGCAGGAAAACATTGTTTCTACTTCAAATGGACGTTAGATAAGTTGGTTCAGTCAAGCTTCAGTCAAGAAAAAATATGACACCATGCAGTTTCACTGAGTGGTTTTTTGCTACTTTTACTTGGATTCCCAAGGGTTTCAGCATAAATTTTATGGGAAAATGGGTAGAATACTGAGAAAACAGAAAGCAGTTCTTATCTAAAATTAATTTTGGAGGTGCCAATGGTTATAGCAGATTGCAGGACTGAGGGAAAGGAATTTCCCTCTTTTCTTGACTGTACAGTTTGTTGATTTGTCAAATCTGTAATTTGGCACTTGAAATAAATAAATGTTAATCTGTGTAAATTTATTATTTCCCAGTATATTTCTAATAACTTGCAGAATGACTCACTACACTTCTTTTGGAAAATGCAATATATGCAGTCTTCACTCTTTAAATTTTCTTGTTTTAGTAATCTTACAAGCTAGTCAAGGGCTGCAGATTATTCTGTTTCATGCTTGTATTCTTCTGTTTAGCAGCAATGTTGATATATTCATTCATTAACATAAAAGTATTACACAAGAGAAGCAGAGGAACTTCCTTACAGGAATCCTTCCTGCTAGGTAGGATTTCGGTTTCAGAGAAGGCTTTAATACCATTACTATCCCCACTGTAATGCAGCACACGCTGGATTTCCCAGTGTCTTTCTTTGAGGTTTCACTTAAAAAATAGTAAAATTAGACCAATCAAGAGTGCCTCCTTGTAAATGCAACAGATTTCTATTGCAAACTCAAAATTTGAAATTAAGAATAAACACATTTAAACCCAGGGGTCTTTAAGCATTTGTCTACACCTGATTTTAATGCAGTTGTAAGTGAGGTCTCTTGCTCTGAGGCTGGATAAGGGCTGCCTCACCAAAAGTGGAATTCCTTTGCTGTAAGATGGAGACAATAATCCCAGTTGAGATGCACCCTACCTGTGACGGGATTCAGCACCATGCTTGCATTAATTGCCTTGCTTTTGGGCTGCAGCTTTCTTGTGATCAGCGGCTTCTAAATGTTCTGCATACCTTTTTTTTTTGAAATTTTGATCTTTGCTGCTGAGTTTAAACAGTATATCTTTCCTTGAGACCATGATGTTCTGTCTGGGTCGCATGTTTGGACTGGAAAACTAATGCCTGTGCATAAGGCAGAAAGGGCAGCACAGAAGTTACAGTCTTACTGTGTAAATAAAGAGATGATCTTTCTAAGGCACCTCTGAAACAAGAGTGGAAAAGATACCTCTACTTACGCAGCTGAAAGAGCAAGACTTCTTTTTTATCAGTTGCTGGGCTGAAGAGAAAGGTAATTATTATCTTACCCAAACACAGGAGAAGCTCACAGAGGAAGATGTCTGACAGCCAGCAGTGAATATATTCTCTTCTAACCTCCATTTTCATTCAGAACATTTGTATGTAGAAGATACAGTACAGATCTGGGCTTTGTGGGAATTAATTATGTGGCTTCCTGAAAGAATGGCATCATAGGTAGAAGGACAAGAAATTTCAGTGATCATTTGCAAGTGTTGCTGTAATACCACAAAGAAGCACTACAATGTGGTATCCTTCAGAGGGGTGCTGAGCCAATGTGAGCATTAAAATCATCTGAGCATTTTATTTATGAATATGTTTAAGATAACGTTTTGTGTATGTGTGTCTGTTCGAATCAATTTAGATCTGGTCGCGCTGCCTGATTTTGGAGCAGGTGGTATGGAAAACTGGGGGCTAATAATTTTCCAAGAAGCATCATTGATGAACCTCCCAAGTGATGAATTCACAAGCAAGAAGGCAATTATTGCCTTAATTGTGTCACATGAACTAGGACACCAGGCATGTGGTAAAAAATTCTGTGCATGTATTTGCCTATGAGATTGTTTCCTCACGGTTGCTGATGATGCAGTTACTGATTAGTAGAAGCAAAATAATCATGTAACAGTAGAGGCTGGGAGAACTAGAGCACTGAAGGCCTATCTGATCATATGTTCTGCTGATAAAGCAATGTTAAAAGTAGGTTCTGTCAGCTTACAGACTGCATACTGATTGTACAGGACTCATTGATAAAAAACTCTTTATGGGATACTTTTTTTTTCTTACACAGCACTTGAATGCCATGAAAGAAGATACTCTAGGGATGCAGGGATGACAGTACTCTCTGTACAGTAAACTTAGTACTTTGTTAGGACACATACTGGGTTCATCAGGATTCTTTCGTAGTGGCAGTTCATGTACATGTGGCAAAAGATACTTGTTTTTCTGTAAGACACAGCCCACAGTACAATAGAACAAAATTAACGTGAACATACTTTGCACTGTAACTGGATCTTTCCCCAGCTTTCATAGAGATTTCTAAATTCTTTCTTACATAATTTGGAATGATCATACAGTTGCACTTCCTTAATGACAATGTTTAATTTCCTGTTATTTGCCAGAGCAATAGCTATTTGCACATAGTCAGTAAAATTAGCAAAAAACTTAACTTAGCTAGTGCACTTTTATGCCTTTCTGACAAGGTCTGTAACTTCACAGACCTTCAGATGAGCAGAGTGTTTTTACTGCAGGCCAATGAAATAAATGTCAGTGGCTAAAATCGATTTAAAAATAGACTTGTAGTTCTGGTTTTTAAGAACTAGCAAATAAAATATAAATCCAGAAATTATCAGTATTTTGTTAATTAATTCCAGATATGAGTACACAGCAGCTGTTTTGGAAGTTTTATACTTGCCATGAGGAGGATTCGCAGATTTTGGAAGTGGTTATTTCACCAGTTGTGTGTATCATTCCTCTGACAATCTCACTTTGTTAAGAGCATGGAAAGCTGATTTTTTTAAATTGCTTGATAATGCACTACTTTTAAGCCTGATACGATATTTTAGAAATTTAACTTATATTGAGAAGTGTTTAAAATTAAATATTCTAAAAAAAGGCATAATACACTGAGATTGACACACATGGTATGAAATCATAGATGAAGCAATTTTAAAAATTACTGCTGACTTTTTCTAAAGTACAACTTTTTATACTGAATTGTCACTATCTGAAGGAACATTCAGCATTTTATTCAATTTACATGTAGACATTAAATAATGTTAATTCAGCCTGTGTATTTCACCTGCAAAAAAACATGAGAACAGCACTCCAAGGAGATTTTGAGATATTTTTTCATTCAATTTAAGTGGTTTGGAAATCTGGTTACAATGAACTGGTGGAATGATCTGTGGCTTAACGAGGGCCTGGCATCTTACTTTGAATACCTGGGAGCTACCTTTGTGGAGCCCACGCTTTCGCTGGTAAGTACCAATGCTTACTAGCAAAGTTCCATCATGTGCAAAGGAAAGGAAGGTGCAGGAGATGGAAGTTAATTAAGCAGTGCTGTTATAAACTTCACTGCTGGGAGAAAGACCGGTAGGTCTTGTTTCTTTCCTTATAGCTTCCATCTGGGAGATCATCTGGAGGATATGGGATCATATCCAGCTCTCTACAGCTGGTGCAAGGAGTGAATGTTTTGCCCTAGATCTGTTACGTAGCAAACCCAGATTTCTCTCCTGGGTCCTGTTGTAGCTGATGATTTTCCTCCTCACCTGCCAAGCTCTCTTCTAATTATCTCAGTCCTCAGGTATCTTTACCAGGCAGAGATTAGGCTGGGTCATTTTAAGTCTGCTTACCCCACTAGGTCCCTGGATATCTGGCTGTAGATAAGACAAATATAATGCATATAGCTAATCCAACAGCAGGGTAAAATTCCTTCCCGTTGTGCCCAAATGAGAATAAGCATAAGTCCCACAGCATATCAGACGACTCCATCCATTGTTAAACTCAGAGACTGATAGGGCCTGCTTATTGCAGCCAAGAGGTGAAGTGCACTTGCCTGTGCAATCTTAAATATCTGTCTGTGGTGCCATCAGCTTCTGGAGGAAAGAAGTGCCTTAAATCTGGGCATTGCTTTTTATTTGGCTGAGTTGAAACACCATTTGTCAATTTCCTTTTTGCTTTTACCAAAGCTCTTAATTGCATGTTTGAATGGAAACTATAAAGGCATGCCAAACAAATTCTGTCAGGAGGATTTCTAGGTCATGGGATATGCTTACTTTCATCTTTGAACTTCAACAACAGCTCACTTTATTCTCTACAATGCAGCATCTTAATACCACTGAAAAGTGTAAAGGCCTCCAAATTTTAAATTGGAAATAAATTATTGAGTTCTTTTTAATTTAAAAATCTAATTTGGAAGCTTGCCTTTCTAAAAATCAGCAGTTGTCATTTGTGTCCATAAAGTAAATTTTAATACTGGTCAATAATTCTGTTTGATACATTGCAGCTAGGTAATGTGCCTTGGGAATGCAGAATTAATAACACAGGGGTAAGAATATAGGTCTTTCTTGCACAGCTTTGTGGGTCATAAATGTTCACAGAGTCACGGAATGGCTGAGGTTAGAAGGCACATGTGGAGGTCATCTTGTCCAGCCTCCCTGCACCAGCAGGGCCACACAAGAGCCAATTGCCCAGGACTGTGCCCAGACAGCTTTTGAATGTCTCCAAGGATATGGGCTCCATAACCTCTTGGGGCAACCTGGGGAAATTCTCAGTCATCTTCACAGTGAGAAAGGTTTTCCTGGTGTTCAGAGAGAACCTCCTGTGTCTCAGTGTGTGCCCATTGCCTCTGGTCCTGTCACTGGGCACCCCTGGAAAAGCCTGCCTCTGTCCTCTGCTCAGCTTTCCTGCAGCTGTTGAGATCCCTCTGAGCCCTCTCCTCCCCACGCTGAGCAGTTCCATCTCTCTTAGCCTATTCTTGCAGGAGAGGTGCTTCAGGCCCTTCTCTGAGCTGTTCACCATGGCAGGTAACATTTATTCAGAAGACATTTTCTGAGAAGCTATTTTCCTTCCATATTTCTCACTTGGTGACAGCAGCAATGCCACATAGCTAAACCCTGGTACCTTCAGTAGCTTAGGTTTTAGGTTGTTGCTGAGGGTTGCAGCAGAAAAAATGGGGAAATCAGGAGGAAAATGCTGCCATATTCATGACAGAAGTAAATGAAATACAGGCTTTCCGTTTTCAGTATTTGTTCGTTTGCTGTTTAATATAGTTGACTTTTTTTTGCTTGAGGATTACACTGTAATTGACTGTCAGACCCAAGCCCACAGTACTTTGAAGATGTAATATTTTCACTGGTCACTGATGCTGCATGTAGAAAATGTTAGGATCAGGTCCCTTGTATGTCATGAGAAAGTTAGGAGGAGCTTGCTTATAGACAAATGATTCATAACAGTGCTAATTCCATATTCCTCATTCTCTCCAGAGGAGTAGTATCTTCTGTTCAGCTCACTTAGATTTGTCTTCTTCTTGCAGGATAAAATCTTTTATGCTTATGTTGTACAACCTGTCTTAAGGGAAGACAGTGAAATAGCTCGATCACTGTCAGAGAGTGAAGACAAGGTCAAAGGATCATTTTCTTTAATGTCTCTGTTTGACAACATCACATACAGCAAGGTAAAAAAATAGAAAATTCTTCCCATTTCTCACAGATTCTAAGCTAATGGTTCAAGGTAAATTTGGGTGGAACTGTTGAACAAAACTGTTTTGTCATTCAAAACGTGTTTCTGCTGCACACACAAATTTACTGAGTGTTGCAAGTCTACTTGGCTATGAAGAATGTGGTTAAAAAACAATTTAAACCTCTGTGAAATATGAAGTGTGGGTGTATGTGACAGCTATAGCTGGTCTATAGCTGCACAGGTCATTTGGCTGGACAGACACCAACTCGACCAGCCTCGTTCGTTAGTAGTTCGTTGGATAGTCGAAGTAAACATGTCCCCAGGTATGAAATGATAGGCTGAATTCAAGCTCCAGCCAATCCCTTGGAACCATGGAAGTACCCATATCACTGGAGCTGGGCAGAGTTAGGAGCCCAACCAGTCACATCTGTCAGAGTGGGAAATACTGAGCCCCCATAAAAGGGGCTATAAAAACCCTCATCAATAAACTTTGGCTGCTGCTGCTTGAGCTCAGTGCATACATGTCGCATTCCTGTCTCCAACATCAGCAACAGGTGTAGACCAACTAGCATCTCTGGAACATTTGAAAAAATACTGCAACAGTAATTGCAATAACAATTCATTTTTTCTCAGACTTTTTTTTTTGTACTCTAGGGGGCTTCAATAACCTGGATGCTTTCTGGTTTCTTGACTGAAAAGTTGTTCATCAGAGCACTTACTGTAAGTTTGAAAAAATAACCCCTTTCATCTTAATTTATAAGCCTGAAAATGTCAGTTGTACAAATGGCTTCCCTTCCTATTGGTTTTCATTGAATCTCCATGAATTCTGATGCTTCTCTTTGTTTCCTCACAGTCGTATCTGAAAGAATTTTCCTTCTCAAATGCTAATCAAGATGATCTCTGGACCCACATCCAGACGGTACTCATTTTATGTCTCTAGTATACTTCAGTGTTTGGCACAGTCCAAATTTAAGGCATAAAGTATTTCATTGGAATGTGGCTATCTGTAGTGCAGTCTTTCTATTACATAAAATTTGCTTTGCTGGTTCTTTCAGCTAATGTCTTCTCAAGTGGTTATTTGGCTGCTTTGCGGCACCTAAAATCAGTGGGACTGAGTACAAGGACTAGAGAGATGAGACAGGAAATCAGGACCAGGCAAAGTTTTGGGTTTCATTGTAATTACATAAGCCTACATGAAATTGCTATTATTCTGGAGCTTAGGTTTTGCTGGATCAGTATGTGTGATTCCTTGGGCTTGATTAAAGATGCTGGTGTGTCACAGATCCAGCAAAGTCTACACTCAGGACAGTACTTGAGCATTTCACCCTTCAATGGTTTTGGCAGAGATCTGAGACAGAAAACAGATGCTTATATTAGGTTATTTTTTAAAAATCCACCTTTCTGGTTGTCTAAAGAAGGCTTTGGTTTTGTTGCAGACTCTGTCTTAAAAATGGGAGTGCTAGAATTCCAGATATGTAAGGTTGTCATGTGTTTTAAGCCAGTGAAGCCTGTACCAATTCCCACTAGATGGGACTCAGTTTAATGTCTTTTTCAATTTATCTTCACTAATTCAGTTTGTTTATTATGTCACTTAAAAATATTTGTGTTCCATCAGTTTGTTTGAATGAAATTAACTAATCAAGTCTGTCACAGCCATAGAGATGTGTAAGTGTATTAACACTAAAAAGGGAAAGTTTAGCAGCAGGTTGTAGAATGAAAAATGTCATCTCAATATTTCATAATTCCTGAAAAAGGCTTATGCCTGTCTTATGTCTTTGTTAGAATGTCAAAAAGGTTCCTTGAACTTTGCTACATTGATTTTTTTTATGAGTCAAAGACCGGTAAGCTGCTAAGCTTTTTTTTCTCTGTTACATTAGAAACACTCCCAGAGATTCACTGAAGCAATATCAGTAAGCACCTCTTTATCATAAGTATTTCTAATTTCTTTTTCAGGTCGTAGATGCACAGGACGAAGTTCAGTTGCCAGCACCTGTAAAGCAAATAATGGATTCCTGGACATGCCAAAATGGGTTTCCAGTTTTAACATTAAATCTAACTACTGGAACAGTGACACAGGAACAATTTTTTAATAAAAACAAGAGAAAGAGTACTGATTCTTACAAGTAAGTTTAGCTCGTGCTTTTATTGTATGTTTTTTACATTTTATTTTAAATATATACACATATATTTTACATTTTCTTGTATGTTTTATTTATGTTTTTTACAGGAAATGCTTGTTACAACAACATATTTTGACCGTCTGATTTTTTAACTTGTGTTTTTTTCTTGTGATGAGCAGTCAAGTAAAATCTGTTTGAGATTTTGCTGGAGTTTGCAATAGTTCTGCAAATTCTGTTTGTTTTGCCAAAAAGTTGCTTTCCTCTGGAATAGCACACATATAGCCACGTAATAGTAACGACAGATGTAGGTGATGAGTGTGTTGCAGGGAGGAATTTTGCCTGGAATTTTTTTCTTTCCTCATCCCTTAGGTGTACAGACTGGGGGCCTGGATGAACCATGCATAGCTTCTTTCCACTGCACATATTCCCAGTGTCTGCTGCCTGACAAGGGTAAAGGGGGTGCATTTAAATACTTAAATAAATGACCCCTTTTTCAGAGCAGAACAGTTTTAAGTTCTTGTCAGCGAGCATTGCTAAGTGCCTGGAGCTTTTGAAAACTTTTTTAAATGTCTGAAAATGATGATAGAAATAGCTGCCTTTTGTCACCCACTTTGGAAACTCCTGGCTGGAGTATGAGCATTTATGAAGGAGCAGTTGATAGGAGTTTTGAGGTGCATGGATGGAGCCCATGAGATGACTTGTCATGTGAGGAAAAAGTGTAAAGGAGAGCAAAATGCAAAGCAGTTTTTTCTTGGACATTATTGCTGGTAATACAAACAGAGAAAAGGAATTTTGACAAGAGCCACAGGGTTTCCTTTGCTCCTGATCTCCAGGAACTGCAAAGCATTAATGCATTCAGTTTTCTTGGTTAGCTCAGATAAGGAATTCCACATCACAAGTGTGAAGTCCTTTGCAGTCAGCAAGCACAAATTACCATGTGGATATAAGAAAGGCCAGGACCTGTATTACAGAATTTTTCAGGCATTTGAAGCTTTTATCTCTTTTACCAGAAAGGTGTTTTACATTTCCTCAGAAAAGAAATTACAGTTGTTGGAAAGACATTTGTATTGCTTTCCTGGGACTTTTTTTTTGGTAGATGTGCTTCTGAAAAGTAGCTTTAATGTCTCCAGAAACAGGGTGAAGTGTAATAAGTGAGGAGAATAAAATTACTGCCCAGAGGAGGAAAGCTGGCACAGAAAGACAATACCTAGTACTGAACAATAATCTTAATATGAGGGCCTTTATAAAGCCATGCTAAAACTCCTAAATTTTTAAAGCCATGCTAAAACTCCTCCTTACTAAATGTAACTTTACATTTTAGAGAATGTAAATGCTGATCCAGCAGAAGTACCATTATCTGATGAGTACTATTATCAGGGAGGACAGAAGGTAGATGAATACCCTTGTAACATGGAACTAATCTGCACTGTGGTTTAGCAGCAACTAAGAGGGATATTTAAATATAAGACTTTTAATGATATCCTTTTTATTTGTTAAGTAACACCTGGATTATTCCTATTTCTTGGATGAGAAATGGATCATCACAACCCTTAACCTGGCTAGATACAAGCAGCAGTAAGTAATGCATTTGTCTGCACATTTTAAAACCAAACTTATGAGAACACTCCAAAGTCTTTTCAAAAGATATGATATATTTGAATTGAATAGCAAGATGAAGCTTTAATACAGAAATGTCTCTGTTTATCCATTGTAATGATTTTATGTTACAATAGCGGCAGATTTTCAATTAGGTCAATATAATGTTCTTTTTGATGCAGCATCAAACTTCAGTGTTAGCTTGAGTTTTTAATAATATGGTACAACATATATTATGAATAGAGAAATTTCCACAGAAATTTTAATTTTATGTTTTTTTACACAAATCCAAACTTTTAGGTCCTCATGGTTCTGTACTATTCTTCCCCCAAGAGATCTTATTGATGTTAATACCAGCTTTTGAGTATAGACAGGATCTCAGCTGTGAAATACCAGGAAAAAAAAAAAAAAAAACAACAAAACTCAAGTAGTAGACAGAAGACTGGAAAAAATTAACACTGGCTTTGGGAAGTCCCAGATATTGTAACACATTAATATCTGTAACAACAGAAAATCAATATTTTCAGCAGCATTTAATTTGTTTATGCAAATTAAATTTAAAAATTATCAAAATAATAGGATTTTTAAAGTCTTATAATATAAAGTGATTATATGGGTATCTCCAACCAAATAAAAAAATCAATTCTTTCTCAACTCAGTGCTTTCCAATAGCTTTGGGGTTTTTTGAGAACAAAGAAGTATGATCACTAGAATGAGGTAATTATTTTGCTTTGACAAGTCAGCCATGCATCAGGTTTTAGATGAGTCAAAAGAAGATGCAGAGGCTAATGCAGTAGAATGCTTAAGAACAAATCTTCAATATGCTGTGTGTATTGCAGCTCTCCACCCTCTGTTTGCAGTGGTTAAAAGTCACTTTGTTTATTTCTCAGGCACTAAGATAGCTTGAGTACTCATTAATTCAACTATATACAGACAGGCAAATTAGAAAAAATGCATGTATATTGCATTGCAAGAATGAATCTTGCAGTACTTGCTCTGTCTAAAGACTGGAGTCTCAGTCCTCTGCTCAGAGTAAAGCTACACTGATGGGTGTAGACTACTCACCTGTATTGCCTTACTGTCTTAACAGAGTCTACCTTCTCAAATCAGGACATGAAAACAGAATACTCTTCTGATGAAGCAGCCTAGAGCCTTCAAGGCTGCACTGGCCCCTTCAATGCACAGTAGGCTCTCAGGAGCAGTCAGTCAGGCAAGAACATATGAATAAATGAGGACTGCAGGAGGAAACTGTTAGTGAGTGATGTAACTCAAAAGGACTGTGGGACTGTCATCTTTAAAATAAGCATTTTCAATTACTTGTCTCTTGGTTAAACTTACCAGTTGTTTTTTTTCTTGATCTGCATTTATCTGAATAGTGGTAGGTGGTCAGGTCTTCTGTGATGTGCTGAGGACTGTGTTTTGGAGCTGGGAGCAGCAGGTGTACTGTGGGTCCATGCCCTACAACAATGTGGGAGGGTATCGCTCCTCATCCTGAGAGTTTACTCTTGGGTAAACTTTCAGAACTCTCACAGCTGCCTTTGAGCTAAAGGGCTGGAGCAAGGCAGGTCTTCAGCCTACCCCTTAGAATCTCAAGGTGCTCAGTATCTGAAGAATCACTGGCTTGTTGAAGGCATTCTGCTGTGCGGAGCAGAGATCTCAAGTCCATTGAGCTTTTGGGGAATTCTTTTTGAGTCCAGCCTCAAACTTGTGTCTTATATCTCAGAGGAACACCAAGTCCATTGTTTGTAAATGCAAAAGAAGCAGTGCATGGAAAACAAAATGATGCATTCTAATGTCACTTTACAGAAATGTTTCCTGAAATGCAAGCGTCAGAATCAGAATATGACTGGATCTTGCTAAATGTAAATTTAAGTGGATACTACAGAGTGAACTATGACCAATTAAACTTGAAGAGATTAGCACGCTTGCTTGAAAATGATCCAAAGGTAAGGTCATATTTGTTTTCTCAAGCTTATGAGCAGACTCTTTCCATATATTTTTACATGCAGTTTTTACCTGGAATCACATTGATGGAAACCTGGAATAATGATAAACTCACCATTGCACCACCAGTCACTGGCTTTTTGTAGTGATGATGACAGGCCTGAAGAGTTTCACATAAGCATGAAAACATCTTTACATTGCATTTTGTCTTCAAATTTGTGTTAATAGCTTGTGGTTCTTCTGCTCTCCTTAGATCTGTTTCAATGAGCTTTCAGTATGAATGTGGGACTGAGCTTTAGCTGTTATAAAGTAACCATGAAGAAGGAAAATTACTGGAGTTATTTCTATGTTTTGTCAAACCACAATGTTTCTGCCTGTGGAATTAAAAAAACCTAACAACCTGATGTTTTTTAGGTGGGTTTTTCAGTTGATTGGTTGGTTGGCTGGTTGGGGTTTTGTGGATTTTTTGGTATTTTTTTTCGCTTGTTTGTTTTGGATTTTTGTGGACAATTTTCCTAGAAGTTCCGATCAATTCTATTTGAGCTCTTTCAGTTCTTTGTAGACACTTACTTAGAATAGATTTCATCCCACTTTTGACTTGCCAGGG
>JANRMJ010000079.1:46697970-46711265 GCA_025584955.1 Alethe diademata
TTTTCCTCCTTTATTGCATCCCATATAAAGAAGTTTTAAACTGTTGTTTTTAATTGAGCTTGCAGGTAAGTGACTGCAAATATATTGTAGTGCCATTTGTTTTTTAGTGGGAAGGCATGTTTAAATACAGGTGTGTGTGCCCCTACGTATGCTTAAGCCATCATTTTCCCTGCTGCCTTTTTGTCCAGATAGCAAGTTGAGTATCAATTTGAGTGTAATTTGAGTTGGAACTTGAATTTGCTTTCTCAGTTTGTTTTGAAAGTCTCTGAAATATTACTCCGGTAGACTTGAAGTTCATGAGATTTTTCCTTAAAGATTAAGTTCACAAAACTAGTTACTGAATAAATAACTTATTCTGCTAGCAAGAAAAAAATATTCTTAAAATTGCATTTTCCTGGAAGAACCCCTTGCCTTCTCCTTATAATCTTCTGAATCTCTTCGTAATATCTTACAAGTGCAGTAGGAAAGTATTAAAGGAAACAAACTGCATTGTTTCCTTTAATATTATGTGTAGTTGCATATCTCATGTGTTTTCTGTATTACCTTTCTGTACCTTGAAAAATAGTGGGCAAAATATTCTCTTACTTATGGTACATTGCTGTACTAGCCAATTTTCTGTAAATGTTCATCATCATATCTTCAATTGAAGTTAGAAAAAAGCTATAATCCTGAAAAATACTTACAGAAGGGTGATTGCTTTTTAGATTAGATATGCAATTTAGGTATTTACATTGATTTAGAGATTATATTAACTTACTTCTTTGTAAAAAGAGAAATTTATTGAATTACTAATACCTTCTTCAACATGTAAATATGGGTGTAACTTATTAAACAATTGATCCTATAAATATGCCCTCTATATCAGTGTTTGTTTATATCCATATGTATGAATTCCCTATTTACATTGTTCACTTTTCTTCCAAAAGCAATGTTCTGTACAGAAAAAGAATGACATTTATATTATCACAAGTTCCAGCAACATAATCACAGAATAGTTGAAGTTGGGAGGAACCTCTGGAGTGTATTTGATCCACCCTCTCTGCTCAAGCAGAGGTAGCTTGAGCTATTTTTAAACCCAGTAGCTCAGGACTATGTCTAGGCAGCACCTGATAATCTGTGAGGATGCAGATTCCACAACTTTCCAGGGCACCCCCTGTCAGTTCTTGGCCACCCTTGAAGTGCCTAAATGTTTTCCTGTGTTCAGAGAGAGCCTCCCATGTTTTAGTTTGTGCCTGTTGCCACTTGTACTGTTATTGGGGATCACTGTAAAGAGCCTGGATCAGTCTTAATAGCTTTCCTTCACATAAGGAGTTAAAAAGCTCTCTTGTGGCTTCTTCTCATGTGTGAGATGTTCCTATCCCTTCATCATCCTGGAGCCTTTGCTGTCCTCTTTCCAGTATCTACATGACTCTTAATGCTACTACAGGTGAGGCCTCACCATTGTGGAGTGCAGGGCAAGGATCATTTTCCCCAGCCTGTGGGCAATACTCCTCCTAGAGCAGCCTAGGATGGCTCATAATTGACTTGGCATCCACCAGGAACCTCAGGTTCTTTTTCAAAAGGCTTTTTTCCAGCAGGACACCATCCGGTTTTTACTGGTGCTTGTCCTCTCCAGTGCAGGACATTTCAATTCCTCTTGTTGAATTTAATGAGGTTCCTGCCAGATCATTTCTCCAGCCTGTCCAAGTCCCTCTGGATGACAACATAACCCTTGGGTGTAATAACTGCTCCTCTCAGCTCTTGTCAGACATCACCTGGAGTATTACATGGGGGGCTGAGGGGCCCCAGCACAAGACAGACTCGGTCTGTTGAAATGGGTCCACAGCAGGGCCACTTGAAGTAATATAAAGGCAGGAACACCTTTGCTGTGAAGACAGACTGGGAGAGTAGGTGTTGTTCAGCCTGCAGAAGAGAAGGCTCCAGAGAACTGTTATTGTAGCCATTCAGTACTTAAAGGGGTCTTACAAGAAAGATGGAGAGTTTTTGCTGGGGCACGTAGTGGCAGAACAAGGGGCGATGGTTTTAAATGGAAGAATTATGGATTTAGACTGGAGTTAAGGAAGAAATTCTTGATGAGGGTGGTGAGACACTGGAGTGGGTTGCCCAGACATGTTGTTGATGCCCTGACAAAAGTATTGGAAATGTTCAAAAGATTGGATGGGGCATTGATCAACATGTTCCCAGCCTGTGGTGGGGAAGTTGGACTAGATGGTTTTCACAGGTCCCTTTCAATCCAAATCACTCTGAGTCTATGAATGCTAGTTGTTGGTTGGTTTATTCTTTTCTCTTTCATGTTCTTTTAAAAATACATACAGGCTTTTTAGTTATCATTGCATATTTGGTAGGGTCTGTTGCTGACCTGTTGGGGTGGTGTGTGGCACTACATATGAATTAAAAATTTAGTTCATATGTGATGCTTTTGTGCTTTTGCTTACCATGTGCTTCCTGCACATTAGAAACTCTGAATTTTCTTTAAAGCAGCTTTAGTGGATGTGTAAAGGGGTAGCTTGTGTGGATCCAAATACATAATCAGGGTCATGATTAACATTACTGAGGTCTTGATTGTTCTCTTCCAACACATAGGCAGTGTCCCTGCACACACTCAGAAGACAGAGTTTATGATGTAACTAAGATCCATTTAGAATTTTATATTGTGTTTTATTAAAATGTGTATGGCAAAGCAATTCTGTCTTTCCTGACGTGGTACTTAGAGGTTGTCTGTTTCAAAAGTGTTGAAATGCTGACAGTACAGTATTTTCTGTCATGTACACAAGAAGGACTGAGCAGTAATCTTCCATTGCTGTTTCAAAGCAATAAAAAATGGGAGACAGTTTTATTTCATTTTTTTTAACTCAGATTATAGTTTATGCATTAAGGAAACATTGGAACCTGTGGGATTGATTGGTCAAAACTAGTGGGTAACTGAGTGTCTAAGTTTGTTATTTCATAATAAAACTAAAAAATTTGACTTCTGCCATTTTTGAGAGTAGGCCAGTGCATCTTTTGGCTTGCAGAAGTATTCAGGTTTGGACTCAAGACCACTAGTTATTATGAGAAATAATTTCTTACAGATAATTTGTCTGTATTCACGTGTTATTTCTCTTAAACTTGATTCTTTTCTCTCCTGCAAAGTACAAGTTGTTAAAAAGTAGTATTCTGAGTTCTGGGTCTGTCAGTTCTGTGCAGAGGTGTAGGTGGTAATGTAATGTGTTGGTTGATACCTTCATTAGAATGACACGTCAAACTGTGTTTGTTAGAGCAGCAAAACAAGTATTTCCTAGAATACTGATTAGGTGAAGTTTTCTGTGGCATATTGAACACAATTTCTAATTGTTTGAGAAAAACTATTCTTTTTTGAACATAGGTTTTTGAAATTTTTTGTGCAGACTGCTTAGATAGGGGTGTTATTGACTTGAAATTAATAAAAACTGTGGAGTTAAAACAAAGCTGTGCTGTTTAATACTATTTCTTAATATTTTCATTTTTCTTTGCTGAACTGTTGGCAGTCTTCAGCTGCACAGTTATTAATTACATATATTCTGCTGTTGCAGAATAGATTGTTATTAATTGATTCTTTGATCCTTACTCATATGGCAATGCCTTTATTATATTATTTCTGCTGATGATAATACAATCCTAGTCAATTAAAATGACAGCATTTTTATAATTTTTTTCCTTTTAATGCATTTTTAATCTAGCCTTTTAGAATGATAGGCCAATGATAATAGTTTGATATCGATCTAATCCAGGTTTTTAGTCTTTTCTTAGTAATGTATAAATTTAGAAATGAGGGCGCACTGATCAGATTAAATGTGTTTTTTTCTCCCTGCAAAGAAAAACTATATTTTTGGTAGGATTCACTCTGAATTCTCATGGCAGTTTTACATCAGTTTTGTTGCTTTTCTCCACTTCTTCTCCCCCTAATATTATGTTCTCTCTATGGCTTTTGGTATTCTACGCAAATCTCTGTTTTAAAGACAGATCAAGCTAAGTGCTTCATAGCTTTCTAGTTTTGGAAAACTATTCAGGGTATCCTTAAAATATATATAATGCAAAAGAAAAAAGTCCTATGTTGCCAAGCAAGAGAAGTTTTTTATAGCTTTCAGACAGCATTGCTTAATATAATGATGCGTGGGAATGCAGCTAGTGAAGTTATGTACCTAAAATTCTTGACAGAGCTGTCAGTTCTGTATCTTGAGTGCCTATTTGAAGCCATATGGGAAAAACTCTGAAAGTGATTTTCTCAGAAACTGGCCTTCTTGCTAATGGGCATACATGTAATGTTAATATGCTAAATTCTCTCTGCTAAATGCTGGCACATCTACAGAAATACTCTGAAACACATGCATCCTGTGGTTATGCAAAATAAAAAAAAAAAAAAAAGAAGAAAATTGGTGTGCTCTGTGTGTATTTCAGGGCAGACATTTTTTTTCTGATATCAGAAGAATGCAAAATAAGGAGGAATGCAGCTCAAGCTGTAAGAAAGAATTTTACAGTTTCTTGTTAGTATCTGATCAACTAATTGTTCTTACAGTGACAAGCTGAGGTCACAAAACCAGTGTTGTACCTACGGGCATTGTCACAGTGGATTGTGAACCAGCTTGCATTATGTGATGCCAATACACTCATAGAGACAAAGAGTCTGCAAATGATGAAATACAAAGTAAAAACACAGTTTATACCTAATGAGATTATTTTAATCACCCGCTGCAGCACACCTGAGTCTTATTCTTTCACTCTCTCAGCTTTGTTAGTGGAATTTTAATTGTTTACAGTTATTCGGTACTACTTCTTAAAGGATTTTTTAATGAGTTGCTTTCTATCCTTGCCTTCTTCTGTCTTCTACCAAGAAAGCATAAGTTATGAAGGTTGGAAGAAGGTATATTTTGAGAATGCTTAGAAAGATTTGTAAGTTTTGTTCTGTTCCTACATGGAAAATAGCATTTTAAAAGGTTATAAAAATGAGTACTGTCTTTGTCTTGTGTAACTTCCTGTGTAATACAAACCATATTTTTTCCTCAATTTGTAGAAGAGCTTTTGGAACAGGGGTCTGGTTGTGATTTCAAGGCTTGAAATGACAGGTAACTTCTGGGTTGGTTTTTTTTTTATGGTTACTAAAAATATTTCCCTTGTATCTAATTAAAAACTGTCCAACTTCTTCTTTCCTCCATTGGATCTTGTTAGATTTTCTGCTAGATAATAACACACGTCAGCCATGACTTTATAAAAGTGGTCATAGACTGGTGTGCATTTTTACTGCAACTCTGTGCCCACAAATTTGCTATAGGTGGAGCACATCAGCACATTTACCTTTTACACACAGTGAATCCTTAAATGCTATGGTCTTTGAAACTGGAATGCTGTTTCTAATGTTTGTCATAGAGTCTCTGTCTGTTCGCTTTCTAGCTAGCTGTTTATCAGTAAAAATCAATTAAAGATGAAAACTTGCAGTAACTTCAGTTAGGGGAAAGTCTTTTGAAGTAGTTGCAGCTTAGCACTAGTCTTACTCTACCAATTTCATGTCATATTATTTAAAAAGGAAGTATCCTTCCTTTTGAAGCATACTGTTTGTTTTTGTAGTGTGTCTTTTTCCTGATTTCCAGGGTTAAAGAGGAGAAGGGGTTTGATTTGAATATTTGAACAAAGAAGTCTGAAAATACCACTTTTCTTGGTATACATGCTAAGTTAAATTTGTTGAAGAGAAAAATGATTTTATCCCTGAAGACAAAGGTGGGACATCAGAAGAAATTAACCTCCAGCTAGTTTTAGATGAAGAATCTAGTTAAACTTAAATATTCACCAATAAGGTGGATTTAGGTGCATAATTTGTGCATATTTTACTTTTAGACTTAAATCCTAGTCTCTTCTATTTTTAATATGCTTTTTATCTTCTCTGATAGGTAAGTGAGGTACTGGTTCTTTGTTTTGCTCCTGTTGCTTTTTCTAACATTAATTGCAAGCTGAAAATAACAGTTAACAGAGTTAAAAAACTTACTGCTCTTCATTCTAATTTTTTTGCTGCCTTCTTAAATTACTGATGTTATTTGGGAAAGTTATGCTAAGGGGTTCAAGTGTTGCACAGCGAACGTGATGTATTTGTTCACATTAGTGAAGAATCTTCACATTCAGTGCCTCTATCTTGCTTGCTTTAATCACTTGACAGAATCTTTGACCTAACCTATTTTCAGTCTCATGGTCATAACAGTGCCTTCTTTTGAGGCTAAGATACTTTTCTCCTCCCCACCCCTGCCGCTGGGAATTGTGCTCCATTTGATCACTATTTTACATGATTCTGTAAATTCGCTGTCTGTCTGCCTAGCCCAATCCAACTCCTTCCTTGCCTTTATACTACAGCTACCTTTGTTTCTAGTTATTCTTGTCTAGTGGTGAAAAATATAGTTCCTCCTTCCTTTTTTGTTTGCTTGTTTGCTGATGGTCTTACATTATCTATGAGATTGAGGCAGAAACTGGTTTGACATTGCATTCTAGTATTATGCCTAGGTAGACAGGATTCATCCACTGATTCTTACTTCTTTTTTCCTTCGTGACTGAGAAACATTGCAGAAATATTATTGAAGTTTCAAAGTCCACTCGTAAGAATTTCGTGTGAGTCACTGTAGTTGACTATGCCACATCTACTAAACTTGGTGGTGCATATGTGTTATGACTGACTGTATGAACTACAGTCTTGTAGTTCATAAAAATCTTCAACCTATTGTACTGAATTTGTTATGTGGGTGAGTGATTGTACCTACAGTTTTGTTAATAGTTACATACCCTTTTTTATGGAGACTGCTCCAAATCTTGTGTTTAATTTGAAGATTTGCATAATACTGTCAGCTGAAGATGCTAGTCACTCATTTTGTAATTCATATATACAGGTGAAATATGAATGTTATGAATTTCAAACCTACCATTAAAGAGTACTTACCACTGAAACTGCAAAGTGCCTCAGTAACCCATTTATGGAATGGGGGTACTGAATTGCATTGAAGTTGAATATGTTTGTCCAGTAGAGGGGCAGATTTTTTACTACTGTATACTTTATTGTCTGTTTTCTATTTGAAAATAGAAATGTTTTTCCATTGCTATTAAAAATGTGATAAAGGACTGCAGTCAGAAATTTCATGCAACCATATGAAAATCCAGCTGTTTCACTGCAAGATTGCTCCCCCATGGAGCGAGATCCGCTGAAAAGGAGCTGCAGCACCCAGAACTTCCTTTAAAGATATTCATGCCACCTGAGTTCAGCTGAAGTCAGTAGCAACAATGGAAAATAGAAATCAGTGTGTTTGTGTAGTCATCTCCCATGCTAAGACTGCTTAAGTTTCCCATCAGGAGAATACTGGTGTTTGGTCTGGGGCTTATTTCACAGGAAACAGTCTCTTCCTGATTACAGATTATTTCTGTAGTGAAGACCCTACCTGTGGTGATTGGCAAATTTTGTCTGTCAATCATTGCCTTCTTTTAAAAATGTGCCCCTTTTTTTCTGTTTTAGTATTTATTTGTTATATTGAGTACACTTTTGGCTACATCCTGCTGCTGTGTCCTCTGCAGTAATACTCTTTTCTTGAGATGGAGAGAGTTTTTGGAGGAGTTCATAGTCAGGAATGCTTTGTCACCATTAAATGGTTTCTAAATTATTTTCATCACCACAGCAGGCAAAATTGATGATTTTGATTTTTGATTCTGGAGTGCTGAGTTTGCTGATGACAAGTTGAATTGGTTGTAAATTTTAGAGAGAATAATTAGTGTTTTCCTCTAGTTTTATGCTAGTATGATCACACAGGTATGAAGTTAGAATAATGCATTGTAGACCAATGGTTTGGTAATATATAATACACATTTAGTCCTCTCCTGTCATACAAAACTGATAGTTAATATACTGAAACTATCCATACATGTTATAGTACTTTCTTTAAATGAAAATTATTCATTTATTTACTGTGACTTAGTCTGTTTTGTCTAATTATTAATTAATTTTGTCTAATTAGTTATTGAAAGATGAGGGGAAGAGATTCCCAAACTTTAAAGAGGAGTATTTTGATTTTTGTTTTCTATGATGAATTGAGGAATATTTTGTCTTCAGTGCAGGAATTAAGTATGGCAGTTATTCTTTCAAGAATTAAACTGAGTGAAAGGATGGCCTTACTCATTTTCCTCTAGATTATTTGCTTAGAACAACTGAAAAAATATATGTGAAAGAACTGCACTAGAAACTTTCTTACGTTGTGGGTTATTTATTTTCTTGAAATACCTTGTTGAGTGGAAATTTTTAAATGTTTTGTTGTCAGTGTGATGTATACTACTGTAATAATATGAGGAAAAGATTTCCTGAAGGTGTCTTTCATATCCCATTATCTCTTCACTGTTCATAACAGTTTCAGTTAGGATAGAATGGATGGCTTAAATTATATAAACAACTATTTTAATTATTCCACAAAATGTTTAATTTTTAAAGTTGGACTATTCCTTTGAAATTAGAGGGAAAAATAACTGAAATGAATGAGTTAATATCTGAGATAAAATGACAAAATTCTGATTTAATTTGTTAAGGTGTAATTTCTCTTCTTCTGTAATGTTGTACTTGAGACATTAGAGGTACCTTGCTAAGGTACATGTGGGCAGAGACATTGAGTTGTTCATTTTCCCCATTACTGCAATTCTCATTATTTCCCAGTAATTTTCCCATTACTGTACATTATGTAGTGCACTTTGTCAGTCTTTGTTTTTAAGGTATTGTTTTTGCTCACAGTGGGGCTATTCAAGGATAATTCCTTTTTTCTTCAGCTGTGAGAAATCGACTTCCTCAAGAACAGGCTGAAGGTTGGGTTTTCATTCCCCTTTTATGCACTCTTCTGTAGTGTTAGTTACTCATTCTTAATGGTAAAATAGTAGACATTTAGA
Organism: Alethe diademata; assembly: GCA_025584955.1. NCBI lineage: Eukaryota > Metazoa > Chordata > Aves > Passeriformes > Muscicapidae > Alethe > Alethe diademata. The sequence goes on from JANRMJ010000079.1 coordinate 46,706,878, forward strand.
CTTTGCAATCTTACGATGTCAATATTTACTTTTAACTATGAATTAAGGTAGCCTATTAAATAGGGACCACTACAGCCTTGATGTAATGAAACTGAATTTACTTCCAAGTGTAGCTGCTGGGTGTGAACTGATGCATGCTCTTACAGATACACCACAGTTAGTAGAAATAGATGTGGAGACTGTAACTTTGAGAAATGGTGCTGGTGCACTTGTGCATTATTATGGTGTTTTTAATAGAAAGAGCTTCAAGCATGTCAGTTTCTTTCTCAGGCTATGAAAAGCATAATCTGATGTTCAGTAACACCAAAGTTATCACAAACACCAGATAATTTTGAACTAAATGATCTATTAAAGTAAGGATTAAATTATTTTGAAATCGAATGGGTGGATCTGTGTACCAGTGGAGCATGACATTAATTTCTGTACTGCTGTAACTGACCTACTTTATCTGCAATGGTTTTTTAGGCTTCAGCCTAATGGAACATTGTTTTCTGTGGTACCTGTAAAAAAAATGAGCCCGTAAGAAGTTATCGGCATTCTGTTTCCTCTATGCAGTTTTTGAAAACCTCAGAAAAAATGATGTCAATATCACTACTTCAGCATGTCCTCAAATTAATCAGACTGCCTGAGAATGGAAGTTGCTGTAGATGCACTTAAACTATCCTGAAGTCAGTCTTTGAGTATGGACATAAAGTGAGGAGACTTGGATGTTACTTTCTAGCTATGCAAGTCTGCAGAAGCATTCTGTGCCATAGGAAGCTGCTGGCTACCAAGAGCGGGGGTGTCCATGTTTATCAAGTCTTTCAGCAACCACCTGTGCCAGGAGGGGTTGAATCCACAAGGGAGCCTGCAAGAGAGCTGGAGAACTTTTTACGAGGGCATGTAGTGATAGAATGAAGGGAAATGTCTAAAAACTGAGAAAGAGTAGATTTAGTTTAGATGTTAGGAGGAAATTCTTTGCTGTGAGGGCGGTGAGGAACAGCAGCATGTGGCCCAGTGGAGCTGTGGATGCCCCATCCTGGAAGTGTTCGAGGCCAGGCTGGATGTGGCTCTGCATAACCTGGTGTAGTGGGACGTATCCATGTGTGTGGAGGAGAGGGGAGTTGGAACTAGATGACTGTTAAGATTCCTTCCAACACAAATCATTCTATGATTAGAAGCACTTGGTTTTCTGCCAAGATTTGAATTTGCAGAAGGAATGGTAGGATTTATTTTCATTTGTGCTCATGTTACTGGCTTTTAATTCTGACTGTGTGCCACAAGCCCAGTTTGCTTTAAAATTCTCCTCAGTCATATTAGCAGTTCCTCAGCAACTTTTGACTGGGGAGTTTTGTTGCTTTAAATAAGTTCAAGCAGACAAACTACACCATAGCCCATCAACAGTGGGAGAGATACCAAATTGAAATAATACTATTGAAAAATATAGTGTTGAATGCTATTGAAAAATAGTGTTATATAGCTGATTTTCAAAGATTATTATTATATGGTAATATTATCACTTTTATTTACCAATTACCTTTAAGCTATACTGAAAACATTTGTTGTACTAGGAGTAGATTTCTACAAGTTGGATATGTTAGTTTTCCTATGTTATATGTTCCTTTCCCATTCAGGGCTTTCATAACCTTTTTTTCTTCATAAGCATAAAACTACATGACACTTGCTGCCAGTTTAGAGTTGCTTCTGCGTTCTCTGCCTGCCAGGCTTGTTAACCAGCTCAGCCCAGAATTGTGTTTTTCTCCTTTTTTAGATTTTAAGATGAAATACTGGTTTTGAGCGTTTTTCTTGCTCTTTGCTAATCAGCATTTATTGCTCTGCATGTAGAAATGCTCATGGTCATTTGCTTGCCAGTGAGGCTAATACTGGATATGACAGGATCTTCATGCTCTTTGCTGTAGCTAGGTTATCTGTAGTTGATTGTTAAGTAGCATTTAACCTGCAATGCTGATTAATTGTCCACATATTTTGGTTCAAGTACATTTTCTGAATATAACATTTTATTCTATTTAGTGAAAGCTAGGTGTTCTGAAAGCATCAAATCTTGCCAAGAAAATGGAGAGCAAGAACCTGAACAAAATAATTAGATCTTCATAACACGTTAAATTTGATCTGTAAAGTAATTGGGTGTTTCATAACTGTCTAAATGCCTGGTCATTATAAAAACCTCAGTGCTGTTGATTTTATATGTCTGAGCAGTATTTCTATAATGTAATTCTTGCAGGTTCATTCCTGTGTTGAGCAACTCATTGTTGCTCTTACTTTTGTGAGTCTGTGCTTAAAATACTTTCTAAGGGACAAACAGGTGCCAATTCATGGATGAGAAACAGTGGTTTGCATGGTATTTTGGCATCCTGCTGGCACTGTGGTAACAAGTAAGCTGTAAGAAGTGAGTTCTGAGAGCCGTACAATACTGGTCTTCTGTAGTTTCTGTCATGATTTGTTATTACCCTTGTAGAATCAGGTAATTTATGCGAAAATTCCAGTTTTCTACTTTAAAATTAAAACAAACTTCCATTCTTTATGGGTTTAGAGACAGACAGGAGATGTGATCTCAGTTTATCAGCCAAGACCGAGAAATGTCCTCTTTGTCTCCTCTGGTACTGAGTGTTTAAGCCCCTTTTTTTTCTGTCATCCTTTAAAAGTGCTGGACCCTGCTCCAGAAGTTTGGCTGAAGTTGGAGGTATTAGGTAAGAAATTTTAGATGAATGCATATTTTCTGAAATTCTATTCCACTTTATTGTCCCTTTTTCACAATACTTCCCCTTATTTTGTTTCTTCAAGTTAGGTCCTTGCTAACCATTTTTTAGTGTTAGTTTCTTGTTCACTTGGGCTCTGTCCTTGCTTTTTCAGGTTGGAGCCCTGCAATGTGCCTATAATTGGCATTTGTTCTGCTTTCCGTCTCAGGGTTGTAGTCCTTCATTTTGAATCTGATTGCCTGGTTCTTGTATAGTTAAGATTATTAACTGAATTTCTTTGCCAAAGAACATTCATTTTATTTCTTATAAAAAAGTGTAAAATAAATATATCTGTGTAGTTAAGAGAAGTATTTTTTGACAACTAATATAGAAACTTGTCCTATTTGACAGACTTCCCGAATTCCTTCTCAATTTAGGTTTAATTTATTATAATATTTATGGGCAGCAAAAAGTGGAAGCAAGGAACTGTGTTGGAGATATTCCAGAAAGAGACGAGAGTATGTAAAACCACAATGGACTACAAGAGGAATGGTGGATTTTGTGGATGTTGATTTTGACTGTGTGACCTTTGATTTAGCTGGCGATTGTGCTTGAGTTTTATATGAGCTGTAAAGGCTGCCTTGACATTTAATGCTCTGGGCTTTTTCAAGAGAGTGACTTTCACCCAGATGTTTTTTTATAGTTATGTTAGATTGGTGATGATTTTCTCTTACTGTGTAAAATAATACACTCTACTATTTAGCATGGAAAATAGTCTGTTCCCCTGTTTTCAACAGGGCTTGAGTTGGAAAATCCAGTGTTTTCCACTGGAAGAAAATAACTGTGGCCATCACAGACCAGAGGTGATATTTTTATGTATCTGTAAAGGTGCTGCTTGTCTTCACTTGGAGGGTCAGGTCTTCTTATAGTAGGGGAACTAGCTGCTTTCTAGTGTGGATCTGCCCTGGCTGGATCAGCTGTGGGTGGCCACTGAGAAGCACTGTGGGTGAGAGAGCAGAGCTGGTTCAGCAGGCAGGGACACCTTACCTCTTCCACAGCAGGTACTGAGTGAGTGCTGGAAAGGGGAGCTGCTCAAGTTCTTCCATGTCTGTTAGTCCTGAGTGCCATGATAATCTCTTCAGGAGCCTGAATGAAGCAAAATGGACGCAGGAACTGAAGGTTTACCGGGGGTGTTGAAAGCTTCCTCATATCTTTGTTGCCCTGACTTATTTGCCAGAGGGTTCATGGAACAGATCTGAAGCATTTTCATACGTTCATACTATTGGTTTTCTTTAGTACCTATGTTTATTTCCCTTCCTTTTTTTCCAGTTTGCACTTGTTTGCTTTTTGTTGTATTTTTTTTCTAAACATAACCTTGAAGTTAAAGAAGTGCCAGAGATATCAATGTGAATTTACAGCAATAAACTGTATATTTTTAACAGTGTTTAGTGTTGCAGTGACAAGGTAGCTTTCACATTTCTAACCTGCTGATAAGAAATTGTGAAAAGAAGCTAAAGGTCTACAGTAGCTAAATACACGGCTTTGTTTTCATGCTAGGTGTGGAGAAATACTTCTCTTCTGCCCCAGTAAATGCTTTTCAGTTAGTGTATCACAGATTCTGGCACTGTTCTTCCATCATTCTTTTTTCTGTAGCAACTTTTACACCAGAAGTAAAAATAATTTTATAGTCCTTTCATATTTGAAATAAATTAC
>JANRMJ010000079.1:46711365-46725974 GCA_025584955.1 Alethe diademata
ATATTTGAAATAAATTACCCTAAAGTATGTACCCCTTTGTGACTAACAAATTCTTTGCTTGTACACAAATGCCATGCAGAAATGTGTCGCTACACCCAAAAGGTTAATTGACATTGCAGGATGCTGAATGTCTTCTAAGTAAACAAACACAACCATTGCCAGATTCATGCTGCATTTTTCTTTCAAGAAAATGGACTGTTTTGATGCCTTGAGCAGCGTGCTATTTATTAACTGAAACTTGTTCTCATACAACTATGTTTGAAACAAAAACCAGACGTGAATTACACAGGAAAACAAAGTAATTTTTAAGGTAAGGCCATATAAAACAAGAGCTGCTCTTCAGCTATAAACTCAGGCCAGTGTGCTGCAACATGTATTGTATTTGTTCTGAGCCCTCTACAGTATTCTGGGATAGATGTGTATTTAAAGTAAAATAAAACCACAAATTTGAACTTCTTCATTTTTGGTGGTTTGTTCTTCATGCTACAGAGTACAGTATTTAACAGCTTCAGAAAAGTCTTAAAAGTCAGGCTTCCTTGGATATTGATTTTGTCTCTGGTGGCATTGTTTTATGATTCTGGGTAAGCTGCTATCCTGTATAAGGCTTGGTTTCCATACTACAGTAATAACTGTTTAAGTAGCTGATAGAAAGTCCTTTCTAAACTGAGGAGCAGAGGGCTTGAACCATGGTGACTGCAGTATGAGGAGCTGTCACATTCCAGAGCTAAATGTCTCGCTGTTTATCCTTAGTGGTTAGGTGTTTTATCAATAGGTGGTACTGTTCCTAGTTGCCTGCTTTGTGCTGCTTCCACCACTATAACCCATAACTTAGGATCTGAGTCCTTTTCTTGACCATCATCAATTTTCTTAAGTGAACTATACTTCTTTTCTTGATAAAAAAACCTAAAGCTTTTCTGGTTTTTTTTTGTTTTTTTTTTTTTTTTAGGTACTTTCTTCATATTCTTGTGAGAATCAGAGTTGATTTCTTAATTTTATTGAAGTTTGTGGAGAGAAAAATGTTTTCTAGTTGTGTCAGTCTGGTATAATTTCCTGGAAAATACTGGCTAGCACAGGGACTTAGCGGAGTTATTCATTGGTGTGATTGACTTGAGCATGTAAGCAGAATCCACTCTAGATAGTTCTGTGCTTTTGAGTGGGATAGTCTATGCACTATTATTTTCACTAATCAAGTCAGAGAAAATAAAAGCAGAATTATGATTAAAAATTCATCTGCTTATATAAGTTATGTAACTTTTCTTTAAAGCATATTCCAGTTCATAGTGGGCCTACTCTTATGCTCAAAATGAGGTAGACCAGACTTGAAACATCTTCACTGTGTCCCTTTGTGGGGACTGCATGCTTTCACAGATTTGATTAAATGTAAACTTCTTTATACTTTTTAACTTCCTTATTTTACAAATTTTAGTTTGAATGGTGCATTGATTGCAGAGCAGCTGGCAGACTGCAGGCTGACCTGCTGAAGTTCTTCCTGCTGTCCTGTTCCTATAGCTGCACACAAAGTCAATCTGAGATGGTGTCTTTTCCTTAAATGTGGCCTTGACTAAACTCCCTAACCATCTTGTACTCATCTTGGCGGTTAAGATTTATCATGATACATAGTTTTGCTTCTGGTATGCTTAGTTATCTGGTGGCCAGTGTTTGTTGCATAGTTCTGCAGTTGATCCAGTGTGCAGATAAATGCAGTATGTATGTAGGTGTAAATCACAAGAAATTTGGAAGTTCTGTCTTTGAGCTATCCTTTCCTATCTTTCATCTAGAGATTACTGTCACTGTAGGATGCAGAACATGTATTTCTGTTCACAATACAAGACCTTTGGTGTGGCTTTATTCTGTTAATGATTTTAGCTGAATTTAGTTCTTAGATTGGTAAGAGAATAACCAAGATGTGGCACATTTTCACTTTTACCAAGTCAGCCACAATATTTACTAGAAGAGGGGAGACACTAGATTAAAAAGAATTGGTGTGTAAATTATCCTGTCAGACAGTAAGACTTTGTATTTCCACTTCTTTTTATTCACAAGGGCCAGGAAGCCTTGCAGTTCTGTTGTTGTGTACTTCATTCGTGCATAAGCTGTACCTTAATAATGTTTGAATATAACTTCAGATTAATGATAAAAAAAGAATTTGAAAATGTATTTTTCTGTAATTTTCTGTTAGAAATTCTGTTGCTCACATGCTTACCTGGGTTTTATCCTTTCAGCATTAATGATTAAAAGAGCAGGATTATTTTTGTGGTTAATATCTACATGTGGTACAACACACATGAGTAGATCTGTGGATTAAGAAATCACCATTTTTTAGGAGATTTCCTATTTACTGGATTTTTTTTTCTTTTTCCTAAAAGTAAAATAGATATGAAATGAAGTTGAATCTGCAATTTTGCTAGTAAACTTCCACAAGAAGAGGAAGCTTCCATATTCTGGATCCATTGTTTTGTTCTATGGATTGGATCCATCAGATCCAAGACATAGGAAGTTGCTTTATTTGCGTGGTCTTAGGGAGTTTGAATGGTAACTTTGACAAGAGAAAAACAAATTTGTCTTGGATAATTTGAGAGAAATGCATTATATAGAGATGCTTAACATTTGTAGACTGTGACACTGAACACAGACCACTGGCAGTTTTGAAAGTTGACTTCGGTACTTTTATACTATATGATTGTCATCTAAACTTGTGTTTTATAGCTTGAAACAATTGGATGGCAACTTAATCTTCAAATGGCAGAGTCCATGCAAGCAAAGCTGAAGTCTCCTCAAGCTGTGCTAGAGTTGGGAGTGAGCAATGAAGATTCAAAGGTAAGAAATGTAAGTCAACAGAGTTCGAATGAGTTGTGGTGATGGCCTTATGGTAAAGTTTTGTTAAGGGCATCCATTGCAACTCTTAATTGTTGTTATTTTTGTCATTATTTTCATTTTATATTTCATAAAGGTTATACTAAACACTTGAAATTGTGAAATACTGATACAATAGCATAAACATTCAGTATACTGAGAGCTGTGTTACTGGCTCTTTGGGCTGTAACAGGAGAAATAGGGAATATGGTTATTTTAGGTCTCTAAAATGTTTTTGTAGATAGTTTATTTTTATCACATAGCATATGATTTTAGTTCTTATGCTTTTAATACATAGTAGGTTGCAGCCTTCTACCATGTGTGTAGTTATGTAAGATATTGCTCATCACTAGCAACTTCTCTGTGCTAATGAATGATGACACTGTGTGAGGCCACAGAAACCCAGTATTTGGAGGTTTTAAGGTAGAGTCTTAAGTTCAAGGATTTTAGTGACTTGCTGGCATATCAAAACTGAAACTCACTAAAGAACATAATTTCTTATTAATAAAATGTGTGTCTTTTGTTAGCCAGCGTGTTTCAAATTAGACACATGATTTGCTTTTAACCTTATCTTGCTAATGGAAGTTGGAGTCTTTAGTTCTGTGGTGTCTGTCAGAATGTTTACCTGTGAAAAATTCAGTGTAAGGATTTTGAGGGGAGAAATCAGAACTCAGTGCTGCTTTATCATTGCATTTAATTCAACATAATTTTACTAATGTGAGTGGAATTTCTGATTGATGGTGAAATAATAGAGAATACACAGCTTATGTGTGTGCTATTCACTATGACTTGCAGCAGTCGTATATTTTTCAGCATTTCATTGCTGCAGATATGGGAACTGGACAAAATTTTGTGCCCAAGCTGAATTGGTGAGCATTGAATACAGATTCAGTTCTCATGGCAAAACTATTTAAAAAATAAAGAGGGAAAAATGTCACTTTCATGTAAGACAGAAAGTTCTTCTGTTCCTTGTACAAACAGAATTCAGATAGTGGACTGTTGTTCCTCTGTTGTTCCTCTCTTACTTCTTTTTGTGTATATGTTTAGATACCAAGATCAGAATTAGTTTGTGTTAATTACAGGCCCAGAATAGACTTGTGATGGGCATTTAGAAATTAATGTTCTCACAGTACAGACATTAAAATTTAAAAATCTGGGTTGGTGTGAAGATCACTACTAGGATTGCATCCTAGCACATAAGATTGCTAATATGTGCTTCATGTGGATGATTCTTCTGGTATATCTTGTGTCTTTGTGATTTCTTCGTGCATTAAGTATTGTATCTGAAAATCATAGCTACTTTTGCTCTACAAAATTATCTATGTGCCTTTTGTTCAGAAATGTGGCATGAATTTAAAGTATATATTCTTAATGATTGTATTATTTTTTTCACTTTTTTTCATAGTTCATGGGTATAATTGCTTGATTTTTTTCAGGGAAGACATAAAATGCTGTTACCGAGGAGCTTTTATGGTCTGGCTCATTAGGGGGCAGTAGTGCTCTTTGTCACCCTGGTTCTTTGCTTATTTTTGAGATAATACTCAGAATCAATTCTGAAGTCAGTCATTGTGGGAAGTGTTTAAGTGTTTTAATTTCTAATCTGTATATGACAATAGAAGTTTCACTTGTGTATATAAAAAATAAAGCCTATTATTATGAAAACCATACTGAGCAAGGTAAATGAAATGGGATATTATTTTCACATTTGCTAACTAAAATTAATTATACTAGTACATTAGTGTTTACTACAAATCACACTACTTAAATAACATTTAAACAGTTCTTATTCACAAGATGACATTTAAAATTAGTATTTAAATTATCTCTTCAGGAGATGTAATCATTAATCCTGTGGCTATATGGATGTTACTTATATTTTGAGAAATAAAAAGAAATCTGCTGTATGCTGTATAAATATTTATAGACTACATTTTGTCAGCTTCAGGTGAAATGCAGAGTCCCAGAGGAATAAATCCATCGAAATGCAAAAGTAAGGTGTTCTTTAGTTCTTTCAGGTGGTTCAAGCTGCTAGTGACATTTGCATTTCCCAGGAAATACACTGCTTGTGACTAGCAAGAATTTGTAATCAGAGCCCATCATTATTGTTAACTGTTTTTTACTGGGTTTTGTTACAGATTTGCTGTTTGCTTATACTCAGATGTGGAATTATGCTTATGTTAGCCCCAGTGTGAACAGGGGGGTGGATTCAGGTTGGTTGCCAGGCACAGCCTTCCAGCCAAAGTTATCCTGTGATTTAGGCAGCTTTGGTTGCTGCTGATGTTTTGTATGAAAAAGAGAAAAAACGAGCTTTCAATTAAAAATCCAATTAGCAGTGTTTTATTACAATGATTAACTTTTTCAAATGTGTAATTGTATCTCAGAATCAAAGGAAAGTGAAATTACTGTGAACTAGGCGCACAAAACAAACTGGTATAATATGAAACATATTTTTGATTTACAAGATCCCTTAGCTTCCCTTATGACATTTTGATGAGTTTAGGTGACATTTGAGAACCAATGTGTAACATATCAGCTCTGTATAAGGGGTTTTTTTAATAGCAAATTTGGTTTCAGATTTTTGGGCTGTTGATTGCAACATGACAATCTGGAGATTCTGTACAGGGTATCATTATTTTTATGGCTATAGGTTTAATTGGCCAGTAGAAGGAGCACAAATTAACAGTCCTGACAATCTGTGTTGCTAATTTAGATTTTTGTTTTGCAAACAAGGACTGATCCCTGAAAGGGCAATGTTTATTAAATATTTCTTTCCTCCAGTAATCTATTTGATAATTGTACACATAGATACACACTCTCACATTCCGTCCCACTGTTAATAGCAGTAATTCCTTAGGCAATCTAATCCAGACTTTTTAAAACAACTGTGATAATTTTCTGTAACCATAGGAGGAGCCGTATAAATAAAAAAATAAATAAATAAGGTCTAAGTGTGTAGAAAGGTTGAAGGGCTTCAGAAATGTCACACAATTGGTGCTGAATATTTTCACAGAGGAATGTGAGAAGTAGGAGTGTGTTCTTAAAGAGTTGTTGCTATTACTCATCATTAAGAAGATCCAGTAAGGCACATTACTATATAAGGTATTTGTTACTGTGTATTTTCACACATGATCTGTAATTACCATTTATGCTTGAAAATCGTTAGGATAAATAAATTATTCTTGCCCAGTGTTGTCTCTCGATAGTTATCCAATTTTCTTCTATAAATCCACTCCACAGATTCTATTAGATTCAGTTATCTAATTGCAGTTTGTCCTGTGGAAGGCTTTGCTCTTTTCTTGGTTTTTCTTCTCCTTATTTAATCTCTGAATTTGTTCTTAACCATAAAGAACTTCTTGGGGGAGCTCTGTTTTTTAGCATAAATACTAATTAGAAATTCCTGTGAAAAAATTGATATTTTGCCTCTTTTTTTCCTTCTTTGTAGATATCTTTGAAGAATTTTTACAGGATTTTTTCTGCTAATGCAAGACAAAAAGTAACTGATAGTTGTGCTGTTTTGTTGAACTTGCTAGTGTAATACTTTTGGCAAAAACCAGATAATACTAGAATTCCATTATCCTGATTTACTTTTATTTCCTTTTAAATAATTTCCCTTAACATTAAGGTGCTTTAACAGGGGAATGTAACACATGAGAGACTGCGACAAATTAAGAGAGATGGGCAATCGCTAACCAAATGAATTTTAATCAGGACAAATGCCAGATTCAGCACCTGGGACAGGGCAACCCTGGATGTTTAGGCAGACTGGGAATGAGATTCTGGATAGCAGTGCTGTGAAGAGTGATGTGGGGGTTGATGGCAAGTTGAGCATGAGCCAGCAGTGCCCAGGCAGCCAGGATGGCCAGCCATGTCCTGGGAGCATCACCAGCCAGGCAAGGGAGGGGATTCTCCTGCTCTGCTCTGTTCTGCTCTAGGGTGGCTTCACCTCAAGTGCTGGGGGCAGTTTTGGGGGCCACAGTATAAAATGGATACTAAGTTATTGGACAGTGTCCACAGGAGGGCCATAAAGGTGGTGAAGGGTCTAGAGGTGAAGTGGCATGAGCTGCAGCTGAGGTCACTTGGTCTGTTCAGCCTGGAGAAGAGACTGAGGAGACATCTCATAGCAGTCCAGAGCTTCCTTGGGTGGGGAAGAAGAGAGACAGACACTGCTCTCTTCTCTGTGGTCTTCAGTGACAGAACCTCAGGGAACATCATGAAGCTGTGTCCAGGGAGGTTTTGGTTGGATATTAGTGAAAGGTTGTTCACCCAGGAGGTGGTTGGGCCCTGGAACAGGCTTCCAAAGGAAGTGGTCACAGGACCAGGCCTGACAGAGCTCAAGAAGCATTTGCACAATGTTCTCAGGCACATGGTTTGACTCTTGGGGCTCTGAAGGGCCAGGAGTTGGGGCTGGATTTTGATGATCCTTGTGGGTCACTTCCAGGTCAGGATATTCTATGATTCTATGAAAATCAGACTTCGGTCTGGTTGCATTTGAAACTGAGCTGACACTACATATTCATCATTCTACAGAGTAAATAGGAATCTAGAAATCTGGAATTTTACTTGTTAAAATAACAGCATATGTGTTGGGCTCTTTTTTTTCTCCTGATTTTTACAGACTTTCTATATATTTCTGGACAGTGAACAAAATCGATACCTTTTTCCTTTGTTTACTTCAATAAGTACACCATTCTGCTTTCTGAGTTTGCCATTGCGATTAGTTTTCCCACATTTTACAAAAAATTCCCTAGCAAAGTAAATGAGAAATCTTCTATCAGAGCAATATCAGTTACTTAATTTACTCTATAGATTCACTGCAGCCTGTATGGCATGCAGGCAGGACCTGCACATCGACCAATGTTTAAGGAAATATGGTGATACTTCCCCTTCCACCTCAATTTTGCCCTTTGTTTTTCTCTGAAAAGAATTTGTATTTGTGGAGTGGCACAACAGTGAGAGTTGGTGGATGCTAGTAATATGATCCCACTTCTGAGATGTAGGAGGTGGCAGAATTGAGCATATACTCCTTTCATTTGTCATTTCAATCCTTGCCTTTGGGGATGATGCATTTATATGGCTTTTTTATTTTATTTCATTTTTTTTTAATAGAGGAGTAATTTTTATCTGCAGGCCTTCCAAAAAGAGGACACTTGAGAGTAATAATGCTGAAAGAACTGTGATGAGGTCCAAAGATGAAACAATTGTGGATTGCTTCCCACATTCATCAGCTCCCTCTCAAGCACTTTCTTTTCTGATGAAGACATCACCCTTTTCCTTCTCAGAGCACAAACAACCTTGTATGTACACCCTGGAACTGAGCTTAGTTTTCTCATCAAGCTTATTTGTAAGTCTCTAACAATTGTGAAAAATAAAGGTGGGACAGGCTTTGGATGAATGTGACAATGTTTAAGAATTAGATTGAGAGAAAAGGGTTTCTTCATTCCTATTTGGAGGAGTTAATTGGAGACCTGGATAGCCTCAGACAGCACAGTCCTGGTTCAAGGTTTTCCTGTGCTTCTGAATAAGCAATGTTGCTGCTTTTGGCAAGGCGTACATCATGAAATGAATTTTGTTCTGAGAATTAAACCCTAATAAATAGTGCTGCTGTTAAGAAAAGGAAAGTTCCCTAAGAGGAGGTTTCAGAATATGAGAAAGGTCCTTATATTTGTAGGAGTGGTAATAAGAATGACAGTATAATTTTGAGTATGTGGAACAAGTCAGAAAAATGAGCATGAAATTTATAACTTGATTCCAGCAGTAACATCACTATGGAAAGATGACAGAAATTTAATTTTTCTTCCATGAGTGACAGAAATTCTGCACTTAAAATGAAGAGCAAATCTTGCATTAGACTGTTTGGTTTTGATCTATCATAGCTATTACCTCTGATTAAGTCCATTTAATTAAAGGAAAAAATGAAGCTGGGGTCCAGAATTTTTAAAATGCTGAGAGGACTTCTTTGTTTTCTTACCAGTAATGGATGCCCTTGTAACCTGTGTTACGCAAGTTGGAAGTAGTTTGACATTTTTCTTAGTAACCATTTACCAGGTGGTGTGGCTCCATCACCTTTGGCAATTGTACTGCAGTGTGTACTTAATTATCTGACTTAATTTGTGCTTTTACATTATTTAATTCCAGGTTATAGTAAGAATCTCTTTACAGTATGCTTACATTTCTTTCATCTGGCTATATTCACAATTAGTGAATACAGAGTATATTGCATAGATTTACAAACCCTGTAACTGGTTACAGCCTCTACGCATGCTCTGTTCATGGCAGAACATTCTTAGGACTTTCTCCCTATCTCTGTGTCTTGGAACTAAAGAAGAAGATAGTGCCAGTTGACCATTTATAGTTGGTTGCAGCCTTGGGCAACCTTAGCCTAGAGTTAGAAATTAAACTCTTGTTTTACGCAGAAGTAAATTTGTCTGTAATATGTAGTTGAAATGTGTAACTGTACTGTTGTCACTCCCAAGAAACAGCAGAAAAATAGTTCACATACTTAAGTTTAAGCTTGGTGATGCATTTCATTGCCAGGCACAGTTAAACTTTAGGGCCTTTGGGAATCTGAAAAACAGACAGATCTGGTGAGATTTTCTTATTTAATGCAGTTGTTGATGGCATGTTTTCTCTTAGAAAACTTGTTTCCTGTTTGCCCCAAACTGGTTTTGTGGGCTTGGTACTTTAGTCTTTTCAGATAAAGAAGACAAATCCCTGAGATTCATGGCAAATTTTCAGGCATTTATATTCTTTCTTACTTGTTATTCTCAGAAACTATGAAGTACCTTAACAGATGAACTGTTGCTTTTATTTGTGTGTAGCAATGGAAGATAACCCTATTTGTTCTGTACTTTTGCTATGCTTTTGCAGAACTTCTGGACATTATTTTTCCCTCGGCTTTTACTGAGGCAATAAGCTCTGTGGTACCTTCACAAATATGTTAAAAACCATAATCTCTCCCATGTCTGTTTCTTACTAACTCTATGGTAGAAAGATAAGGTAGCCTAAGAAATGGGTGAGGCTAGGGAGAGATGAATGTGAAAGTTGGACTTGCTCTAACAGCAAATCTCAGGTTACCAATATTGCTCTTCAGCCTTTTCCTCTGTCACAATGATGTTGACTGCTGCCTTTGAGGATTGGAGGCAGAGGCAGAAGTAGACAAGATATAACAAAAAGAAAGGTGACAGAACTAGTGATGGGTCTGGAGTGTGATGAGGAGGGGCTGAGGGATCTAGGGATGTTCAGCCTGGAAAAAGGAAGCCAAGGGGAGACCTGATGGCTCCCTACAACTGCATGAAGGAAGGTCATAGCCAGGTGGGGGTCAGTCTCTTCTCCCAGGCAGCAAGTGATAGGACAAGAAGAAATGGTCTCAGTTTGCACCAGGGGGTGTTTAGACTGGATATTAGGAAAAGTACTTTGACTTAAAGGGTAGTCAGGCATTGCATATGAAACTGGTTAATTCAGGTTAAGAAATTACACATTCTATTGCTGTATAAAATAAATAAATTAAAAATACTGTGCAGCCCAAAGGAGGAAAACTGATCTGTGTCAGAGCCTTTGCATCTTGCCAGGATCAAGCCCCATAGCTCACTTTGGGACCACTTTGAGGCTGTGCATCCTGTACCTAGTCATGTTTGCTCCTCCATACACAATCTGTCTCATGTCTTGTGGAAAGGTATGTGCTTATCTTTTCTTCCTGATAATGTCAATACTCATATCAGAAGAGGCTGTGAAAACAGTTGAATGGGTGACAAGGAGTGGCTGCCAAACCAATTCAATACCATTCAGATCACACCTTTTTGTGTCGTATACCTTTCTAAACCATTATGGTGAGAAGGACCATTTTCAATTACTCTGTTGGTTCATACCTTGCCAGCAGTTCTGTATTGCTTAGGCTATTACAAACTAATTCGGTGTTTTATGTGACAGGCATCTCACCAGGTCTGCTCAGAGCAGAAGAAGCCCACACTTCTTCATTTGCATTTCCACACTTCTTCGTTTGCGTTCAGTTTACATTTGTGTTCACCATTGCATTCTCTCCTGTGCTTTAGTTTTTCTTTGGGAGTTCTTTAAATTCATTGTTTTGTGAGTTTTGGTACAAAATGGTACTGTCAAGGGAAAGTAATCTTGTGGTAATGAGTTTCAAATGAAGCATCTTCAGGGGCTAATAGCATGGTTTTGAATTTAAAAGCAATTTGATTGCCCACCTTGTGGAATTGCTGGACTTGCTTTCCTGTTACTTTTGCTATTTTTTTGGTCAGTTTGCAACTGATGTAATTGCCAAATCTGGCTTTCTGGAGAAATAGTTTTATCTGTTCTTGAAGGAGTAGAAAGTTAGCATCTCCTACATTGCTAACATCTGTCCTGCTCAAGGCAATAAAAGTGCAGTACATGTTGTCAAACAGTATCAATGCTGAGCATTTCATGTCGAACAGGTGCCTAACAATGTTGTGACACCCTTTCCAATCCCTCTTCAGGTGGAATAAGGTAGGTTATCACCTCAATCATATGCAGAGGAGGCTATTTTCACTTATTTCCTGTTGTTTACCAATGACAGGAGTCTGGTATCTGAAACTGTGTGGCGTCTTAGTTTGTGCCACTTGGCTTTGTTTGAATGTTTAACAAACTTTAAAAGCTGGTATGACAACTGACCTTTTTCACTGGTTAAAGTACATGAAATATGACCTCTTTTGCAGGAAAACCACAACCCACAGCATGGCCTACAGCCTCTGAGAAAATCTTGTTCAGTATGATTGTATAAAATCACTACTAATGAAATAAAACATATTTCTAGAAATGCATACTCAGTGGCAAAACAGTAATAGAAAGAGATTTCAAGAGTGAGAGGAGAAAACATTTTTTTCCATATTGAGACAGATCCAGTTACTAAGAATACATTTTGAAGCCTTGAAGTATAATGAAACAATAATACAAAAGGCAAAAGAGAACCAAAGCTACTGCAAATGCTTGTCTTTCTCTCTTTTTTAGTAATGCCTGATTTTCAACTTTTTTATATTCCTCTGGTGCATAGAGGCAGGTAGTAGACTTTTATAAAGGTTAAAAATACTAGATTATTTCTCTGTCCTCTTTTGCAATGTCAACAGAAACAAAAACTTGGGAAATGTTTGTGCTTGGAAATAAGTCATGTTATGAGACTGGGAATTTGACAGCAAAACAAGTTGCCAATAGCTAGATTACTATGGATCTCTACTGCTACTACTACTCTACTCCTGGTGTACAGTTCTTTGATTAGGTACTTCAGCACTAAAGGGTTGACTTGTCTGCTTCATGAGTTGGAGAAATGTATTAAAGAATAATAGAATCCTTAAGACAGGAAAAGACTTTTATAATCATCAAAATCAACTGTGACAGCATTGCTAACCCTTATCCCCCATGCCACATCTATGTGCTGTTCCGCATGCTGTTTGAACACTTAGGGGATGGTGGTTCCACTGTTTCTTCAGGCAGCCCATTCCAATGTCTGATCATGTCAGTGAAGACATTTTTCCTGATATTTTTGTGAGAGTCACAGGCTTAAGCTTTCTGGAAGGTGGACACTGTACCTTAGGGAGCTGCGTAATTTAGATGTGCCATCATACCTAGTAGTTGTGGAAGGTTTGCAGCCTGGAAGTGAGTATAGGATTCAGTAACTGCACAGAGGAGTTCAAATTCATGTCATCTTTACTCCTGTGTTCTGAATCCTAAATAAAGAAATTTCAAAATCTAACCATACACATGTGAAAACAAATAATGTCTTTTGTTCAGGAGCAACTGCATTTTCAGGCAAACACTGCCTGAAAATACCTGAACTTACTGCTAGGAACTTACTGCTTTTATTAGAAGATTTTAAGAATAGTCAGGAGGAAAAGGTTTATTTGAAGATGCAGCTAGAGGCAGGAAGAAAGCCTTCTGTAGATTCAGGAAAGTCCGTTTGACTACAGAGAAACAATTCCTGAGCTGTTTTTTTTCCTTGTTGTCATTTCTAGATCACTTTGCCTCTTCACATTCCCATTCCTTCTTCCTTTTTGTTATCTCATCTTCTTAGGAGCAGATGCATAGTTCTCCTATTGAAGAAATGCAACAGATTCCAAAACATTTTTTAAGTTCTTCAAACATCAGAATTGCCATTCAAGTGGGATAGAATTCCTCAGTTTGATGCTATGTCTGATAAATTCAATACAAGCTCTTGACTGCTGCCACATATAACTAGTAATTTTTTAATGATTGTTTCTGTTTCTTTTATTATTGAACAATGGTTGATTAAGTAATATGTCATTATAGTCCTTTATTAGATAGGTTTCCTTTGTTGTTGAGGCCTTAGAGCCCTTCTTATGCTGTAGGGTATGTTTTACTCCAAAAGGATGTGAAACACAGTGTTATATAAATGCAAGATGTTTAGGCAGTTTTACACAGAGTTCTTGGGTGGCAGTATATTCTTGTCTGTACTTTTGAATGCTAAAATTTACTACATTCTTGAGTGAGCATTTTAGTTTCCTCTTTCTAAATTTGTATCCTATTTAGAGAAAATGAAAGTCTTTCTTGTGAGGACCAAAATTGGTTGGTAATAATACTGATGAAATGAAGAACAGCCAGGCTTTAGTATTGAAATTGATTTATTTGATTTCTTCCAAATGCAGGTGTGTTTGAGACACCATACAGGAGAAGAAGGTAAACCTTTTCAGGAGAGCTACTCTGCTGTAGCAGCAAGTAGCTGCTCTGTTGGAGTTCATTAATTTGCGAGGGTACTGTAGCCAGGCAGATTCAGATAAGCTGGCACAGTGATGTTTGAAAATGCACAGAGCAGAAGTGCATGAAGCAGATGTGGGGAGGTGGAGGCAGTAAGAGCAGTAAAGAGCACAGAAATGCAGGAAAGTAGTGTTCATTGTGAGCTACCTGAAGTTGAGTTGAGCCTGAAGAAGTTTTTTGGAGGAAAACTAAGGATGATTATCATGCAGGAAAATGATACACTCTAAGAAGGGCTATGCAGCATGATGCAGTGCTTTGTTCTCAAGCACTGAACAGTCATTCTGAAAAGCTCTTGAAAATTCAAGTCAATAATAATTTTATTTTTTTAGTGGAATTACTTTAAAATTCACATTACTGTTTCAAACTGCAATTGTATGCTTCTGCGGCCTTCAGCGAGTCACAAAACACTTGAAACCATTCTTGGCTTGGACATTGAGGCCTGTGATGCTTGTCTAGGATGATGCATAAGTAAGTTGTGTTTGCTGCTTTCAGAAGAGAAGAACCTGACACATTTTTATTTGAAGGACTGCATTCCGAGAGTGAGCCACAGACCAACAGCAGATCTTTTGAGGAAGTGTGGGAATAGTAAGGCAGAAGAGAGATTTGGGAGCAAAAAACTCCAAGAAACCCCCAAAATTACCCAAAAAAGGCATCTGATATGTCTGTACTTTATGGATGGGCAGATGAAACTTATTTGTCAGTGCAGAGCATGCGGTGTGCAGTACTGTAACTTAAGCACCACAGTGAGGCATCAGGTTGTGGATACTTGTTCTAAACTCCTTCTTTCCTTCTTTGCAATAAAACAATTTGTTTTCAAAACATTCCAATCCAGCTTGACAGACTGCTGGCTCTTTATGGTGATGGGGCTTTAGATGCTGGAAAAATAAATAAAAAAAGGAATTCTTCCCGCTGTTTTATGAAGCAGTTCAGTAATGTACTTTCATTGTTAGCCTTTTTCTTCTTTCTCTCTCTTTCTCTCTCTTTCTCTCTCTTTCTCTCTCTTTCTCTCTCTT
>JANRMJ010000079.1:46733073-46751652 GCA_025584955.1 Alethe diademata
TGCTTCATTAAGCAACACAGAGGAACAGATCACAACAATTATTTTCTACCATAATGCCTCCTTTAACTGAAACATTTAAGTCTTAAAAATAGACCAGTACCATAAAATAAAAGACTTAAATGGGAGATGGACCTCTTCACAACTCCGAATAGGTCTAAAGGGATGAAAAATGCAGAGACCCAGGTTAAGAAAATTGAGCTTTTTCAAATGAGTGAAACATGAGTTGAAAATGATGAGAAAAGGTTAAGCTATGCTTATCATAGTA
The DNA here is from genome assembly GCA_025584955.1 of Alethe diademata. NCBI lineage: Eukaryota > Metazoa > Chordata > Aves > Passeriformes > Muscicapidae > Alethe > Alethe diademata. The sequence continues at coordinate 46,733,339 of JANRMJ010000079.1, forward strand.
TATTATGTTAGAGATAAAATTTAAACTTCCTATTTTTTCAGCAAAACCACACTGAAGGAACAAAATGAAGCGAAATGTTTCTGCTTTCCCTAGTGGCAACACTTGAACTGTAATGACAACTAAAATAATCTATGTGCTGTTTTGCAAAGGACATGACTGTATCAAAAGTTCCTTAATAACTGTCTGACCAACCTGCATCTGTGATGCTTTAGGAGTAGGGCAACAGTGGTCTGATAATCCTCTTCAGATACCAATATGGCTTGCAGTATAAATTGTTTGCTTGTGATAATGGAGTTTGTGATTTCATATATGATTTTTGATTTTCAAGAGCTGTAATTAAAAAAAAAAACAAAACATATTTCCTTCTTTCTCCCTGTCTTCTTTCCAACAACAAAAAACTGGCCCCTCCATTCATCTGTAATGGTGGTTTTGGCACATGTGTTTTGTTTGTTAAAAGGCAAATAGACTCAGTGCTTGTGTTAGCCTGGCTTCAGGGTTTGTTTTTTTTCTTGTAGCAGCAGATCAGACAAAAGAAGTTCAAGAAGAAAAGGTGAAGAGTGGACAGTAAAAAAGTGTTCTGTGTGCAAATCACTGTATCCATGGAAAACACTTCTGTGGCCTTGGGGGAAGCCTGCAAGTCAGTTAGAATAAAGTTTGATCTCCGCAGTATGTGATAGCAAATTGTTAGTACATATATGTGTTTTGAAAGTGGTTTTTTCTGTTGTGGGCGGGCATAGATCACAATTATTAGCTAGACTGTGGTGGTGGTGGTGTTAACTGAGCTTGTATCTTGCTGAGAACATACTTTGCTTGTGAGTTCAGATTTCACTGGAAATTGAGCAATCATTGTGATGATGCATTTGCATAAGAAAAATTGCCACTTCAATAGGCCTACAGTGTGACAAAATATGGACACCACTTGAGGAGAGCTGGGAGATACCCTGCTGTTATTTTATGCTTTTACATTGCATTGAGGATAGATAGGATAGATAGATTGTTACAGCAGAGAGTAGGTTCTGGAGCTTGTAATTTTTCATTGGTAGAAGACCTGTGTTTAATTTACATATTGATGGAACCTCCCATCAGCTGCCTTCAGGGTTAAATCAGTGGCATGCACATTACTTTGATAATACTACCTGAATATACTCCAGAAAACACTGCTATGGGATAGAACACCCTGAATTAATCTTGCACTTGAAAATTATAGCTCTACTATTCTAATTGTTTCTGTCCTTCATACATAGCAGGACAGAGACAAAAATAGGAGAACTGACTCTTACAGGAAGCAGTTTTGAACTTTTGTCCCAAATTTGTGCTATTTCTTTATTTGTGTTTATTATTTTAACCTGCTTATCACTTTAAATTTAGGTGATGATTTCTAAAGCAGTGTCGAGGCTGTCAGATTCAATTATGGCCTTTTGATAAAATAATTTTAGCTCTGAAAATTTGTCATTTCCTTGTCTGAGATTCCGGCTTCATAAATTTTACTCTGAACCTCTGGCCATTTCAGCTTGTTTTTCCAACACAAACGTGAATTGTTTGAATTGAAAATGTTAAAATTGGGCTTTGTGCAGCAAGGTGAGCCATGACTTGATAAGTAATCAATTTTGCTAATTCTGCATTGAATTAATTGTGGAGGAAACCACTGGGAATTCTCTTCTGCTATATTTTAGGATTTTCCCTGCATGATTTTCTGTAAGGAATCCAGAGAGATCACTTTGTTGAGTAATGGGTTAATGTAATTAGTTGAGTAGACATAAATTTACCTTCTGCGTTTAAACTAATAAAACTGCGAAGAGTTACAATACTGATTGTGTTCTCCTGCTGCAGCAAGCAAAACCAGGAGATTTTTTCATGTGATTTGGAAGAAAATAAGTGTAAGTGCAAAATCTGGTTTCTGTTACTATAATAAAGGCATTACAGATGCCAAATCCTCATTAGGATGATACTCTATAAAGCGTACAGGTATGTCTGTGAGGTGTGCTGACTGGCCCAGTGATAATAACTTGGAGTATTCATGTAATGTCCCAGAGCTGCGGTGGTTAGAGTGGAAAAAGACAAAAACAATGGAGAGCAAAAGGGAGCAAGTTTGAGTTCTTTGATCATATGACCTACAAAGCTTCTGCTGTAAAAATACTGGGTGTCATTTGCCTGTGTGTGACTTATTCCACTGCAAAATACTCAGTCATGCTTCTTAAGAAAGCTAAAAGATGCCAAACCAGAACACCTACCACTGAGCTTCTGGATTATTTTTATTTTCTTGCTTCAGGAGGTTAAAAAAATCAGCTACTCCTACTTCTGCCACAGGAAAGGAACATATAAAAACAAATATGCAGGAGCCAATAATAAGGCTTGGCAGTGCAGTCTGTTAAGTGGCATGAGAGTTCAGAATGAAAACGTTGCTTTTTAAATAGAACTTTTGTTATCCCATTATCTTGTTTCTTAATTAGACTCTAAATCAGGAGTTGTTTTAATTACCACTAGAGGTTTTAAAGAAATAGTATGAGCTTTTACCTTATTAGTGTTACTGTAGTGGTTGGCAAAGCTGGTAGCACCAAGCACAAGTTGTGAACCCCCATTCATTTTTGAAGACAAACTTAGTAGATCATAGGGTATTATAAACACACTTTGAGTTAGTTTCCTTTGTCATAAAATTCAAGTGTATCCCCTGTGCACGTTTAGAAGTGTCTTGGCTTTGATTAACTCAGCCTGTAGGGTGGAAGGAACTGTAAGGTAAGAGGAACAAGTATACACGTGGTTCCTCACAGTTGCCAAGTTTTTCTCTAAGTGGTAAAACTTGTTTTTGTATAAACTCACAGAATGATTTTAAAGCAAAGCCTAAAAATGAAGGCAGAAAGGGTGTCTTGATGTTTAGACTTGGTGTTTGTTATGAATTTGTTATGGTGAGCTTGAAGTACTTCATGTTTTTACAAGAAAAAAGTGGGGTTTTTTTTTTCCACATTTGCTGGAATATTGCATTATTGAAGTACTTTTATAAAAAAACAACCTAATCCTAAGAAAGGTCATTGGGCATTGAGGACTAAAGTAGTGTTTGCATCACTGGTCTTCTGCTTCTTTCACTACATTTGGGTTTGGGGACATTTCTGGAAAACACTGTACCTGCGAATCCTGGAATGTTTTTCCGTAATTTAATATTTGTTCAGTGCTTGCTCTGTACAGCTGAGTGTGAGAAGACATGATTTTGGGGGACCACGCAACACTTACATCAAGTGCTTATAGTGCTGCAAGCTTTGGTGTTTTTAACATTAATTTTTCAATTTGCCTTTATTCTCACAGGTTTAATGCGAGAATCTTAGATTTCATTTCCTCTGAAAATGGATGAGCTCTTTTTGAACTGAAACCTAAGTGCCTTTTCTTGTTTTTTACCATGGTTGCCAGCTAGAAAGATGACAACCTGCATATTTCTTTGCAGTGTTTCTTTTAATGTTGACATCCATATAGCTATAACTAGGTTACTCATAAGGAATAATTATTTTCTGGAAAATATAGGACTTTTCTTTTATGAAGAAAATGATGGATAAAAAATGGTAAAATTCAGATGAGGATTTATTCCAGCTTTTTAAAAAGTTGAAACTTTCAGATCAGAGATTCTGTTTGTATGTTATCTCGGAGTTGGTTCAAGAAAGAAATAATATGTTTATAAAATCTGCCAATAAATGTTTGATCAGTTGAGCATTTTAATGTCTGGAAGTTGTATAAAATACTGAACATAGCTGGATAGCTATGCAAACATTCTTTCATTTTTATTTACAATTTTAAGTGATGGTATTTTTAAGTGCAAATAATCTACATGTAAAAATCTGTTCTTATGGAATAATATAGTCTTTTAAAGCTAAATAAATTTATGGTATTGTATCAAGACAATATTGAGAAAATAGACCTCAGCCACCTTCCTTGAAAAATAAATAGTAAACCATTCAATATTACCATTTTTTAAAACAAATCTTTAACAATGCTTAGGTTCAGATCAAAGTGAGAATTCATGGCACATGTGGCCTTCATAAACCCAACAAGCATCCACTGTCTGATTTCTTCTACTTTCTTGTATTTGCATTTAATTGTGTTTAACCTTGTGAAGTGTAAAACTGGTTTAGGTATGAGTGACTTCTTACATACTGTAATTTTGAGTTTTACGTGGGAAGTACTGAACAATACGTAAAGAAAACTGCATGTACAGCCCATTTACTTTAGTGTGCCTAATTATTTGCAGATAAAAGGGGCAGTTTTAGTCTGGAAAACTGGTATTCATGCTTTCACCTCTGTGCAATGAAGAGCTGCCTGTTTCAGAGAAATGTTTTTTCTCCTTGTTTTAGCTGTTACTGTCACTACACCACAGGTGGTAAAGCAGTAGAAAGTGAATTTTTATCATCTAGACCGACAAAATCCAGGAAAAAGAGAGAATGATGCGTTTAAAATGCTCCTGTTTAAGACATGTAAAGCAGAATTAAAATTTGGTTTCTTGTCAAAGTGTGAGGCTTCAGCGCCTGCACTGACTCCAGAAGCAAAGCAGCAGTATGTGAAGCAATGACACTTTCAAGCAGTTTTAGCAACATACACCTAAGCTTCTTATGTTGGTATCTGCCTTTCACAAATGCATAGAGTGGCCTACTTAGTTGTTCCAATTATTTTAACAAATTTCTAAATGCCTGTAAGCAGTGGCTGCTATGTGGGAAAGAATATTCCCCCACAGCAAACCCAGCTGAAATGCACTTATGGATTCATCAGCTTTTTCCTATTGTAGCATCTTTTACAGTATTTCAGCTTAATTAGTTTCAGAACTCTGTTTGAAAGAGCACAGCTTCAATATCCATTGAAGCTTTTGCAGTCTTTGAAGCTTTCACAGTGCCTATAAAGAGCGGGAAAGGAAATACTTCATGAAATTTTGCAACGAGAATAAAATATTAAAAATAATCATAAGCCTAATAATCATAGGAAAAGGGACTTTTTCTGGCAGTTTTTTTTCAGTTTCATGTGTACATTTTAGAATTATATCTTTAACTTTCACAATGCTGCTACTAACAGTGTTATTAAGAATGTATAATTAACTATAAGGTAGATTTCTATTTAAAATTTATAATCTACTAAAATACACCAAGAACATCCAATGTTCAGTACAATACTGACTTTAATTGTGTAGTGTTCTTATGCATCTTATTCCAGCTTAGCTTCTTATTGATGACGTATTTGCTGGAATTTAATACCATGGTACATTTTATTAGGAAACAAACTTTTGATTTTAGAGTTTTTTTTGTTTAGTTAGTTTTTCTTTCTCTCTAAGGAACGGTGTGGTGCTCCTAGTCAAATTCCATGGCTTCCAAGTTAAATTTCATACAAACTGTAGGGAAGAAAGATCATTATGATGCTTATGTTTTCAAAAGAAAGAATCCGAGGAGGGAAGCCTTTCTTAGAAGCATCCACAAAGCAGGAGGTATTGAATGCACTTGATTTGTATTGTGCAGTATACCTTTATTTGTTATCACACAGTGGTAATCTAGATCAAGGGCTGTGATTTAAGGTTACTGGTCTGGATGCTGTTTGCAGCATATTTTTCATCTCTATTCTCTGCTGTCTCAGAAGTGTCACGCCAGTCTTTACACCAGAGGGATAGTCCTGGTCAGTCACTGTAGGAGGCGTCAGTACTGTTTACACAGCTGCCTTGTCCCAGTGAGAGAGTTGTACTGGTGCTTCCTGTGCTTCCAGGTGATGTCTTGCAGACCTACTCTGCCTAGTGGTTTTCTGTGCTTTAACCCAGTTCTGTTTGGAGCAGCCTTCCTACTTCTGAAATGAGATTTTTCCTTTTATATTCCAGCTTGAAGAAAAGGAGTATTGCAAAGGAAGAGTGAAATTAATATATGTTTTTCAGGCTAAATATTGAACCATGATCTATTTAGTAATTGTGATTTGAACTCTACCACAGGTAGTCATGTTGGTCTTGCAGAAGAAGGACATTATGAATTTTTTCTGGTCATGGGCATGTGCTAAGTTATTGAACAATTGCTTTGGGTAGAATAGCAGTAAACCAGGGAACTTTCCTGTGGGTTTCTATTGTTTATAATAAATTGTCATTTTATGTGTGCCGTAAGTTCATCTGAAAGTAATAGATTTTATTTAAGCTGAGTATTGAAGTGATATACATAAGGTTGTACATACTCAGGTTCCTTGAGGAAAGCAGTGGAACTTAAAAATTGCAATGGAGATGTAGACAGTTTCTCAGAACATTTTGCTGGAGTATTTCAAGTATGATTTTAGGATGGAACAAATTACACTTAGAAAGGAGAACAAAAAAAGGCAGTCTGTTACAAGGCTGTCATCTTGGGGTGCAGATACATATTTTTGGGCAGCTGGTTTGAGATTGTCCTATATGTAGCAACAAGTAGCTAGTGGATATTAATAACTTGGACAGTTTTAACAGATGCTGCAGTCAGATAAAGCTGTCTTGAAGTTGTATTACACAGTTCTTATGTCACTGAGAAATTGAAGCAAATGGAAGAAACCACCAGAGGCTGAATATTGCAGCTCCTGATACGCTACAGATCCATACTGTGACTTAAATAATTTTAAGTGCTTAGTTGGATTTCCATAGGGCAGAGCACATGTATAGCCTGTGTTTTTAACCTTGTGGCTCTTGGTCTTGTGTAAATACTAATTTTTTTAGTTGTATTCTCTCATATTCTTATTTTTATGTTTTCTGTCCACAAATGCGTGGTGTCTTTTAGGAATTTAGAGAAAAAGCTACAGAAATAATTACTAGATTTTCAATGTCACTTTTGATTTAGAAGTTTGCTGTATTATTTTAGCCATTTCCCTCAATCTTAATTTCTTTTCAAAGACTGTACCATTAAAATAAAATCCCTCTTCTTGATCATTTTCGAAACTGATGGACAAACTATCCAATAGGAAAATCACATGTTGTCTTTTTGTAGCTCTTCCACTAACAGGAATGTCTTCCTCAGGTTTGCAGCTGAAGGAAGAAAATTAGTGACGGTATTACTTTTGAAAGGTAACTTAAAAGTGACCATTTCTAAGAATAACATTTTCATTTAAATTATTATTATATGTTCTTTGTTGTCATGGAATCCATGAATCCCAGTGTCTTGTTTGTTGTCATGGAATCCTTCATAATGTTAATGAATTAAGTAACTTCAGTAATCAAGTATTTCTTGTCAAATGAGTGATTTTAAAGAGAATCAGTGGAAATGCTGGTGTCTACTGATATTATTGTATACTTCTGAAGAAGATGAAATATGTTTAAGCAGAGAATGCTGTTTAGCCTGAAAGGACAAATCTCACAGTGAAAGGTCATTGCCAAAGATACCTAATATTCTGGTTATAGATGAAGGGCTGCATGCTGGCAGAGTTGAAAAGGAATCCAGCCTGTATGCTGCTCAGTCTAATTATAATGTTACAGATGGCCATTACATAGGGAATGCCTTCAAATCAATATCATCCATGCAGAGAGACTTCCAAGTGTATACCTAATCCTGAAAGAGCAGCAGCTTGCTATTTTTCCCCAGGAATGTAGCTCTTGAAGCAGCAAGGAGCACCTTCCCTTCCAAGTTACCTTCTTGGTTGTGGTGACTAGGTATTTACATTCGGTTTTCCCTCCTTGATCAGCATGCTACATTCCTTAATATGATTTTCTTTTTGTTGTATGCATGCGTCAGACTGACCACATGGTAGATGGAGATGGGTATGCTTTACTAGAAATGAATGATGTATACGCTGGTTAGGATTTTTTCATTAGAAGTAGAAGTATGGTGACAGAGACTGAATTTAGCTGAAAGGGAGTAAACCAAGCTAACAGTGGAATAATGTTATTCCAGGTTATATGGTTATAAGAAACCATAATTGCCCAAGTTAAATTTGTCTTCAAGCACCTACAGAAACTGGCAGTGGGCTTTCAATAACAGCAGTAATTAAGATTAGTGTGTTAGTGCATTATCTGCAAGCACAAGCGCTAGTGAACTGGAAGGAAAAGTAACTGTTCATATGAGTAATATAACACTGGTGGGACTTGGGCAAAGTTGCACAATTTAAGTGGCGTTTAGGTCTAATACAGGATTAGACATTAAGTAGTCTATCCTATTTTCATACTGAATGAAAATACCTCCCCATCCCTAGGTAAAGAGCTCATCGCCTTTCCTGCCAGCCCTGAACAGCACATAAAGAGGATTGTGTTTGTGTCAGTGGTTTGTATAGTTCACATTTGTAACTAAGCATACACTTCTGTGTTTAGTTATGTTCAGTTCTATTGCCATCCACTTCTAAAATGCAAAAATACACGCCAATTTGGTGGTGCAATCTTTTGAGTAGTGTAGTCTTCCACCTGTGTCTGCACAGTTCTAGGATATATTGCTTTTCTACAGCTGACTGGGTAGAGAATTTTGAAGGGTCTGAACATCAGGGGTGTGGGATTTCCCTGTGCATCTGTCTCGCTGGATGCACATTCATAAGCTAGCCAGACTAATGCAAATAACTAATGTGCTAGATGAATCAAGGGTCATATTAGAGGAAGACCATTGCTCGTCTGCTTGGATTTCTGGACATGACTTTTCATAGGAGAATACTCTTTATTAGAATAATATGCAACTTTTGGGTAGGACAAGCAGTGTTTTTACAGTCTTCTGCCCTCCTGTTTGAAAATAATAGGTGCCTTGCTGGGTTGCTATGTGTAGGTTCAAATAAGTGTTACAGATCTAGTATATGGACTAAATTGAACATACTTAGGCATGATACAGATAGCAACAGCGCAAATTAAGCTTTTGTCTGGTACCTGTAGTTGTTGGGTTGCATGATCTCAGCTGCTTCTATTTGTGAAAAGTTACTAAACAGCTAGTACACTCTTTTCAACTTTTATGCACCCTCATTTATTTATTTAGCTTTAAATTGGGACCTTATTTTAAAAATGCATTATCTTTTTAGCATTTAAATAATTAAATTTATTATCAGTATGATACAGTCTTTGTACGTAATGACAAATTGCATGACAAAGTTGTGTTTCTAGAAAGATTGAAATCCTTACATAAGGTGCTCACAATGCCAGGAGCTTGCTTGTATTAAATATCATGATCAGAGTACTTGGCTGGTTGATTTAGTTTGTTCTACACTGCAATACAGAACAGCTGTTAGTTTATTGCTGGCTTTCTCTGGGATTACAATATAAGGATGGGGGAAGAAGCTGGAATTGGTTAATTAGTTAATTATACAAAACAGCGTGAACTATAAAGTTGTTGTCTAGTGGTGCTGCATTGGAATGTCTTGCAGACATCAAAAATACCCGAAGTTTTTGTTTACAGGAGAACCTGACCAAACCACCTCTGCACCATTAGATGCAGTAGCAGTTTTGTCAGATAAGGTTGGTGTTTTAGCCTTTCAGCTAGAGATTTCAAACTGAGGAATACCTCAGAGTGAGGAGATTTTGTAGGGAAGCATGTGCAAATGGTTTTCCCCACAATATGTAAAAAAAGAGAAGATGTGAAAGAAATGACAGTCAGAAAAGTGGTGTGTGAGCTTGGAATATGAGTAAGGCACAGGCCTGTAGAAAAAAAGAAGACTACTGAGATCTTTTGGCTTTCAGCAACGGTAGTATTTTTTATAACCAAACAAAAAAAGCATTTTGCTCCTGTGATGTTCCTTGCCTTGATTACTGCTGGCAAAAACCATTCAGCATATTGTTTACCTGATGATGAAGGCTTCCAGTTCCCAGCACTGCTTGTTAATACCCATTCTTGTGTGCCACTGTTGCCTAAGCTCAAGAGTTTTTCTCCTTCTTTTTTCTTACATCTGTGGTTTGTTTACAGAGAGCAGTTACTGCCTCTCAGCTTTCATTTTATTAGTCTAATTAAACAAGCCTGTGTTGGTATCCTCTTTGTACTGTCCTCTCCTCACTTCTGTCATTATTCTCGTAGCTTTCCCCTGCACATGCTGGAGCTTAAATTCTGCATTGAATTTTCTATGACAGGTGAGCAGAACTATTCACTGAGTTCCAGACAAAATTTTACCAGTTTCTTGTAAAACAGCCCCATCTCTACTGAAAATTCATCCCTTGATATAGCCAGATTGCATATGCCTTTTTGTCCACTGTAGCTCTTTGACAGGTTGTATTCATCCCAATTGATTAATACATCCAGGTCACATTCTCCTGCTCTATTATTTTGACTTGATGATTCTCTAGTAGAATTACAGTCAAAATTTGTCCTGTTCCCAGAATGCTTGACCTTGTCTTTGTGCTATTGTATTTTGGCATTACTGTCCTTTGGTCCTCGAAGGCTATTCAGTTCTTGCAATATGATATTCTGATTTTACTCTTTATTGATACTAGTTCTGATTTAATGCTTTTTTTAACCATCATCAAGTATCGTATTTATGAGCCAGGGCTTTTTGTTTATTTTTGCTACAAGGTAATTTCTCACAATTGTTTTTAAAGAACTCCACTCTTAATCTCATTTTTAGTTCAATAGTTTCCTTTCACGTTATAGCCTCACTTTTTTTAGTAAAATCCTTTGCATTCAGTTTGGTTTTTTGTATCTTACTTACTAGTGTCCCTACACTTTGGTATTGTAAAGACTTAGTGAAGTACCTGTTTTTACAAGACACATTGATTTCAGTTGTCTAAAGTATTAGTTACCTCCACAACAACAAATTATCCTGGGCTATTGTGCTTCTGTATGTGAACATACCTCCAGCCATTTTTCTTTGGGTGAGAATCTGTTCATTAAAATACGGAGTTGATGAAAATGCCAGATGAAGAAAATGAGGTTCTTCAGTGTCAGAAGAACCATTAGTGACTCTTAGCACTCTTCTCTGATTTTTTTATGAAGTTTTCTGAATGTAAAATGTGCTTATTTATAATAATTCTATGCATTTTTATGAGATCTTTATTTATAGAGCTGTCTAGTCATACTTTTCATAAGTGTATTATGTAATTGGTAACCCTGGTGACACACTTAATTTTTGGATTATAAAATTAATATGTAGACTCAGAAATACATTGAGTTCCTGTTTGCTTCATGCTGTGAGAAAGAGACAGAGCATTTTGCAAAAATTTTTGTAAGATACTAAGTTTTCTTTTTTATGATGAAAAAGAATACCAAGGATATTAAAAATCTGGCAATATTCCACTAGCAGGCTAGCCACAATTTTACAGAACATCTTAATCAAATACACTATGCACACTGTCTTTCTTGAACAGAAACATACTATGCAAATCTGCTGGAAAAGACCTATATTGGTGTATATGTCTGCCTTAACCTACATGACTGTTAGACATGATTGTTAGATCCTAACTGTGTCAATCTTGCTAGCCTTCATCTTGATAGTACCTGACTGTCTCCTTTGTATTTAAAAATAGAAATGACAATTTCTCTCCCTCTGCCTTTTTAGTTTGATTAGTTCATAGTTGAAAGTGTGAGACGCTTGAGGGAAAAGCTAAATTGAAGGGTTGAGGCTCCCATTCTGCATGTGGTTAAGATGCATTGTTCTTCCAGGAACAATTGCTGCCGTCTTGTCTTTTGACACAGTCACATGGAAGTCTTCATTTCAGTGCTTTCTATTGTTTATCATTTGTGCTGGTGTGGAAGATTATGGCTGTTGTGCTGACAGAGTAGGGAATGGAGAGGGAACCCAGCCTTTCTGCAGCCAGTGCCATAAGAAACATTGGGAGATGCTTAAGGCTGTGCTCAGAACAGAGCAAAAGCTGCACAAGAGCAATGGATGCTCACCTTCCTGTCATTTAGGCTTTCTAAACTCATTTTATGTGAACTGTGTTTCTGTTAATGTACTTGCAGTGTTTTTTCACCATGATGATTTATATAATTCAAGGTGGAGGTCAGGTATATGTGGTACAGTTTGTTTTTTCTCTATCATGGGCAATTATGGACTGAAAGGTTGCTGTCTGTCAATGACTGTGAGTGATTTTTCTTCTATTTTTATCTTAGTGTTTAGTGACACTGACACCATCAACAATGTGTGATGCTAAGCAGCATCAAAGAAAACTTTACTGTATATGCATCTATGAAAAAGCTGTTTCAGTGGCTATACAACAGAAATTGATGGGATGGGCTTTAAGCTAGGTAAAGAGACAGTGTTAGGACTGAGTACTGTTTAAGGGGAAAAGGAATGGAACTTCCTTAGGGGCATGAAAATATCTCTTCCTTCCCTGTACTGTATATGTCCTATCCAAAGAAAATGAAGTGTGTGCTTAGTTCTTCCTCATGATTCCATAAAATTATTGTAATATTGGAAATTACACTTTTCATTACTCTCTGTCTGGCTCTAGCCAACATTATTGTAGCTACTTGACACAATTCACATTTTTTATGATTCCANNNNTTGTGCTAGAAGAGTCCTTTTATTTACGTAATACGAGTAGTTGCTTATAAACAAAGAGAAAACCCAGATAAATTTATAGATAAACCTCATTAATATATTTTGAGTTCTCTATATTGCAAAAATGTAGTTCAGGGTTTTGTATTTTTGGTAACTGAAGCTGTTTATGTGTTTTCACCTTGATAGAATCAGTTGAGTTCAAATGCACTAGGGTGAGTCTGGGGTTTTTGTGCAGCTTGGAGGACGTGGGGGTCAGTGTTTAAAAACAAGTCAGTTATCAGAAAGAAACACTAAGAAAATGTGTATGTGTTACTTCATTGTATGTATAGAAATACAATCTATAGCTATTCATCCCCTCCTTCAACCAAATATGTTTTGTTTTTTTTTTTTTTTTTCCAACAGAGGGCCTTTAAGTAGCTGTGTATTGCTACATATCTGTGTTAAAAATTATCCTACCCAGAGGCAGGTTGTGATCCTTCAGTACTGTGTGGGCAATTATGAAATGCAGGCCAAAAAGAGAAGATAAAAGAACTTGGTACATTTTCTCATGGGAGGCAGGACCCAGGGCACAATGGAAGAGGCATTTCAGTGATGCCAAACAAACTTCTGGAGCATTCAAGCTCAGTTTATCTCCTCTAGTAACCCTGCTTCTGTTAAAATACTCCCAAGTGTAGCAGGGAGGGAGCATGGCCAACTTTCTCTTCAGGCAAGTTTGGTTTAGCCAATGGAATTGAATGTTAATAAATTAATTTGGAAACCTACTCAACCTGAAACTTCATCTAACAGAATATGCAGAACTATAATATGGCTGAAAATATTTATTCTGATAAATCTTTGCAGATGCTGAAGCTTAATAACCCTCTGAAAGTGATGTATTTAAGCCCTGTATATCTAGGTTTCAGCTGTCATAGCCATTTAAATAAAAAGGCAGTCCTGCCCTATAGAAATATCCCTGTATTGTTAGAAACACAAGATAAAAAAGATAATTTCTTGAAACTGTATTAGCAGTGAGTTTCTCTGTCTTGTATAAATTAGAGGACTTTTTTGTAGAAGGATTTCAGAAGGCATAGGAAGTTGATGCACGAAGATAAATATGGCGTTCTGTTTGTTTTTTAATTTATTTTGGGCTTCTGGGCTTGGGGTTTTTCTTAAAATGTGAAACTTGATGTTTGTCTCTACTTTTTTTTCCACCTAAAAAAATTAATCTTCAACATAATTGCTCAAAGATCTCTTATATTAAGGAAGTCTTTCTTTTGTGTTGTGATGTGCTTGAAGGCTATTATTTTTATTATTAACAATTATCGTGGTTATTATTCAGATATGCTTGACCAACTAAAGCTTAGTTCATCCCATTTCACAATTACCACTGTCTGCAGTTAAAACCAGAAGTGACTGTATATCCCTTACTGTTTAATACAGTAGCATGTTGAATCCTTCTGCGTTACACCTAGGTCAGAAAAAGAAAGTTGTGAGAATCACACATAATAAAGAAAAAAAGGAAATTCCAAAAAAAGAGAGCTCAGGAATGAAAGAGGTGGATGTATAGAGGACAAGTCTGATTACTAGGAAGGAAATAGGTGTGCCAGAACTCCAAGATTACTTCTCAGAGCCCATGTGCTTTGGAAGAGACTTACCTCAATGAGGGTAGCCTGCAAAATTCAGGAAGTTAGTGTGGACATCTAAGAAATGTGAAAAGTATTTTAATTTCCCAAAATCTTCTCATTGTAGAATACATATAACATACTAGAGTTACTGTTGTGAGATGGCTGCGGCTCAGAAGAGGCCAATTGTATGTCTGTGAAATGAAGGGCTGGTTAGGAACTCTGGAGTGTTGTCACTCTTCATGTATCTAGGGAAGATAGAATTATGTTTCTGTCTAGTCCTATACACATAGCAGAGTATAGCATTTAAAATACATATCTGTATTCATAAAATCCACTTTTAAAAGCAGTACAGCATGTACTTGTATTTTTATTCCTCTTTTGGTGGGTCCCAGGATCAGTATTGTCCTTGGTCTTGGTGTCCAGTCATCCTTGCAGTTGGTATTTAGGGTATTCTTTTCAGAAATATTTGGGAACTAGAAATACATTTCAGTGAAATTGCAGAAATATAACATTTAGAGTTAAAAAGATGTAAAAATGGCTTATAATTGGAGATTTGTTTGGTTTTGGCTTAATCTAAATGTAATGCATTGTAAAGCTAATATGCAGATAAAAGTTGTCCTTACTTATACAGAAAATTTAATTAGTCTTGCAGCAATATATTCATTTTCAGATAAGTGTTACAGGTATGCTTTGTATGCATTCTGGGCTGACATATGGTTAAAGTATTCATTAGTATTTTATACATTTAAACACTTAGTACTTGTAGGCACTGTTAAACATTCCTATATAAACATCCTTCGTGTAAATGTAGATGGAAAAAAAATATTAGCTTCCAGGTTGCTCACTAAATTATTGATATTAATCTAGTTATGTGCTTCTTGCTGATCTTGCATTGTACTGTAAAGTACGTGTCATGATTACTGCCTGCCATTAGGTTGGAGCTGCTAGCAGTGATGTAATTTCATCTTTGTGTCATGGAATCAATTACTTCAATTACTTTAATTGAAGGTGTTTTTTTCTCATTATGACTGAGAAAAAATATTTTTTACCAGTCCATTTTAATGTATCAAATTGAAAATTTCTGTGTTAGGTACTTGAATCTGACCACACTGATGTGGTTTCTTCATGAGGCTTGTATCCCCTAACCCATGATTTGCAGAAGACAGAAGTACTGCTCCAGTCTTGCTGCCTAGCTTTTTAAAGTATTCCTTTAAAAAAATCAATGTGAAGGATTTGCTTTAAACCTTAAGTCTTTAAAAACTGCTTCCAAATTGTAAAAGTTGTCTCTGTGTTATTCATGAATTAGCCAAATAACTTTGTGCAAAGCCTATATTTGGCATTGGAAAAAGAGAAACAGTAGGGAATTTTATGGTTATAATTTAGTTTCCTGTCCTTTTTTTCTACTTCTCAGTACAAAAATATTGGCAAACTATCTCTTTAAGAGCACCAGTAGGCTTTTATTCATGATAGATGTACAGCCAAAATGGAGTCAAGGTTTAAGGACAGTAGACTGACTATCAGCAGAAGGTGTGACTGATCTAATGGTGAAAGAGACTTCTGTTTTTAAGTAAAAGAGCGTACACCAATTTGTCCTGTATTTTGTGGTTTTGTCTGTGACATTCGTCACAGTGCTTTGTATATTTTTTATAGCATAACATCAAATATTCTATAACCCGATCTGTGGTGTGTAGGCTCCCTGCTACCAGTTTTCAGTTCAGAAAAATCAACTTTAATTTTGCGATATTGAATTTCTTTGCTGCTATGCCTTCATCCGCATCACATACACAGAAGAAGTAAAGCTTGGTGTGTTATAATCCAGATTCATCATTATTTGCAAACCAGTAGGAACCAGACATTGTGCTTGGCCAGAATCACTTATGAAACTCAAGGTCCTTTTTCACCGTGCTAATTTGATCTTCTATAAATGTCACCAGAACAAATGACAAAGTAAAATGCCACATGCAAGATGCACATACATGAAAAACTGCTGCAGATAACAGTGACTGCAGTTTTTTCACCACAGATGCTCAGCCTGGAGAGTCAGTGCACTTGTTTGAAGTGTTGCTGTTTGTGAGAAGGAAGATTGAGCTGTCATTTCATTGAATATCTAATTGTGGATTGATAGGGGAGCAGTCTGTAGAATTGAAGCTTTTTTCGTAAATGATCCTGTGTTAATTACTTGTATAGCATTATGGAGTTTAAGGCTGCAGATTCAGGCACGGACGGTAGAGGGTACATCTGTGTAACATTCTTTGACTACAGGACAATGTGCTTTTTTTTCATAGTGTTTCTCTCTGTTGTAGAAGGTGTATTATGATGTAGGCAAAGATACGAGGAAGAAGAATAACAGTCTTGAGACAAAGAAATTGGGATATTACTTAAGAATTCTTGGAAAACCTAAATCAATATTTGCCAAAAATTAATTTAAAAGCAAAGTCTGAAGCAGAACAACTCCATGAAAAATTTTAGCCCAATAATTGTTTTGGCAATGTTGCCAAAACTCTCCTTAAAAAACCTGCAAAATTCTATGTATATTCTTATGAAAACTGAGATTGGATGAAGTGGTGTAGTGTATATGAAGACATTAGATAGCTTGAATGTATGTATATAGTCTTAAAGACAGTTGACTTATTTTTTTCAAAGGTCAGTTGATCTGTCGTAATTTTCAATTAATTCCTCATACCTTGGAAGTTTATTTTGTAAGACATTAAATCTTAGTTAAATTGAAAATATCTTACATGCTGGTCCACTTCTCCTAAGTTTACTGTTGCATGTGTATGTGCTACTCTGACCATTTTTTGTGTCAGTTAATATCTCAATACATTTTCTATAGGATTTATCTCTGCATAGGTGGAAGTAAGTGGTTATCTAAAAATCAAACTATTTTTTCTCTCTTTATCTTAAATATATAAATCTGACTTTAAGTACAGCTGTCTTTTTGGAAACCATGCTTTTATTTTTTTTTTAAATTTATACTTTTTTCAAAATTTCCCAGTAACATAAAACCCATAATTCTAATAAACATAATTTCTAGAGAATAAATCAAGTTTTTGAACCTCCAAACCATAGGAATAAAGGCAGAGAAATATGAAAAATTAAATTAACTTTCTCTGTTCTCAGTGCTAACTCAGCAAGCTTCCTGCTCCTTAACTGATACTGATCTGTGTACACCACACAGCAAAAGCTTTCTTGCAGAAGTTTTTGGGTACTTCTGCAAGGTTTACTGAGATTTGACAAAATAGCCGTTTTGGAGAGAAAAACTGTTACTTGTTGGAGACAATACATCATATTCTGCTGAGATTTGGTCCCTTGTAACTAGTGACTTAATTTAAGGCACTAATAAATTTGTTCACAGAAAGTTTCAGAAATATTTTTATCCTGTTTTTATTACTCCAGACATGTTTTAAAAAAAGGCACAAGATACTTAGTTTGAAACTGTGATCATGTTTTATTTTACCTAATTTTTGAGAAGCCAGGATTTAAAAAAAAATCTAATTGGATTTTTTTTTGCCTGCATAAAAGAGTGCTAAGCTCTAAACAGAGTCTCAGGTTTTGTAAATTTGACTTAGTAGACAAAAGATTTTATTTTGCATTGTGATTTATGGAATCTGAGATTTTAATGTGGTAGTTGGGGACTAAGCGTTTTAGATACAAGTCTAGAATGGATTTGAAACTGATAGCGATAAAATACTGCCTGTTATTAAAACATTTCTTAATAGACACTTCTTAATAGATATGCACCTATAAATATAGTTGCCTTTCATTTTTTATTTCATAACTATTGCATCATTCATTTTTATGACTTTTATGGGACAATAAATTGCAAAAAGTTTATCACTGAAGGCAAATCTTCCTCTAAAACTCTCTCTACACATTTTAAGGTAATTTAATCTTTGTTCTTGTTGTGTGCATTTTGAAATACTTTTTTGACTGCACCATTTGTTACATTATTTTGAAAAATACTAAATTTAATAAAAAATTAAAGTTTCTCCCTGCAGAATTGAAAACCCAAATAAATTATAGATAGCATTTCATATAGAACAGAATTAGTGATTCCTTTATAATCTGTGCATTGGCATTTTCTGACATTGCCCTGTCTTTATTTTGGATTTGAGACCTGTGCTTAGACTTAAATCGCATGACATTATTTATTATAATTCTTCAAATATATTGCACTGATAGAGGTACCTAAAATATAAGTTGGCTAACCAAATACAATATAAGTTTATACTGTTGGATAATAAATTCCCCAGGATTTCTTAAATGTCTAATGGAATTTCTGGTGATCCTGAGTGCTGTGGTCTCATTGATGTGACTGGACAGCTCTTACATGTCTAGAGGCACTATTTAGATGTTTAAATT
>JANRMJ010000079.1:46784721-46795772 GCA_025584955.1 Alethe diademata
ATTACTTTGCAAACAACCTTATTCCCTAAGAGTTCTTTCTTTGATCCTGCAGGGGACTAGACTGCTAGTTAACATCCCTGATTCCTGCATGACTTCTCTGTCCTTCAGCAGCTCAGATTTGTGTGCAAGCCCCCAGTTGCTACCTGCTGGAATGATTTGCCCACTGGAGATCAAAAACATACTTGTTGACTGCCACTAGCATCCCTTTAGCCCAGAAAAAAAATCTTTGCTGATCTGCCTAACAAAATCCAAATTTGTGATACTCTGAGTGACCCATTTCAAACAAAAGTAACTAATTTACAAAAAATCTAATCTTGACATTTTGTAAATATTTAAGCAGATTTTTGAAAGGGTGTTTTCACATCATTTACATTGATTTCATGTGGATCTGAGCTTCCTTAGATCTTTCCTCTCACTGCTGGCATCTTTTATCCAGCTGCTTTTCTTGTGCCTCAGCAGAAACAAGAGATACTTTCAGGTATTCCAGTGATGAAGAAAGAATGGCTCTTTGTGGTAAAACAGTACAGCAATGGAGTTTCTTACTGAAGCAGGTAGGGTCAGAAGGTAGTAAATCAAAAAGATGCCAGCTTCCTCCACTCTTAAATGGAGATAAAAATCCTTCTTAAAATGTTAATCATCTGCATGACTTCACCATATAATATTTCTGTCACATCTGTAGCTTTAGACGTGGACGCAGATGATAACAACGCAGGTTTCTTCTCTGGACAGAGGAGGTTTTATCTGTCTTTTAGACAAGAATAAAGGGGTGGCTTCCTGAGTGGTTTGGATGACAATTTGGGCTTCCTCTAAATCCAGCTTCAGACTCAACATTAGGTGTGTAACTGACTAGAACATAAAGTATTTGTAACTCCAGGTTAACTATATCAGCTGCAAGCAAGGTGTGCCAGAAGCTCTTTGAAACACTCAGTGCATGATGTTGATCTGCTCTTCTTTTCAATAGGGGGTTTTGACCATTATATGTCTAGATGCAAAGAGTTCTCAGTGTGCCTTTGATGCTGTAGACTGAGCTTCGCTGTTCCAAGACACTTAGCCCTAGGTGCATTGTTTACCATTTAGGCTCATAATCTTGAATTGGTGGATGACAATGCTAGGCTAATGTTGCACTTAATATTACACTCAATTCTGTTGGTTTCCTAGAATCTGATTATTTTCTGATAGCAGTAGTGAAAATATTTCACAACTGTGGCTATGTGACATCTTTTTGATATGTAGTTAGTAAAATTTAATGTGTCATCAAACCAAAAGGAATCAGCTGTGATCAAATCTGGTGCACATGTGAGGTCAGAAAAGCTTGAAAGCATTTCTGGTGCCAGCATGCCTAGGCTTTCTGTTTCTTCAGCAGAGGTTATCTGTGAACACAATAACAAGAAGAATTCCTTATCATTAGAGGTGAATGTAAGACTGTTGTGTCAGTTTTGATGTGAGCTATCTTTAGAGTGGAAATGTGAACTCACTGGTCTTCATGGCTTTGAAGACTTATACATGCCAGCCCCAGTGGAAATAAAAGAAACACACAACTGCCTGGTTTTCCTTGCAGTGTTCCTGAACTTAATTTTTTTAGTGTCATAAGATCTGTGACAAATGACCAAAATGTGAAACATAAGAATTTAATTTCTTCTGAGGATTAAAACCAGTTACCACAGTATAGCTCTGATAAAAGAAGAAAGCTGTATTTTGATAGTTACAGACTGTATAAGCAGTATGCAACAATTAGGGTGTATGTGATTTCCTGTGAATTCTTTTTTCCAAACTTGATACAGTGAAATTTAATATGAAGAAAGAGTGTTTGGTTTTTTTAAAAAATTTTTAGTAAGATTGCTTTTTCAGAAAGCTTTCTGCAGTATTTGGAGTACAGTAGAATTTGCAAAATTAGGTGAGAAATGAAACAGGAAAATAATAATTATTAGGACCTGTGTTCCTCAGATTAATCTGTGACATTCTTAGTAATTGTGACAGCCTTTCAGTGAATGAACCGATTTTTAAACATATGCTTTGTTGGATATACTGTTTTTGGAAGTTATGCATGTTTTGCTTTTGAATCCTGAAAATACAGCAACATTCATGTGCGTGGATGCTTATTGCTCTTAGTGACTGAACTCATGTGGAATCTAGTGAGGAATCAATCAGGAGCTTGTGCAATGTGTATGGTTATCTTTGGAAATGGCATGTGAAGGTAAATACGAAATACAGAACTGACATAAAGCAAGTCAGCCTTTCAATAGATCTTCTCTGAGCCATTTTCTGTACTTGCAACATAGAGGGAAGTATCAAAATGAAAGACATGCTTTTAAGTGATAGGCATACACTGGTACACATCTATCCCCCATTTCTCCAAAAAGCATGTATGTTCACTGTGATGTTTTTCCAAAAATGTATTTAACATAGTCTGCACAGGAGTGTTAACCCTCATCTCTAGCTTTCTAGTTTTGAGAGATTTTCCATGCAAAAGTATCATTAAAAGGCCAACCAATATAATGGTGGTACTTGTAAGAATGTAAATTCCTAGGAACACTTTGCTTGGATACAGCTGTTGGAAAAAACAAGGCTTTTCTATCTTTCTTTTCTTTAACAAGATGGTATTTACTCTGACACGCTGTACTGAGGTGAAAACTGTAGTTTTGGGATTTTTTTTTTCAAGATAATTCTCTGTTTTAAAAGCATTTTTTTACCTACTGTGAAAAAAGGGCCCTATCTACCTCTAATGCTCTGTGGTCTTCCCAGCCTTTGTGGTCTTTTTAACAGTTGTGTCCCATCTCCTGTCTACAGTTTTGCATCAGTTCATTCAGCCAGCAATAGATATTTTTGTGAAGATGGAGAGGAACAGGAGTTATGAAGATGGTAGTAACTGACATTTCTTATTGCAGTTTGGGATTATGCCAGGTCTTCTCTTGGTCTCCAAATGCCTGCAGAATCTGTTGCCAGACTGAGCAATAAATTAATTTTGATATTTTCCATGCAAACATGTTTAAATGATATTAAATCTGCTGGAGATTCAAGATTTATCTATATGTATCTCCATAAATTCCAGTAACACATTGGTTAGATCTTAGGAATCAACACAGACCTCTTGTTAGGATGCTTACATATGGATTTCCAAGAGAGGGAAAGACATCTTAGTATGATGCAGATCTTAATCTACCTGAATCCACAAGGAATTTGAATTTCTTAAATTTATATGAAAAGGAACTGCAACTTTGAAAGGTAGAATGCAGTATGTTTACAAACTAGATGTTAATATGTTGGTCAGGAACAGAGTGGATTAATATCTTATATTCTATAATTGTTACACACTGAAACTTGAAATGCATGTAATTCAGTCATAAAACAATTTTTTTTCTCTATAAAAATAATAATTTGGTATTTCAAATGGAGATAAGCTTGGAAAACGAAGTTTGAAGGTCACATTTTTTGATGATGTGAAAAAAAGTTTAATTAGGAATATATTAGTCTATATTAAACTCCCTGTGTTTTACTGGATCTCTGAGCTGAATTACATCCATCGACAGCTGTGAGAATATGAAGAAGTTTTAATTACTGTCTCTTATGTGCAGAGAGTTAAGAAACAGGTGTGCTTCTAAGAGATGCTGGTCAGTTTTAATGCATATGCTCTTCTTAAAATTGATCCTCCTGACCAAGCAGCTCAAACTTGTTGATAAATTCCGTGAGATACAAACAGAAAAAGGGCTGTAAGTTGTAAGTGCCTAGATGAATGCACAGTCCTCCAGGGTCCAAGCAAGTTTAAAGGAAGTCTGAATTAATGTAGCACAAAAATTGATAGGTCCAGGGGGAAATGTAGGCTAGTAAGAATCAACTGGAGTCTGTATAGGAATGGATCTTAATTTGTCCATAAATCGATTATCTTAGTTATCCATATCATTCTGTTATATCTGAGATTTTAAGGATATCTAATTGGAATAAATTGGAGAATGGATAGCAAATATGAAAATATTCTTCTCTCAAGCCTAATAGAAATGTAGCTTAAGGTAATATTAAAGGTAATATTAGAATATGGAGACTGGGATTTTTATTATTCCCCTTAGTTGCTATTAAAAAGCTTTGCTGAATATACCATATTTTTTACATGTGCTCAGTCACAGAACATTATCATTATCAGTAGACGTTTAGCTTATAAATATATAATTCAGCTTATCCCTTCATTTGCTTCAAAATACTTGACATTTATTTTTCAACCTTTTTGAAGTAGTTATAGCTTTGCAGTTGAGAACAGCAGTATCAGTTTTTTGTGTTCAAGTTAGCTTTAAACCAGAAGTTTAGCTCTTATTTATAACTTCTAGTGCATTACTCTGTGCTTACACATAGGGTTAGGGACTTGAATGTGTGGAATAGCTGTCTGGTATGTAAGGTTACAAAACTCTGTCATTAGTAATAGGGCTTTTTGCAGTAGTACATTAAAATAAGACTATCTAGAGCCCTGTATTAAAAAGACCCAACGAACCACTACAAACACATAAACATCCCCACTGTACAACCAACCAGCTCCCTAAAAGCAAAACCCAATCCTTTGGTTATAACCAGAAATTTGCCTCTGCTTTCTGATGTATTTTAAGGAGACAATTTTTGCTTGGTTTCCACAGAAACATTTTGCAGTGAGAAGGTATTAGTGTTTAAAATAGTTAGCCAAGATAAGGGGAAATTGGAGACTCTTACATATCTTGTGTACTTGTATCTTCTTGTATAATTTTATGCTGATGATCACGTTCAGCTAAAAATTTAACTGTTTGGTGGTGGTTATAAGCTAAGTGTATATTAAGAGACTGTGGCTATTTTGTAGACTTAGCCAGACATTCAGAATGGTTGTTTTGGTTAGGATAACATATTGATATTGACTGTGAATACAAAGGTTTTATCTTCATTTTCTTCTAATTTCTCTTTCCTCTTCCCTGCCCCCCTTCCACCCCCAAAGGAAATTTGGTTTTGGAGACTGATGAAGATGTTATGTTTTTTAAAATAATAGCAGAGAGTAAATGAGAAGATACTTAAGGGAAGAAAACAACTCTAATCAGTTAAACTTATTAGAATTTCACAATGCTCAGGAGGCTGTAAGTTGTAAATTGATACAACCCTGGGGTGAGAGTGGAATGAAATCAGATTTCATCTAGATGTATGAAGGCAAAATGACAGTAAAATCTAATTTTTACACTTAAAATACGTTCCCTGGTGATACATGGCCAAACATGTTAAACCACACATTTCAGAAAGCTTATTACCGTATTCCTTGCAGTGAATTCAGAGTGATATAAAGATTTTTCTTGGTGACACCTGCAATTCACACAGACCTTTCTGGTAGTAAATGCAATACTTTGTCATGTTTTACGGTAGATTAACATATTGAACTTAACAGCAACTTTATTTAGGTAATGTGCTGCACTTACTCTTTAGCTGTGCTCATTGAACATATTGCTCCAATGCAGTCCCTGCCACACTTCATGGATATTGTATCAGACAAAAAACCTGTCCCTGAGTTCTCAGAGCAGCCCAAAGAATTAGTGTTTGGTACTTTAGAGATTTCTTTGTCTTCATTAGAGTATCATGTTCAGCTGTGTTCCTCTGATGCTATGAAACTGTTACACTCATGGCTAAAACTCTTAAAAGTAGGAGCTAAGAGTTAGCACTGGCACAGCAAGAAAATTTGGAATGTAATTAGAAAAACTATTGGTGTGACAGAAGTGTGACAACGGAAATAAATTTAGTTCCATTTTCTGGTTGCTCAGTTTAGTTTTCTTTCACATGAAGATGATAAAAAGAAAGAGAAAATGAGATGCCAAAAATGAGGGAGAGAGTAGTGTGAAGGTGAAGGATGGGAAGATACTTATAAGGAAAGAGGAAAAAAGAATGATACATTTGATAAAAAGTAAAAAGAAGTTAGACATCCAGCAAATTGCTGTTTTCTTATTTACGTCTGGGAAGCACATACTAGATCAGAGGCAACATCTGGAAACTTGTATGTGCAGATAAAAGAAGTCAGCTTAGCTGTACTTGTCATAAATAGGTTAAAGCTTTGTCTCACAGTGACATTTAATTAAGTATGTAAGCTGAGAGCAATTTTTTTCACCCTGTGTTTTAGTTACGGTTGAAATATTATTGGGGTTTGTAATTTTGTATGCTTATCTGAGTAAAATTCCATTAAGTATATTAGGAATTTGCCTGCTCTGGGGGATTTACCAGTGTTCTATCTATATAGTCACTTTAAAGACAATTTTACTGAGTAATTGAAGAACTGGATGGTAACCTAGTCCTGTGGCACACAGTTTTAGTTGCACTTGTTTATATTCACACAGAATCAAGCAAATAAGTAAATAATGGATAGCTCAGCTAAAAATCAGGGGCCATCAGCCACCTGAGAAGTAGGGTTATAAGGTAGGGATCTAGTTATGATACAATGTTTTTGTAATTTACATAGGAACTCCTGACCACATAATAATGATAATTTGTCACCTTCCTAAATGAACTCGTACTAGTGAGACATTTAATACAGTAAAAAAACATTTTTTATTGTGCCATTCTTCTGCATGAGTTTTTTTGTGACACTGCGCTCTGTTGAAGTGGTATAGTAGATGTACCAGGTTTTTACACATACAAACAAATGTGTTTTAGCAGACAATTAAATGCAGATAAACAACATATTTCATACAAGACTGTTACACCTCTCCCATTGACACTCCTACTCCCACCCCAGACCAGAAACATAGCTTAGCTTGGCACGCTTTCTTTTAGATCTCCACAGACATTTGCCTGTCACAATCCAACATAAATATTGTCCTAGTTTTCAGAGTATGATTATTAAATAATAATGGGAGGAGAGATCTCATCCTGTTCATAAAGCATAGTGGGTTTTTTTAGTACATGTAAAGAGAGTCTGAATTAAAAGGTCTGCACTTTTTTTCATCTACATGTTCTGTCTTCTAACTAGCACTAACTAAGGTAGTTAGAAAATATGAAAGACAAGCAGCGAGAGGGAGGGAGAGGGAGAATGAATTGTGCTTGCTGGTGTGAAGTAGTACCAGAAGATGCCCATCTTGAATGAGACACAGTGATAGGAGAAATGAGATCTGCTGGTCAGAGGTCTTTCTCTGCCACTCTCTGGAGGCATTGCACAGCTGTCATATCAAAACCCAGCAGACTCCCCTTCCAGCGATCATTCAAGAAATATCCTAGCTATAAATTGTGACTGATAGACTTTTAAGATACATGATATCTTCCTTTAGTTGAACCTCCTCTTTGCAGTTCTGATTCCTTTCATTCAGTTGCCAAAATCCTGCAAAGGCAAATGCCAAGCAAATATCCCAGCTAAAATGGTAGATCCCTTTGCTATTAGTGTATCTTTCTCCTTTCCTGAACCCTCCTTTTCTTCTGAAAAAACCCCTTGTTTGCTTTCTTTTTTTTTGTTTCTTAGCTGTTAGAAAGCCTTTAAAAATGCTTTTACTTCCCTGTCATGGCATTATGCTCTTTGGAGGGAGAATCAGCTGGAGTCATGGCAAAGAAAACTGCTGTCCTGGTACTTTTATTTTGCATTCACCATACGATTCACAGTATTGCATTGTTCCTTCCCAGAGGGGGAAGATTGGTCTCTCATGCAAATCACTGGTCCTTTTCTAGGCTTTTGTAGCCGTCCTGAAATTGTTGGAAGGGATCCTTCTTTCTGCAGAGCGAGAAGGGGGAATTGCACCAGACAGGCTGGCCCCAGTTATTTTATCTCTTTCCTGTGTCTCTTACAGCTCCTTTTGAGGAGCAGGCACCAGGCAGTACCTATACTGTTTTCCCAGGGCTTCTGCTGGTCTTGTGCATTTGGTGTGCCAAATTCAGTGAGATTATTTGGCATAACTTGAGACTTGCATTGCTTTGAGTACATAGAATCTGGCCCACAGCCTTGTCTGTATGCAAGAGTGTCCTTACTCATTTAAGCTGAGTGGATAAACACGTGTTTTTCTATCGACCCAGGTGGTACATGAAGTTGGTACCAGTTAAAGAAACGTAGTATGTATACATTATTTCAGCTGATAATATTTTATGAGTAGAGGTGTGCAGAGATTCACCTTTCACAGAGCCTCCTTAGTGTTCATGGAAGTGCAGCTTTTATCCTCAGGAATGCCTTCAAGCCTTGAAAAGTCTAAGAAAAACAAAGAGAATGTGCAGAAAATTCCTTTTAAATAAATAAAGTCACAAAGTGAAGTAGAGGGAATAAGGCTAGGAACTGTGTGGATAGATCTGCACTGTGATTGAAGGTAGCAGGCTGCAAGTTAAGCAGGACAAAAGTTTTAATTTAACCCCCATCTCCACAGACCTTAGCACATGCATGCAGAGGATTATTACCACCATCTGTTTTATCTACAGTAGTTTTCATAAGTTGTGTTATTTTGTGGGTTTTTTAAGTGCTTAAGTGCTGCTTTGAAGCTGTTGTGTTAATTGTTAGCTTAGGCTGAATCTGCATGGATGCCTATAGCCGTGTCAGCATGCTGAGATTGGAACTGTTAGATTAGTGAATGGAGGTATCAGCTCTGTGCTTGTGCAGTACTTTAATAGCTGTGGCAGTTCAATCAAATACACTACTGACTTTGTCACTTTGAAATGGTATTTACCAGATCGTAGATGGACTGCTGTGAAAGATGAATGTAATCTTTCATTTTCATCTGACTGAAAAATAAGGTAACTAAATTCTTTACATAGATTATTTTATTACCATTCTTCACAGGAGGAGGATAGATATACTGGTAGATTTGAATTCTTCACTTAAATGAAATATACATGTATGAGGAACGTTGTAGTGAATGGAAGGAAACTAACCATTATCTTTCATATAGCTTAATCTCGTATTTTGATTTACTGGAGTTAATGTTGAAAAGAGAAATGAAGAAAAGAGAAATGAAGAGAGAAAAAAAAAGGAGTATGTATATCCCTTTTTTTTTTTTAATTTGTTTTTTCTTTCT
Source organism: Alethe diademata (assembly GCA_025584955.1). Taxonomy (NCBI): domain Eukaryota; kingdom Metazoa; phylum Chordata; class Aves; order Passeriformes; family Muscicapidae; genus Alethe; species Alethe diademata. The sequence continues at coordinate 46,793,688 of JANRMJ010000079.1, forward strand.
TCTTTACAGAACCTGAAGAAAGTGTTTGTAGAATTTAGCCATCAGGAGCTATTTGAGTTCTACAATAAGGTCTGTGGATTTTTCAATACTATAGTTTCTTCGTAAACACCTTATGCTGCTCAGCAGGAATTGTTGCCTTTATTAATTAAATCTAGTAAAAGTGGAAAAAAGGGATCCAACTTAATTTAAGGCTGTTGGATTTCTTTGATCTTTGATGGTAAACCATTTTCAAGAAGAGCCTGTGCATTCAACTTTGGAATAGGCAGGGCTTGGGTCACTGTAAGCATACCTGGCAGTTGATCAGGAGGAGCTGCTGATGATTGGCAGTGGCGTTCTCTCTGGAAATAGCATCTTCGTGTTACATCTTCAGTCAAGATGCTAGGCTCATAATCCAGTCAAAATGAACTCTAGAATTTTTTTTTTCCTTGTTATTATGCATTGGAAATTCACAGGAAAACATCTGTGCATGATAAAGAGGTAGTATTTAGACAACTGTTTCTTTAAAATTTGAATATTTAAACTGCAGCAATGAATTCTAATAGCTTCATGTAAAAACAAATATTCATGAGTACAGGATTTTTATATTGGTATGCAAATATATTTGGTATGCATAGTAGAAGATATTGGATATTTCTGTTTGCATGTTTCTAAACAACATTTTATGAGTGGAGGTTTTTTTCTCTTTTTTTCCTTTAAATAGCTGGAAACTATACAAGCACAGCTGGATTCCCTTACGTGATGTTTTTGAAGACTTATTTCTCCATCACGCTCCTGCCACCTCATTATTTTGAATTGAAGATAGATTGCCAAGCTGTGTTTCCTGAAGGATTCAATGGGTTGCTTCTTGTAAAATTATATGGCTTATCTGCTTTTTAGACCAGTGCTATTAGCCAAGAGTCTTTGTTGAGGGTCTGAAGATTCTAATGGACTTCCTCTTGTTTGCTTAGCAGTTGTGAAAAATTTGCTAAAGTCTTCTTTGCTTGCAGTGGGGAAACACCCTGCCCCTACCCTACCCCCCTAAAAGAATGCTACTCTGCTTCAGAAACATTTTTTTCATCCTATTATGTGTATTACTTGATTCACGTAGAAATGTGCATATTAGTGAGAGACCAGGAAAATAACCCTTTTTCCAGACATAAATGTAGAAATTGTAAGAAAATACACAGCTAATAAAATCTCTATACTTTTCCATTCTTATTCACACAACTGATAATGCTTCTTGCAGATTTGTCAAAATAAATTCAGAATTTTAAAAGCTTATTTTGGGACTAGTCAAACTTCGTTTTGTTATCTTTGTTCTATTTTAGTTTGGTGTGGTTTTTTTCATTGAGATAATCAACAATGACTCTGATTTCAGTGTTTACTGTTGGCACTGAAAATAAACATGGCTTCTTAGCACTGCATGCCCACTAATGAATCTAAGAAGTATGGTGTATAACTGAGGGGAGAAATCTCAGAGTATGAAACAAAAAATACTAAAATGATCTGACAGATTTCTGAAATCTATGTTGATCCTTACTCTTGCTGTTTTTACCACCAGTGTTTTCACACTGAACAGGAAAAATTGAAGTATAGTTATTAAAGGCCAAGTTAGTCATACTTTCACCCATTAATTCTGGGTGATTCATAAGCAGCAGGAGAAAGGTAAAAGTCATCTTCGTTCTTGTTTGTTGCTGTTTGTTGACAGGCAACTTCATTTCTGCACAGTATGTGACTCTGGGCTTTGGGCTTCTAGAAGGTAAGAGGAAATTTGCCTGTTCAGAGATTTAAGATTTTTTTCTTCATGATGCCCACATCCTGATACCTACATGCTGATGCCAACCAGACTGTTTCCTTCTGTAGCTTGTGGATATAAGTACAATCAAAATGTATGGTTTAAATAGCTGGTTCTCCTGAATAGTTTAGGTCCTCCTGTGCCAGATTTCCTGCTTTGTTGCTTTTGGAGAGCCTTTTTGTTGCCTTTGTTGTTAAGGGTTGTGCTGTCAACTCTAGAACACTGTGAGGTTTGCACAAGTTGTCCAAGCTGAAAATTAATAGATTTGGGTGATAAAGCCATTAAGAGCTTATGTATGAGTAAAAGGCACT
>JANRMJ010000079.1:46820195-46835239 GCA_025584955.1 Alethe diademata
GGTCTCACCAGAGCAGAGCAGAGGGACAGAATGCCCTCCCTCACCCTGCTGGCCACTCTGCTTTTGGAGCAGCCCAGGGCACGTTTGGTTTGCTGGGCTTTCTGGGATTCCCCCAGGCCTTCATCCACCAGCAACCCCAAGTCCTTGTCTGTGGGGCTGCTCTCAATTACTTCTCAATCCAACCTGTAGGTGTGCCTGGGGCTGCCAGATGCTATTTTACCTTGATAATGAGCCTGGTGAGAAAGCCTGGCAAATATGAGATAAACAGGTCATGTACATATTGTCAAGACTGAAGCTGAGAAATAGCTAATTATACTATTCCTCCTATGCTAAAAAATACTGTAAATTTGGTGCTTTATCCTGAACAATAGTTGGTACTCTTCTTAAAAACAATGCTAGCTGAACTCAGACTTTGTGAATAAATAGAGTATAGGGTGTGTTGGAGAGGAAAACTTACAAAACTTGAAGCATTCTTCAGCTTGATAGAAAAGTGAAAGGCGCCATTTATAGTACTATATTGACCATGCTCCACTGCTGCTTCATTCATAAATACCTGTCTTCAATGTGGTTTTCAAGCAGAAACAAACCTTTGCATGAGTGAGATCTCATTGGAAGAGCAGCCAAATTAAGTTGAGAGTTCTCAAACCAAAAACAATTACTTTTCTGAAGGAAGCTGAGGAAAGTGCGCCACTTACTGCTATTGAGCATCTTGATACCAGTTCAGATTTCAAGTTGACTATCCACTCAGCAGGACATATATTTGTTTAAAATTAAACATGCCAAGAATCAGTCTTCAAGGGGAACAAGGCGAGTTTGTTGTTTCCTCACTGGAAATGTCTATGTCTGCATCAGTGAATTCTGGCTCCCTGTTTTTCCTACTTGAATTAATTGCTACCCATGCTAAAATAGAGCAATTAGGGCCTGAAAGCTCTGATGCAGTGGTTCTTGGTGAGGGAACTGGGGAGTGGAAGGGTAACTAGCGGCAAACCAGCCTTTATCAGGGCAGAAAAATAACAGGAATGCAAGAGAGCTTGGGAAAATGAGGTCTGGTCTTTTAGTGAGCAGGCTGTTGGGCTCAGATACAAAAGTTCACTGTGTGAAAACCTGGGATTGTGCAGCGGGACGAGGGAGACGAGGCTTGCCCCAGCACGTCTCTCGCAGCTGCGACGGACGCTGCTGTTCGAGAGGGATCTGCCAGGACGGTGTCTGTCATGTCTGTGTTTACAGCAGCACTAGAAACACCCACTTCGAGGGGTCTGCAAATCAACTGGAAAAATTGGCTCAGATCAGGAGCCTGGCTGACAAGGCTATGGTCTTAAAGCAATTGTAAAAAAAACCCAGATCATCTGCTTTTCAAATCACAGCAGGAGAGCAAACAAATGGGCCTGTTTTCTGTTTGGGTTTTTTTAATTTCCCAAGTTGTGGTTGCATAACACAGGATATTTTTTATATTTTAAATTAAACTATTGGTTGTTGTTAACTAAAATTTGAGATGTGTGAGAAAGAAGTGTGAATGTATTTAGTAAAAAATAAACTGATTGATACTACAGTGTAAGCTTTTATAAATGCGGAGCTATATTTTGATGTTGTAGCCAGATTGCAATATAGTATCAAGATCAACATAATTTGAAAACATCCAAATAGATTTGGAGCAGGAATTGGTGGGTGAAACGGTACTCCCAGAGTATTTGGAAGATCATGCTATATTTAATGATGGTCTCTCTGGCCTTAAAATGCACATTCCCTGCAGTCTGCCTTCCCTCGCAGCCCCAGAGAGCTGGCTGGGTCTGTGGCAGAGAGACATGTCATGCTGCTCAGAGCTGCTCCCCCTGCCCTGCTGGGGATGCTGAACCCACAGCATGTGCACCAGGAGCCCCTCTGAGCCTCACCCAGGCACAGGGCTGCCCTGCTCCTGCAGCATCCTGCAGGACACGCGGGCTGGAGCAGGCGCTGGTCCTGGAGAAGCCAGCTCCCAGTGCCCGCGTGCCGGTGCCCAGCCCTGGGCTGCCCCTGGACTGATGCCTCCACCTGGGCTCTGCCAGCCCAACATCCCTGGGTCACCAAAGGGGCTGGACCTGCCCCCCAGGAGGTCACTGTCACTAGTGTTGGTATCTATCCCTGTCTTTCCCTGAGCATGCAGTGGGCTGGGCAGTGAGGTGGGATCAGCATGGAGTGCTGCCCAGCTGGCATTGCAGCTCCTGCTTGCAGCTGCACCTGGGGCAAACGCCCCTATCAACATGCACTTGTTTTTCCAGCACAATAGATATCTGTAACTGGGTTGTTTGTGAGTGAGTAATCTCTTTGCTTATTTAAATTCTCTGTGTGAGACCTCAGGCGTGCTCGGGTGGGATGCCTGAATTCAAGCAGGGTGTCCTGGCTCAAGCGGAGTGCCTGCAGATGGATTTACTTGTCAGCAAAGTCTCCCAGCAGTGTGGCAGGTCACTCAGCTCTTTGGTTTGGTTTGGTTGCCTTTGGCAGAGTGGAAGTCCAGGAGGCTGCTGCTCTGCAGTCTGCAGTCTCAGAGGGCCACTCATCTGTGAACTCAGTGTAACTTGTGGCATTACCAACAGCAGTGAAATCTGGGCCCTTGAAACAGAGCCAGCTGTTTCTCCCCGTTGTTGGCTGAGGCCTGTGTGTACAGGGAGAAGAATGGCAGCATCAAATGAGCAGGATTATTGAGGAAAACAGCATAGCAACGGCACAGCCTTGTCACTTAGTAACAACGTAGAATTACGATGAAGAAGGAGGGAATATATACAATAAAAATATTCAGGAATATACATATTCATTAAAATGATACCCAGAAAACAGAAAGAAGAAGGGCAATAGCCAAGCACCTAAAAATGTTCTTTAATGAAAAAGAATTTTAAATATCTGTCTCTGCTGCTCAGAGCTCTGTGACGATATTACCTTCCCACATGACACTATGCTATTTCAGGTTCCTCTGGTTGCCTTCCCACATCTCCTCACCTCAAGTACATGAGAAGTCTGACAGATGAGCATGAAAGTGTTGCTTTTTGTTCCCAGACATGTGTTTTGGTTTATTATCCTTACTGTGTCTGTGTGAGTAATGTTCTTTATGTGTCGCTGTGCCCAGTGCTGATAAATACACAGTGATATATTTCAGCTCTGAGTGGCATCCCAATTAATTTACCTGCTACAAGAGGCAAATTTGCTGTGGGACCAAGAGCATGTTCCTCATTGTTTTAATTGCTTTCCTTACCTCCTGGATCAGGTGAAGAGCAGAAGATGAAAAAACAGTGCTAGTAACCAAATAAAACTCTTTCTGTCCTTTCCACGCCTCTACACTTTATGTGTATGTATTTACGTAATCTTTAATTCAGGAAAAATAAAAAAAACCCAAAAAACCAGAGAAAAAACCAAAGAAAAAAACCAAAGAAAAACCAAACTCAAAATCAAAGCCTCAGTAATCTAAAACTCAAACTACTTTCAGAGAAGAAAAAGTGAGAGCTTGGAAGCTGTTGCAAAACAAGATTTTGTGTTATTAGACATTGAATATTTAATCAAATGCCCAAGTCTGTTCCCACATACCGTGAAAGATTAATCATTGCCCTTATAAATCATTCTCCTCATCTCCCTTTCATTTGCATTGAAGGTACTGTCTTGTCTTTCGGTGCTGTAGAAGCTGTACTCCTTATCAACAGCTTCACTTTTTGTAAGGGCTTCAGCTGGGATTGTAAGTAAATGTTAGACAGTCACCTTTATTGCTCATTTTATATATGGTAAACTGATCACAGGGCTTTTGTCTTCAATCCACTGTTTTTCATAAATATTTTACCTTCCACTACTGAAACACTAGTTATGAATTTTCATGAGCAGCTTCACATAAATCTTCTTAACAACTCCCCACATGAACAGGGGCTTCAAAAGCACTGTGCTGGCCAGGCAAGGGTCATCTTGTATTTGGTTTCTCTCTCTCCTGTAGAGTATTTTCAGGGATTCAGTGGAACATTTAACACAAAGAAAGGTGTTGTTCCAAGCTTCATTCATCTCTGTCGATGACAAATGTTTGACATGACTGGGGGCTACACAGTGTGCTTGTGTAGCAGTTAGTTTTGGTAGATCCCTAAGATAAAAATTGTTCCTGTTTGGGAAATACTCAAAAGAATTCACATTTATATTTGGATGTGTACCAAGATCACATTTGGTGTTTTCCATCTGAAATTTTCATAGTAAACTTAGCAGCATGTATTTGAATTATAGATGCATTTAAAGTTTATCTGATATATAAATATTAATGTCACCAGTTTGTCTGTGCAGCACCTGTACATGGTTCAAAGACATGATGAGGAGCTACTGTGGCCAATAAATGGCCCCTGTGTGCAAAGATCCACTGGCAGACAGCAATGGCATTGTCAAAAAACTAACAAATTCTTTGCATGCATTGGCATTCACTGTGATGGAGATGCTGTGAATGGGGAGGGAGTCTGGGGAACCACCTCAAATGGAGGTGTTGGGAAAAGGCATGTTAGGACAAATTGATAAACTAAACATTAACAAATTCTCAGCACCAGATGGTGTTTACACAGGAGTCCTGAGAAAACACACATCACAAATAAGAATTTTCTGAATTGCTAACTATGTGTAATCTGGCACTACTATCAGCTCTGGGTTTAAAGGATGGAGTGGGAACGTGATGCCAGGTTTAGAACAGGGCTTCAGGAGTGATCCTGGGAAGTAATGGTCAATCAAGGATTTCATTTGCAGTGGTCACATTTGGTTTGAGGTTTGAGAAGAAACATGGGTGTGGAGAGGAAAGTCAGGCTTGAAAGCCACAAGAACTCTGGGAAGGATACTGTGGGCATACCTATTGTGCTTGCTCAGGCCATGTAGCCTTCAACAGAACCTTAGGGAAGCAAGAATGCCTCATAACAAATGACACTTACTATGGAACAGGAGAAGTTACTTATAGGCTAAACCCCAGAAAAGTGAGGGTTGGAAGAAACAGGCGCCTCATACATCAGGAGGAGATCCTAAGACACCAGATCTGAGTCTGGTGTTCAGCATCTTCCTAAGAGGCCTGGAGAAGGTGGTACAAGCAAATAGTGATGTTTATAATGTTTACAAGTGATGAAATATTATTCATCAAAAACTAACCAAAACTAGTCTTGTCTCTGAAAAACTGCTGAAATAGTTCACTGCACTAAAACAAAATTCTGTGTTAGGGCTGTGTCCTGGGGTGTACAGGGGAAAAGTGACTACTTATATAAAATCATGATCTTTTAGCTCAGGAAAAAGTGAAAGACAGCTTGAGTCATTGTGGAATATTTGCTAAAAGCATCCAAGCACTGCTCAGTGGGCAAGCTGGCTGTTGGATTTGGAGCCGAGGGAGAGAAGTGCCTTTTCCTGTGGTGCAGAATTGCACTTTTGCTTCTGCATATTGGGGGTGCCAGAGTACCAGTGGGGTGGGGACAAGAAAGCTGAATGAAGAGAGCTATGGGGAGCAAGTTAAACTGGGCAGCATGGCTACACCTCCTGGCACAGACGTGTCCCAGACTGGCTGCAGCACAGGAGCAAGGCAGAGGCACTTGCCCTGTTTCACACAGCCCCTCTGAAACCCTGGCTGCAAGCCTTGGATGGCTCTGTTTTTTGGGTAAATGGGACCTTGCTGTGACATTTCTCAAGGCAACTCCAAGGCTTTCAAGGGTTTGAGATGAGTTATTACACCTGTGAGAACAGAAGCAAGTTGATGGGGGGTAGCAGGATATCTGTCACAGCTAATGTTTGTAGGTGGGCATTATGGTTGAGACACACCTAACCAGCTGCTAGTCAGAGGTTTTTTCTGCCAGGACTTGTTTTTTGTGCTGGTGTTTGACCCTTGAGTAGTATACTCAAAGTTGTCCTGTCTTATCTTACTCACTTCCCTGCCTGAAAGTAACATTGTTTTTTTCCCTAGAGAAGTAGGACTTGGCTCTCTGCTGTCCTAGAATTGCCCACAAGAAGAAAAAATAAAGACCAAAATGAACAATGAATGTAGCTGTTTTTTCCCAATTATTCTGTATGATTTACTGCTTTATTTTCAAGACATGAAGAATGCTGTTAATGCACATATATTGAATGGAACACCTTATTGTCTTTATCATGGTGACTTTCTCTTTTTATCATGTGGGAGAGCAGTGGATTTGCATCTATTTGACATTTGAAATGTTCTGCCTTTGGCTGATCTGCAGCTCTGTGCAGCATGATCCAGACTAAGAAAAACCCATTTCAGTTCTTAGGACAGGTGCAAGATTAAGCATCAAGCATCTCACTTCTGAAATTGCTTGTGATTGTTTTTTCCTCCGCAAATGTCTGCATAGCGAGCAATTAACTGCATCCAGAGATCAAAAGCTAAATTGTCTCAGACAGAAATTGCTATATCAGAGCTTAGTGCTACTTGTACTGTACTTTGACAATCAGGCACTTCCATGGCTCTTTCTTTGCGTGAAGGTGAAAGAGGCAGGCTGGGCTTGCTCTGCAGCCAGGGAGAACAGAAAGGGAAAGAAAGGACTACATGACGAGCTGGAGAGAAGCACAGGTTTTACGGTCCTGAGATTGTAACAGGACTGAAAAGCGTTGCTGTTTTCTCTGTAGGGCTAGGAGGGTGAGAGAGGGCTCCTCTCTGGACTTGCAGACCGAGTGCCACAGATGCCTCCTGCCCTGGCTCCCTCCTGGCATGGCATGGCATGGCATGGCATGGCATGGCATGGCATGGCATGGCATGGCATGGAGCCTGGGGCTGGCCAGCTCCTTGCAAGACAGGAGGTGACAGCTCCATCCACCCAGCGGGGGAAAGATGAGACGAACCAGGGGGAGAAGGCCTGAGTGTGGCCCCCATCACGCTGCAGGCAATGTGGGCTAGGGGAAGCAGAGGGCTCGGTGCCTTGGACACTTTTTTTCTGTGATTTGTAGGAAGCTCCTGATGCCTTCACCCTTAATTGCCTTAATTAGTCCATTATCCTCCTCTAGGGGAATTTTCCACAGAAAGATAAGATGTCACTCCTTGAAATGTTTGACTGGTAGACCAAAAACTCCACTGTCAGCTTTTTTCTTTTATTTCTACCATATTCTAAATTGAGCTATTGTATTGACAATTTAGCATCTAATCCTATTGCTCTAATTCAGTCATTTGCCTGTGCATTAGTATAAGAATGATTTGCATAACAGCCTTCAGTGTTCTGTTTAGCAACAAAATATTCTGATTTTTGCTTGAGTTAAGTGGGATCAAACTGCAAACACACTGGAGAGTGATCCTAGGGGACCTGCACTGATTCTGGCACTGCTGGGGAAGATGTGGCTGCTCCATTTTCCTGCAGGCTGCCTTGCAGGGAGCTGTGGCCTGCTGGCAAATGTCTCCTCTTTGGAAATTTGAAAAAAGAATAGGAAAATATCTTGCTTACACCAGCCATGGGCAGTTAGATTCCACTTCCCTGTATTTATCACTTTCTGCACCACTGATAAGGATTGTTTTAGCAAGTTGGCCTTTATGTGCTGTTTTCCTTCCTTAGAGCAAAAAAAGGTTTGTAAATGAGTTGTAAACCTTCCACTGGACTGGCAGGACTGATAGTTTTTTGCTTTCAGGGAGACAGTCCCCAAAGAGATATCTGCATCAGATTTTCCTGGTGAGAGCTGGAAGTGTTCATTCCCTGTTTGAAGACCGGAGGGTCTGGCATGGTCAGAGTTTCTGTAGGTGCCCCCCACAGGCTGTAACTGAGCTGTGGATACCCCTGCCACACTGCCCAAACAATCCTGCTCCCACATGCTAAAGCACAGCCCTCACCCCACATTCCCTGTACAGTGCTTTGGAATTCTGAGATGTCATTCTTCCAATTCACCCAAATTTTCAGTTTCTTCTGCTAGGCATCTTTATTTTGTTTTAGCAGCTAGATTTTGTACATGGGTTGCTCTGTAGAAATTTTGCATTCATTTTCTGTGGCTGGCAGATTTACCCAGCTGATTAAGTATCCAGGCTCACAAAGGTAGAGCTACTGTATGTGACTGTAGGCACCTGAAAAGTTGTAACCCCCTGTGGCAGATCATTAATTTCAGATCAATAGGAAAATCACTTTTTTCCCTGCCTTTTTTTTTTTTTCCCCAGTGTCCAGATTCTTCTCGGGGAGGTGTTTTCAGAGAGAGCTGTCATTCCTCTAACACAAAATTTCATTATCAAAGAACTTCTGTTGGTACTACGAAAATGCTGAAATGAAATGCAAATCTAGACATTAAACACAACTTCCTTAATAACTGAGGTAGATTTCTTCAAGCTTTCCTCTTTCAAATTGTGCTTCTTTTCCTAGGAAAGAATATGGACATAAAGGAGTGTTTCTACAGAGATCCTGTTTTTACAATCCTCCCTCAACTTTAGTGCATATCCTCCTGATGAGGCCTGTGGGGTCATACCATTTGTAGATGTCCATGTCATGTGGTATTTTCCACTGTATTTTAACCTACATATTTTTATTAGGATGTGATCTATCTAATTAATTAAAATTACTACTCTGTGAGGGGAAAATCTGTGGAAGTTTTGATTTTCCAGGGGCTGTTGATAGCCCGGGGTTTGCTTGTTGGAAGACTTTATTTCAGTGTTTTTTCCTCTTTCCTGCTAAATTATATGCAAACGCTCCCTCTGAAGCTAAGCAAAGTCCATTTTCCACTTTGAAGGTAATGCTGGGAGGCCCCTGTCTGCATGTCACCTCTTCCATACATTCCCCACGGTCCTGTTTTAGCATTTCCCCATGCTGTGAGGTGGAGGGAGGTGGGGGCGGCTGCCAGGCTGGCTGGGCACCCTGGAGAAGGCTCAGGGGCTCAGGGTCTGCCCAGACCTGGCGTGGTGTAGGGGGTTTGGAGCTTCACCCCACTGCTGGCCCCCTCAGTGCTCCTGAGTGAGGGGAGGCACAGAGAAAGTGGTGAGTCTCTTATGGACCACTGCGGCTTTAGGATGGGTTTTGTAGCATTTAATGCTTCTGTCTCTCATTTATTACCTCTGGTGCTTTCAGACTAAGGAGCTGGCATGCTCAGACAGTGGGGAAGCCACATCTGCAGCAGGTTTGGGTCACTGTGGCACTGATCCAATTCATTGCACAGCCACCCCCAGTGGCAGTGTTGACACATCTCACCATCCTGGCTGGGAAGCAGCCAGGTCCCCACCGTGTCCCAGGGTCAGGCCTTTGGCTGCAATACGTAAATTAATTCCTCGTAATGGATCAGGTCGTGTTTCTTCTGCACTAGAACCTACTCAGGAAGAAAAAGTGGTCCCCCTGGTTCATAAAGGGTTAATATTTTCAGTCCCCAGGCCCTTTATTTTTATTTTATTTTCATGGCCTTAGTCAACACCATAAAGCCCCCAAATCCCTGGCAGTCTTTACCACAGAGATAACCACACAATGAACCTATCTGCGCATCACCAAAAGCCGACAGTAAATTTACAAGTACTCTGTGGGGTATGGGCCCTCGTTGCTGATAACCAGCTTTGGCACTGAATAGGAGCTGTACACTTATGCCTGCTTTGTTGTGCTGTGTTTTTCCCTGCAGATAGCAGCTCATTGTGGGAAAAGGCAAGGACTGCTGCTGAAGCAGTGCCCTTGAAAACACATCTGTGCTCTGTCTCAGCTCCCCTGCCCAGTTCAGCCAGCACCAGTGTTTGTTCCTCTTTCTCTGTTTGTCCCTCCTCTCCCTTGTCTCTGCTAATAATTTCACAAATTCTCTCTATCCTATGGGCTAGAGATAATTTCTATTGAAACTGGTTGAGTTGCACAAATTATGAGATGTTTTTCTGTGGTACTCTGGTTTTAATCTGTGTTGATGTTAAGATCCTCTTCTCTGCTGAATGCTTGCTGGAGTGTGAAGCATCTGCTTAGCTGTTATGTAAAGAAATACACTTATTAGGTAGTTAGTGTAATCACATAATCTTGACAGACACCAGTGGTTGCAGTCACAGTTCCATATTTTATGAAGTGGGAGGATATATAAGCAGGCAGGCAGCAAAGCAAAAGTTGGCACATTTCTGCAGCTGAGGGACATCTTTTCGGGATTATGTTTCCACTGACAGTTTTCTGGAAAAAACGTGGGGTCATTAGCTCTCTATGAGTACAGCAGCTGAGGCAGGGGTGGAGTGACCACTGTGTGTCCAGAGTTTCTCAGCTGGAGGGGCACAGGGCAGTGCTGCAGGTGATGCAGGGCTCAGAAACAGGGCTGGCCAGTGGGAGGAAGGTGACAACCCTCAACCATCTTAGCTTGTGGGACTGGTGATGTCCACATGGGAGGTGGGGATGGAGCAGGGCCAGGAATCATCCTACATCATGGGCAAGCCTGGATGGAGCAGGGTGGGGGGGGTGGTCAGGTGGAGTTTTGGAGCATCCTTGTTGAGTTGCTCAGCAGTGAGGGGCTCCTTCAGGCACAGTTGGTGATCAACAGGTCATATGAATTTGCTACTGCCCTTGAATGGAAAGGAAATGCTTCAATCCCTTGTGCTGTTCAACCTGCAGCAGAGCTGATTTCAAATGTACACAATTCTTAGCAAGGTGTGTACGGGAAGGGGATGAATGTGTATGGAGAGATCCCTGCACCTGCATTATTGTCAGGACTCCCTCTGCATGCACTGCCCAGCACTGATGAGTGGTGGGGCCTCTTGGGAATCAATTCCACTGGAACAAATCCCAGAGATTCCGAGCAATTGTGCACAATTGCCCCCAGGGGAGGAATTTCCTCAAATCATTTCAGTGCAGAGAGCTGATGGAGGCCACAGGCTTGCTTTGTTTCCCTCATTCAGGCAGGAGCAAGAGGCTGTCACTCACACTTCTCTGGGATCACTTTGCCCACAAGACTCCAGTCCAGCAATTGGAATAGTCTGCATCTGTGGGACACTGCAGGCTAGAAATCTAACTAAGCATTTTAGTCATGCAAAACTGTCACCTTTGATTTTCAGAAAGCTGCAACCCCCTTACCATCTGCTTCTGGTGCCACTTCCCTCCCTGGAGACACCCAACAAAATAATGATATGGATTTTTGCATGTGAGCTGGAGATGATCAATAGCAATCCTTCCCATAGCAGCTGCACAGTACATGAAGCACAGCCTGTAACATTAGAGTACAGGAGGTTCAACAGAGACAGAAACAATGCCCTGCACTTGCTTGTTGCCCAGCTTGTCCTCCCAGTGCTCCAGCGACCAGAAATTCTTGCTACTGTGCTTGTGGTCTGTTTTCTCAATGTAAGATGAAAGCAGGAAAGGCTGAGCTACCTGCTTGCTAGNNNGGTTGCTTATGGTAGACAGGCTGGAAAATAGTTTTCTTTCTGTTTCTTCAATTCGTTAATGACTTCTGTTGTACTGTCAAGACCTGCAGTGATTTGCTGTTTCAGTGCCAGTCAGGCCAGCTAAATCTATTGGCTGCTTTATTATACATACCCAGGGTGTTATCCACCCACAAAGGATGCAAGCAATTTGTATAAAGAAAGTATGAACGACTTCTCTGGGCCAATGTCTTTGTTTAAATGTTTCTGCATCACCTGAACTCCCAGTATGCATTGCCAACATTTCTGAGATTTCTGGAAGGGATATCATGAACACTGAATGATCACAGAGAAGAGTAAATGTGTCTATGTATTTTTCTAAATTATTTAAGGATACAAGAGTGTTTCATGCATCATGAGTGAGCTCTGAAACTGTGCATATGTGAGTCTACCAACACGATGAGGTAATGGTGTACAGAGCTTTTGGAGTAGTTGCCCCTCTTTTCCTTAATCTGTCGCTGTTGATGATGAGAAGGCAAAAATATTTCTAATTTATTTTTCACTTTGCTGGTGGTATAAAACAAGACAACCCACCACTCCATGATACTTTTTCTGTGCTCCCCTGTCACAAAAGAGGAATGAAACTGGAATACCTCAAATGGATATATGAAATAGTCTCTCTCATGTCACATGGCACTCAGACATGGCATCCAACTCTTTCCTCACACACCATATCAATATCTTTCTGAATTTGGAATTCATTGTAATAACATGACAGAGCTCTAGAGATTTCTGAAAAATAAATCAAATATTGCTCTGAATTTGCCACATCTATAGTGCATGTTGGAGCAAAAACCATTTAAGTATGTTGTAATCTGGTATCAGACATTTTTCAAATTAGAATTTCTGTAGCATCATGGATGAATTAGAATTCTCTTGATACTTTTTTTTAAACTAAGCTGGTTATGTGATGAATTAGGTGTATGCCATCGTGTCCATTAGCAGGATTCATGTTCAACAAGTAAAATGTATGCAGTTTAAAGGATTTTGCTAGCTGGTGAGGTTCATTTTGGTATGCATGGATGGATAATGAAGAAGGTGTCTTTTCATTTAAATGTATTTTTCATTTAAATGTAAGGACCTTTGGATAGGTCCTTATTTGCTTCACTCTGTTTACAGGGTGTAAATACAGCTCTTAGTAATCCTTTTGTCAATCAAATCCTCTTTGCAGCACAAAACTACATAATGAAATAATGTCAGTTTCAGTAAATTTATGTTAAAATTAGCACCGTAATTTCTAACATATCTTAATATTTTTGTGATTTTTAGGTGTCACACTTCATGCTCTTTTTTTCCACACTCCCACTTCTACCATCCCAATAACATGTGCTATTGTACTAGAGAAGGCTACAAACACATCACAGGAGGATCTGTACTCTCAGTTCACCTGCCACATGCTGAGTAATAAAATCAAAACAGACTAATCTTGTGGAAGTAAACTGACTTTCTGTTTAGAGCAATATTTACAGGGATGTGAGAATCGCAGCCAGTGCTCTCACCATGTGTGTGAAGAATGATCTTTCTGCTGCCTCTAGTTCCTCCCCTCCAGCAGTTTTGGCTCTGTCCTCCAAATTTTGCCCAGTGAAGCTGCAAGAAAGGGACTTTCCAGCTCTTTGAGCCTGGTGCATGTTTGTGCTGTGCTGCAGAGAAAACTGCTGTGGGCAGGTAAGCTCACACTGTCAAGTGGCCAGCAGCCACTGTGGGTGGCTACAAGCCAGCACTGGGCTATATGTGTCTATCCCATGCAGATACTGAAGTTTGGGACCATCAGTGGACATATGGACTAGTTCCAAATTTTAGGTACAAGAGGGTAGAGGCACGGCATTTGGAGGGGTGGATGCTTTGGGGGTCAGGACGTGCCCTCTTCTTTAACTAAATGAGTAGCTGATTAACTGACCAAGTCCACAAGACAGTGTTTGGCCTTGCAAAACCTGGTTTGTTCCTCTGAGGAGCTGAAAAATATTTGTTTTTATTAGAGGGTGGCAGGACTACCTCATCACAGGGAGGAGGAAAAGAGGCATAGTCATATCTCTTCCCTTGGAAGAGATTGTGGGGGTTCCTGTGTTTTACCAAGCTAGGGTGCTCTCCAGCTAGCTCTGCAGAAAGGCCAGAAGAGAGGGAGAAACAGAGACCTTACATATTTTTACTAGCTGAATCTTAAGCATGGTTTTCCTTTGTGTCTTTACTTATGTCTTCAAAAGAATAAGTTATCCCATCTATTCTGAAGGTTGTGATCGAATGTTTCTCTGCTCATGCAACTTGATTTAAGGATGGTGTGAAAGTAATTGGACAGCTCTCTTCCAGCAAAGTGCTGCCAAATCCATACTGTGATGCAGCAGTAAGTGTCCATCTCCTCTCTCTGTGACTCTGCTGCCCTCCACATGATCAGCTTTCAGGAGGGAGGAATGTCTCTCCCTGAGTGTGGTACGCAGGAAGGCTTTGGCAGCTCCCGGTGTGTGTGTTTGTGTGTGTGCGTGTGTGTGAGGATGCATGCCCTGTCATGGCATTGTTTGACCACAGGAGCTCTCCCCAAGGCAGAAGCAGTGACTTTCCTGGGTGGACAGCCTCAGAAAAACCAAACCTGGCAATAATCTCTGCTTGTGTCTGGATGTTATGCCTGTGTCTTGCACCAACTCCTGCACAGGAGACCCTTGCTGTAGGAATGTCTGCCCTCTTATTTGGCTGTCCCTGGGAATGTGTGTGGGCTCACATGAGGCTCCAGTCAGCATGAGCAGCAGATGAGTAGATTTTGTTTTTCATGAGGTAAAGGTCAAAACGGCACAGGCTTTGGCAGAGCGGTGCTCATAGTTTGATCTGAGGAAGGTAGCTGTATCATTTTGCTTCCAGAAGAATCTCTCAGTGCATATGTTATCTGCTAGTGCACCTAGCAGTGGTCATTGACCAGCTAAAATCATGGTCTGCTGTGGAGTGGGTGAAATGATAGTCATAAAAATAAGTGGTGGACCGAGGCTACAAGGTGAGACCCTGTGGAGTAGGTGGAAGAAGATCCCTGCAGCACTCAACATCCTCCAAGAGTCACTGCCCAGAGCTGGTAGAGTGCTGGGAGATGGCATCTAGAGACTGTACAACGCCTGCTCTGGGATGTTCATAGGGTGTCTGGGAGGATAGGAGTGGCAAGTGTACTTTTCACACAGTTGATTGACTCTTCTGCATGTGTGTGCATGTGTGTGCCTGCCATGCCAGATGTGGGAGTCAGCCCATGGACAAGGGGTCACCTGCCCAACCAGGGTCCTGGCACCTGGCAAGAACCCACTGCGTGCAGATTTCCTTGGGGATTTGTGTTTGTCTGTTTGTGTTTGTGCACAAGAAGCTCTGGTAAGGAGCTGGAGGAAGGCTGGGGCTATTAAGACAGCCAGGGAGGCTGGGGATGCAGGACCAGCTACAGCAGAGACTGCCTAATGCTACTTACTGCAGGGAGAGGGGAACCACAGCCATATGCATGCTTCCCATTTGGATGAGCACCCTGTGTGTTTTGGGAATAGAAGCTCAGCCTTGCTGCTGGGTGGATCCTGGGACACAGAGCAGCAACAGCAGCAGCCTCACATCTGTCAAGTCACCTCTTCAGCAGCTCTGAGCACTGGGATTATTCAGTAATTCACTGATTACCTGAATATTGCTAGGGATCATGCTTATCAGTGCTACTGCAAGGAGGTTGAAAGTCTGGATTAACATTCCACATAATGTTGACAGCAGAGATATGGACCAAAAAAAAAAAAAAAAAAAAAAAAAAAAAAAA
>JANRMJ010000079.1:46883175-46896821 GCA_025584955.1 Alethe diademata
AGAACTGAACTCATGTGTTCCTGCCCCTGGTGAGTGCCCTCACCACTCAGCAAGTGAGTTTTCTCATACCCATCTTCCTTCTGACACACTGAGTACTTAATTAGCCCACAAAGAGAAAAACATCTTCAACAGAACACAGATTGAAAGAAGAGATCTAAGAATACCCTGGAGAAGAATAACAAGGATTCAGATCTCTCTAAGCAGTGGAGCTACTTGAACCTAACTTCTCTGTTTAAAAGGAACCATTTTAAAGTCTCTGAGATACAGATTAAAAGGAGCTGAAGGAATGATGAGGGTCAAGATGCAATGAGGGGCACCACAATCTCTACACAGGAGAAAAGGTTCTTCTTTTCTATGTTCAAGCAGCAAATTTTGGCAATTCTCTGCCTAATTCTGTATATGTACGGCAAAGGGAGAGTGGAGGCCGAAGGACAAGATTTGTATTGGGCCCCTGTGCTTCAGCACTGGTCTGAGCACTGTGAAATGACACCTAAATCCCAACCTTTTGGTGTGTGAAAAAGAAAACATAGAACCTGTCCATGAGCAGTCATTTGGAGCACGGAGTATGGAGCAACCTCTCCATACACATAATTTAGTTTACACTAATGACCACACTCAAAAAGGTATTTTTTGCTCAGGTCTCACTGAAGACAGTGGGACTGAGGCCCAGTGATTAGGACTACTCCCAGTTTTACTTAAATGGTTAAACTAGAGCAGGCTTTCTTTATCTGTATTGGAATACTGGACCTGATGGTCACCAGCACAAGTGAACTGATTGGCGATGTCAAGAGTGGCAGCAGCCTGGGCTGATCATGCACTGGTGCAGTTCACAGTCCTCAGGCATGTGGGTCAGGCAAAGAGTAAAGGCAGGACCCTGCATTTTAGAAGAGTAAATTTTCAGCTCTTCAAGGAGGTCAGTAGTACACCCTGGGAAACTGCCCTCAAAGACAAGGGAGCAGAACTGAGCTGGCAGATCTTTAAGGATATTTCCTGAGAGGGAAGAGCTAGAGAAATCCAGGTGAAAGAAACTGGACAAGAAAGATGAGAGACTGGATGGCTGTATTGGGACCTGCTAGCTGAACTAAAGGGCAAAAATTGAATGCACAGGTGTGGAAGAAGAAACAGGTATTATGGAAACAATATAGGAACACAGTCTGGTTGTGTGTAGATGGGGTCAGGAAGGTCAAGGTTCAGTTGGAGCTGAACTAGGCAAGGGATGCCAAGAATAACAAGAAGGGCTTCTATAGGTATGTCAGTTAGAAAATGAAAGTTGAAGAAGGTGCACTACACCTGGTAAGCAAGGCTGGCATGAGGAGGAGGCTGAGGTACCCAACAACAATTTTGCCTCTGTCTTCTCTTGCAACCTCTCTTCCCACACCTCTTGAGTGTTTGGTCCACAAGACAGGGCCTGGGGGAGCAAAGTCCCTCCCACTCTAAGAGAAAATCAGGTTTGGGACCACTTGAAGAATCTGAACATACCTAAGTCTATGGAACATTATGAGATGTATCCCAGAGTCTCAGGAACTGGCTGATTTAATTACTAAGGCTCTACCCATATTTGAAAAATGTGGCTGTCAGATGACTGGAAAAAAGGAAATACTGTACCCATCTTAACACAGGGTGGAAAGAAGGACCCTAGGAACTACCAGCTTTTCAGTCCCATTATCTCTGTGCCTGGAAAGATCATGGCTTCCGTCATGGTTTCTATCTTTCTAGAAACTGTGCTAAGGCATATGAAGGACAGGGAGGTGTTCAAGACAACCAGCATGGCCTCATCAAGGAAAAGTGTTGCCTGACCAACCTGGTGAAGAGACTCCATCAATGGACAAGGAAAGAGCTACAGATGTCATTTATCTGGACTTTTGTAAGGCCTTTGACAGGCCACACAACATCCTTCTCTTTAAATTGGAGAGAGATGGACTTGATCGGTGGACAATTTAATGGATAAGGAATTCACTGGGCAGCCTTATTCAGATGATAGTGGTCAATGGCTTGAGGTCTGAATGAGATCAGTGACAAGTGGTGTCCTTCAGGGGTCAATTTTGGGACCAATGTTTCCATCAATGACATAGTGGCATTGAGTGAGCCTTCAGCAAGTTTGCAGATGACATCAAGCTGTGTGGTGTGACTGATGCACCTGAAGCATGGGATGTCATCCAGAGGGACTTGGACAAGGTTGAGAAGTAGGCCCATGGGAACCCTGAGGTTTAACAAGGCCAAGTGCAAATTACCTGAGTCAGGGCAACTCACAGCCCAGAAAGCCAAATGTATACTGGGCATCCAAAGCAGCATGGCCAGCAGGGAGAGGAAAAGGATTTTGCCCCTCTGCTTTGCTCATGTGAGACCCCACTTGGAGTGCTGTGTCCAGCTCTAGAGTGCCCAGCACAGGAAGGACATGGGCCACAAAGATGGTCAGAGGACTGGGGAACCACTCTTATGAAGATAGGCTGAGAGAGATGGGGCTGTTCAGGATGAGGAAGAGAATGTTCTGGGAAGATGTTATAGCAGCCTTCCAGTACCTAGAGGGGGATATATAAAAGCTGGACAGGGGCTTTTTACAAGGGCATGTAGTGATAGGCCAAGGCAAATGGCTTCAAACTGAAAGGGGGCAGGTTTAAATTAGATAGTAGAAAGAAATTCTTGACTCTGAGGGTGGGTGGAGAAGCACTGCAACAGGATGCCAAGAGAAGCTGTTGATGGCCCATTCATGAAATGGGCCAAGGCCAGGTTGAATGGGGCTTGGAACAACCTGGTCAAGTGGAAGGTGTTCCTGGTCATAGCGGAGGGGCTTGGAACAAGATGATCTTTAAGGTGCCTTCCAAATCAAAGCACTTCAGGAGTCTATTATTCTACGGTTGTTGAGAGATGGAAATTATGTGAAATTATCTGAGAACTGTTTTGCTGCCTTGGGAATTTAGAGAAAGGCAATATAAGAATGCATCCTCAAGAACAATAGGAAGCCATGGATCTTGCTTTGCCAGAGAACAGGGCAGATCAAATTTAAAGAGAGTTAAATCCCCCATTTCCCTCCTTACCATACATATGCACAATACTCTCTATAAAGGCATAGACTTCTGTTTGTTTTGTGTGGTTTCCTCAGGCAGTGAATTATCTAGGACTGAGTCTAAGATTGGCTGTTTAGTTTCAGACTTTACGATAAGCTTTTAATTATAGCATGGGAGATTCATTACATGTTACTCTGAGCCAGCTGGAAGCAGTTACACTTTAGTTGTCCTCCCCCTCCCTCCTCACCGCAGGATGTCATTTCCAAGGCCTTACCCTTCTTGTCTTGATGATTATGGGACGAAACTGCCACATATGGATCTGTATTTTCAGATGAACCAAGCGGATCCTTCCAATCCAGCATGCGTCCCCTAGCATCATAACCCTGTCGAGCGCGAGAGTCAGAAGTGGTGGTGCTTGGGACTAGGGAACTGGAGTGTCCTGTTTACATTATAAATACAGGTAGGGAAGACAAGTCTCATTAGTCACTTACCCCGCTACCTCCCCACGCTCAGGGATGTATGCACTGCTTTGCTTCTGTGACGGGTGAACATCTTGTCTTAGGCTGAGCCATACTTCAAAAGTCCTTCAAAGCATGACTCCAAAGGAAGAGGGGATTGGAAGCTTCCAGATCAGGGTGCTAAAAGGTGCTGCCACTGAGCTGGCAGTGCTTCTCAACAGAGTTAAATGAGTATGAAGGAGGATAAGCACACTTCATCTGAGTCAAGCACCCTTTGTCTGGATTCAGTACATGTGGCTGACTGAAACTGAAGTGTCAGCCCGTGCTGTCTGATACTGGCTCAGTCAAAAAGCAAATAAAAAATCAATTTAATACAGAACAATGCCCAGAATGGCTGAAACTGGATGGGAATGCCAAAAGAACTACAAAGTGGTGACATCATGGGCACTCTACCTCATGCCCCCAGGGGAATGAAGGACTGCCTAACACCCACATGCTCACACTGTGGCATTCCTCTCCAGACAGGAAACGTCGCAGGCCTGGTGCTCACATCTGCTTGCACCATCACTACTGGTCCTGTCTGAGCTGATGGCCCAAAATGGCTCTGAAATAAGCACAAGACCAAACACCATTTCTTCTCAGAGTGACAACGCCTTGCCGCGTGGATCTGCCCAAGAACCGTGACTCCAGCAGCAGCTGAGACAGGTCTCACACGCCTTTTTTCCATCACAGATGCTCTAGACATGGTTACCGCTGCCCTGAACAAGACTGACCCACTTCTTACATCATATACACCCCAACAAGCAGCACATTCACAGAACTTGCCCCAGTGGAAATACAGCACAATTTGAAAGGTGGTTTGGATGGACAGCGGCGTGTTTGTAGACTCATAGACTCTTTGCAGCTGCATCTGAAAAGTACATCAGCACCTAAAAGGCTTCAGATGCTTGGAGTCTACTGTCTCTGAAAGACAGCTCCCACATGGACTTTCCAGTGGCTCAGCTGCTTTGGGGAGAGGGCACCAAACACCATCCATCATCGCAACATTTTGACCTCCAAACCGTTCTGAAAGTTTCCTTTTGGCACACGTGAAAAAGTGATATATTTTCATCTGGATTCAAGGAGTTCTGGGCCTCCTTAATTTGATGTGGAGTAACTATACTCCCTTACCTACTTTTCTTAAAGACCCCATTAAAAAAAGGATTTTTGACACATGCTCAAACACAAACTAACAGAATTGGATTATTCACAGACAGAATGGCATATAACACTTTTTGTCAGATAACACTAGACAGACTGACAGCAGCCCTCCTTTCTCCTGTCTCCTTTTGAACAGCCCAGCAAATTAATTTTCTTTCCTTAGATGAATGTCAGTTGGAGAGGAGTCCAATCACCAGCCTACAGGCTGCCCTAGCAGGGACCCTCTCCCTGCTCCTTTCCTTGATCTTGCTTCACTGCTCAGAAAAATAATTTGAGATTCACTGGGGCAGAGACAGATCAACACAAGGAGCTGAAATTTAAGCCTCACAGAGAAGAAACAGAACTGGACAGGTAGAGTCTGTGCTTCTGGAGTTTATTTTAAACAGCTCCTGGATAAGCACAAAGCTGTTGAAAGCTGCATCTCAAAAATGCTGTTTTAAATGGCTTCTAAAGCCATACAGCCCCAGCTCTCAGAAATCTAGAGAGATGATGAACCTAGATGAACTCAATTCTATTCCAACAATCAAAAATCTAAGTGTTGGCCAGCAGTGTCCCCAAGCTTTTTGATGCACCCACATGTTTCTTTTTACCCAGCCTTTCACCAGCTTCATGGTGTTGATCTACTGGTGAAGTCAGCAAAATGCAGCAGCTTCTATTAAGATGCCATTATGATTTAAAGAAGTCCTGTTGAATATTAACTTTAGAGTAAAAAAAAGTTTGTGTTCCTCTGTAAGTTTTTGAGGAGTCCTTTTGATTTACTGAATCAAATTATATATGGGAGCACTTTGGACTATGTTTTGCATAGGACGTGGCCACAATGAACTCCATTAACTTGTATGCTTAGAAAAGAAAATTGTTTAAATTTACAGTGTTCTCACCATGAAGCCAACCTTCAACTACAACTAATTGTTAACACAATTTAGCTTTAGATGTCAGTCTGAAGGTTTTATACTGACAAGGGCAGTGGATTTTCTTTTTACCCTCTTACAGTAGAAGGTGTGTTTTCTCCCAGCCATCATTCCTTAAAACAGCAAATTTAATGCTCTGTTTTGTTACAACAGAGTTTTGAATGTTGCTCAAATAGAAAAGAAAAGCCAAATGTTATCCTCTTTTAAAAGGTTTCCATAAGCCCCGTCATGGCTGGGAATATTGGTGACACACAGATAGAGGACTCCATGTGAAATCCAACCCAAACGTGCTGCCTGCTCCATATCAGTTCTGCAGCACTGTTTGTGTCCAAAGGGACAGGTAGAGGTCCAGCAGCTGCAAACACATGCCCTCTTGAAGCAAAAATATGCTGGGTGCTGAAAGCATTCACTCCAACACTATTTTATGCTTGTCAACTCCTGTGGTCATCCCCAAGGAACAAGACATGTAACAGGGCAGAGAACAGGCTAGAGAATAGAAATGATGGAATTTTTGTGTTCTCTTTTCCCTAAGGATTAAGCCGCAGTGCAAGCATTCATAGGGTTCCGGTCTTCAAGTGTATACCCCACTCAGCTGCAACAGTAACACGTACAGTATTTGGTCAGCTAACACATAGTGCTGCACTCAACATAAGAAAGCAATTAGTCATTGCTTGATGAGGAGGTAAGAGAGAAGAAAATCTTGCCAAGCAGCAATCACATTTTATGCCTGTGTTTGATATGCATTTATATGCCTATATCTCCTTCCGGACACTTGCGCTTTTAAGTGTGCTTAAAGAAAAGGTTTTCTAAGGAAAACCTGTTAAGTATGGTTAAAGAAAAACATTTCATAATACAGAAATCTAGAGGAAGTATATGCCTAAGGGACACATTCTCTGGGGAAAAAAAATAAATTTCTTGAACCATATGTTGCCAATACGCAGAGAACTTCCTGGTAATGGAAAGCTAAGGCTTTGTAAAGATATTAATGTGTACCAGATGGCCACTAGATAGAGAGAGGTTCCACACAAAAAGGAATCAGTATATTCTCTCTGTTACTAATGTGTTAGTCTAGTACACACTGAGAAGTAAGCTTGCACAGATGATCGAGACAAACTTTCTTCCATTTGATTTTAAGGAAGTAGGGCAGGCTCAGATTAAACCTTAATAGCCTGTCCCAGTTGTGTTAGAGCTGTATTTTGCAAACACTTACTACTAGACAGTGATACTGCTCCTGTAAGCAGTATCACAGTGTCCTGTAAGTGCCTGAAGAGCCAGACCCACTAGGTGAATTTCACCTCTGAGCAGAATGGCACCACAAGTGTATAA
Organism: Alethe diademata; assembly: GCA_025584955.1. Lineage (NCBI taxonomy): Eukaryota > Metazoa > Chordata > Aves > Passeriformes > Muscicapidae > Alethe > Alethe diademata. The sequence continues at coordinate 46,890,073 of JANRMJ010000079.1, forward strand.
GCTACTTAAGTTTCTCTCATAAACAGAGAAAAAACTGAAGTGGCAGGTAACCCAGTCCTGGCGCCCTCTCACACACAGCCATTATCAAGCCTTAACAATGCATTATATAGTTTGTAACATTTAGTGGGCCTTTTTTTCCCATTACAGCATTTTTTACCACTCTGACTTGCAAATAAGCTTTGTTGAAATTTAATGAGGCTATAGCACATCTGAGATGTGGCCAGTACCTCTGTGTTAATAATGGTTAATAAAAAAAATCTAGAAAACCAATTCTGCCTTTGTTTTAAAACAAAGCATCCAAATAACTGTACACATAGTGCTTTTCAAATGTCTTTGTTTAAAGAAAACATGTGAAAATCAAATAGACACACTTTAAAAAAATCTGGTTTAGATGCTTCCATTATTTGGAAAAACTTTTCATTTGGAGTGCTGTAATCAAGTAACAGAGGCAGAGTAAAAGCACTTAGTGTCTACAAGCACAGATAATGATTCAGAAAGGCTGCACTTCTGCAACTATAGCTTGTTCTGAAGTGCACTTGTAAAACGTGAAGAGTTTTTTTTTCAGGTTTAAAACAAAGACAGATTCAATACTATCGGTATTTGATAGTTGGTCTAATATGCACAAGTCATTAGAATCTCAGAGGTTAAAATATCTGCACACTATCCTATTAACAGCTATAGCAACCTAATTAGACAATTAGAGGGAAAGTTAAATCAATACTACAGAGGGAAAAAGGACTATGGCTAGGGGATAATATAAGGGCCCAATTCACTAAGAATTGATGTTTCCAAAGGTAATTTAAGATGCTCAGATTTTTGCAGAGTGATCTAGCTTAATCTCCTTGTTTAAATATGTGGCTCCTGCATAATTTCTCTCTGACTTGCTGCATCCAGACCTTCAGTCTGCCATGCTCTCCTTGAGTGTCACTTGAGTCACCTGCGTGGACTTTGCACTTTGCTTGTTTGCAACTGATCATGTGAGACTGCCTGAGGAAGAGAGCCCATGTGCCAAACTCAGGAGGAGGCTGGTGTCAAGAATACAAAGATTAAGGGCTTGGTTCTCCTTTTGTTCACACTACTATAGATTGGCAGTAAGTCTGTTGAAGGAGGATGACTTGTAGTGGCATAAAGGAAGAGAATCAGGCCTTACGACTTCTTTTGGAGCTTCAGATGACTTTGGGTATATTTAGCCCACTGAACATTCACTTGGTTGGTATTCTGATACCAGTGTTCTGAGGCTTAATCTATTATGACATACAATTTACCTTTGCATTAAAACATTCTCAGTAACATCAAGACGGATAATTCATAATTTTTTTTTTTAAAGATACAAAATTACTCAGACCATTCACTACAGTTGGCAAACATGAACATGTTTATCGATACTAGTTTACCTCATCCTAGAATTTTTGCACCCCTGATGTGGAAGATCAATAGAGGTGACTAGTGGTAGGTGAAAAGAGAGCCCAACTGCAAAAATATCAGAATAGGTATTTTAACTAAACCAATAAGGAGGAGCTAACTTGCATAGAGACCACATTATCAGGATGTACCTGAAATGGGTCAATGAAATAAGCTGTAAAAGACAGAACATGGACAGGAATCCATGTTAATGCTGGGTCAGTGTGTTTGCATTGCACCTGTCTGTAAGGTCCTACTTTAAAAGCTGGGTTCATTTATGGAGTCTGTCTTTGAGCTTGGCATGCCGGGACAGTAAAATGCACTCTCTTTTGTTAACTGTACTCCCTTGGACTTCAGCTTTTTTCATTCTGCTGCTCACTTGAAACACATTTCTGCTTTCTTGGTTGGATTCAAATATCAGTTTTAACTAAAGTTGGCTGTCAAGATCCAGAACCACAGTTTCACAGCTATCACTCTGCAGACTATGGAATTCACTTAGAAGCAGGAAATCTAGAACATTTCTGGCACATTAGCACTATGCCCAAAGCCCCTCTCTCAATCTTTACATTCAGCACTATAGATTTTATTATTACTCTTTAATTACCACTCAGTGCATTAGAAAAACAGCAATTTCACAATGAAAGAAAGTATAAACCGTATAGGCAGATGAAACTGTGTCTTCCATGTATTAGAAAGTCTCAACTTGCCTTTGATTTTGTAGATTCCCTTTACTGGTTTTCATTACCATACTTTCAAATAAGTTTCACCTGCACATTTTTCATTTCCTGGTAATAAACAGTAGTGGGAATTTGATTTTATTTTTACAAATGTTGAACAACATTACTGTGCCTCCAATTATTTCTATTCTGCTGTACTGAGCTGTCATTGGTTCAGTTTTATACCTACATACTCTGCAGGCACAAGATGAAAGAAGGAATTAAAAGTTCATCACAGCTTCCCATTAACACACCTCTTGCTGTGTTCAGCCAAACGTTGGGTGAATTTGATCTAGCCCTAATGAACTGCTGGTCTCACACAGCCTGAAAGGAACTTCACAAGGAAGGTCCCACCCCACATGGAATTCTGCCATTGACTTCTCTGGCAGCAATACCACATATCCTCTTAGGCTTGTGAGTACTTGTCCTTGTTCAGGATTTCTATGAGAAAAGCTATTGCAATATACATCTAGGTTTGAATTTAAAGTGATTATTTATTCAGCAGTGACTCCTCATGAAGACATTTATTCCTCACTCCAAGAACCAGCATAATCTACTTCCAAATATGAAGAACAAAGTGGCAGAAAGCACTATGAGCCCAGATTAACAGCTGCCTCATGGGAACCTGCTACTCTAGGCTTGCAGAAATTATCCTCTTCAGTTTAGGTCATTTAATTTGCTATGTAAATTTGAATAGACAACATAAACGACTCACCCTAGAAGTGACAAGAACCTTTAGGAAATGAGGCATAATCCAGGCTCAAACCACATGGGTAAAAGGCTAATTTTCCTTCTGAGAGATGTTTCTGTAACCCAGGGATAGTTCTGCTTTCCCTAAGGTATCTCTGACTGGCTGCTGTAGCAGTAATGACACCAGCCTGGGCAGCTCATGAGTGGGATGTGAGCTACTGACTTGTTTGTCCTGGTGAACAGATTAGATTCATCACTGTACCCAAGTGTTTCTTTGAGTGTTCAGGTGAAGCATGCTCTTAATCATGTCTGCTGGCATGCCATTGAAATAGGCCATATCTGACTTTAATTCAGTGGAGACAGTTTTGAGGGAAGACAAGAAAAGAGGGATTGAAAATCAAAAGGTATGACTTAATCCTAGTTGTGATTAGTGAATCGGGCCCTCAAACCAAGACAAGACAAGTAAAATAGGGTAACAACTATTTGAGTAAAGGAACTACTAGCTAACGCAAGGATTTGGGGAGAATTTTTAAAAACACTCATAAACTGACCATACACTGTGTAGTAAGACATTTCATGATCAGGGGAAGCAGTTGAAATGTCTACGAACAAAAATAAATTGGGAAGAAACATTAAATATAACAAAAGTATGAAAATATTTAAAAGTTTAGTCAAAAGTGATTCCTCCGAAACGGATATGCTGTCAACAAACATTGAAACTAAGAACTTCCTTACCATTCAGGGCTACGAAGGAATCTGAAAGACAAATAACAGGGGAAAAATCATTATTTCTCTCTTGTTTTTTCTTATAAGTAAGTTTGCTGCTAATAACCATTAATGTTTCAGCTGATACTTATATGCATGTGATTTGTACACTAAGGACCCAGGCAAAACTAATATTCAGACACACCCAAAAACAATGTCTGGCTTTGAAAGTGCTCACGACCAGCTCTGTACAGGAGGTAGCAAAGCAGGAGGGCCAGTGTCCTCCCTGCTTTCTTTGCAAATCCTAGTCGAAGGCAAGGCATTGCAGGGGATGCAGCCAGCAATGTGAGTCAATGAGGACAAAACTCAGGTGACCCAAGATCACGTGAAGTAATAAAATCAGCTGCGTTAGCAGGGAATGAAATATACCCCTGTGCAGTGTCAAGGTTCAGTGCATCATTCAGGGCTAAAGAGGGATTTAAGCAGGGCATGGGCTTTGTTGCTCTCTGCACAGAAGCAGATCTCTCTCCATGAGCACAATGTGCTGTTCCTGAAAAATTTCCTACCATCCTTTTATATGTAACGGACACCAGGTGCATTGCAATCCTGCCTAACCTATTTGCCCAAGGAGAGCAGAACTGGCTGAAAGGGGCAAAGATACCCCAGCTGGGAACTGGCCTGATTTTGGTGCTAACCCATTTTATAGGGGAACAGAGGAGAGGCCTATGTGTACACCTCCTGCAAAAATCTTTGCAACAGTCTATATTACCCTACCTTAGGACAGAGGCTGAAATCCTTGTACTCCTTCAAGCACAGTAATCAGAGTAATGTCCATAATTAGTGGCTCTTGAATAAGGATGCACAAGGCATGAGAAGGCTCTGGCTTTCTCCACAGCACCTGGCCCACACTATGTTCTGTGGCACAGTCTAGCCCTCTGTTATTTTTCTCTGCACTGCAGAAGTAATGACTCTCTCACTGTACATTGATTCCTCAGCTTCATCAGTTTTGTTGCATCAGTGCAAATTACACTGAAAGGAATGCAAGTCTTGATTTCATGAGGTTTATAAATAATGTTTGCAGCTCAGAACCAAACCAACCTCGGTGAAAACATTTGGAACAAGAGCTGTCCTGGGCACAGATGTTGGTATTCCTGCAGGCTCAGAAATCAGCATGCAGGGTTTCTTTGCATGCAGTACAAGCTATGCACTTTTAAGCATTTCAGTACAAAACTGTAAATGTTTAAAGACCATGTTTAAGCTTCCAGCACATGCTGTCAATGCTTAAGGTTCACCACTGAAATTTCTTAGGCAGTGCCAATAGTACCTAACCCTTAATACCATGAGGTTGTCCAGACTGTATGTAAAATTCCCTAAGACTCACAAACTAAGTAGTTGTCATTTCTTGATCCAGATCCAGAACTGAAGATATATTTTACTGTCTCATTGCTCTGCATGGGAATGTAGTCCAAGTCACAGACTACACCAAGAAACTAAGCCACTTCTGTACATTTACATAAACAAGCCCACCACTAGGGCTAAAAAACACAACGACCCAAATTCATTATGCCATTGCTGTAATCAGTATCCTCTAGAGCTGAGATTTCCTCATTATCAACCACTCTGAAGTCCAGTGTTCGTATAAATCACACGAACTGGGCTATTTTCCTCAAACACATTTAAACAACAGTTCTTCTGAACCTGCATCATTAGCTACATTGCTGTCTCTGTTGTGGCTTATGTAGCTATGAAAGAATGCCTGACAGGTAATGGTGATTTGAGGCCTTTAGAAGGATACTGTGACACATGGTAAATAGAGGGAAAAGCTTTGCTTACTTTGGCAGTCACCCAGGCCATCTGTATTGCCACGTTCTATGTCCTGTTCAAATGCCAGTCTAAATAATAGAAAGAAACAAAACAGTATGAATGACAACAGTCATAGGCATAACCAGAAAGAAATAATCACATGTTCAAGTGAAATAAATCCCTGCTGTGAAACTGGCTATTTCTTTGGAAATTCCACACAAAGGCTGAAAAACCACAACATACACATTTGAGCTACTCATCAATGCTTAATGCTTTCTTGGCTTCTGATGATACTTTGTCTTCATATTATTACTTTTTAACAATCCACTGCATGCCTTGTTACCAAGGGAAGCAAAGACAATGCATTTTTTAAACTGTTAAATACATGATGCTATCAAAAGCAACTGTAACCCTACCTTAACCTGTGCGCAGAGTAGATCGGGTGCATGGCACTTCGGTGTGAGAAGTACCTACCATTGGGCAGGTACTGTGCTTGAGGAAGAAACCTGCATTTCAGCAATCACTTAGGTACAGCACTGGATGAGGCTGCAAGGCACAAGGTCCATCCCACCAAAGGTGCTCCCGTCAGCTCAGGGGGCTCTACTGGCAAACACTCACATGCTTTTCTAGCTGACGTGCTCTGCTCATGCTCCCAACCTCTCTCTGTGATTTTTGGATAACTATTGAAGCTGTTCTTCCAACTTCCTGTGTGGTTAAAGGTGCATGTCAAGAGCCTTGGAAAACTTCCAAATACAAGCCCTTGTCTGTATTAGGATCCTGCCCTTGAGGCATAGTTACCCTTGCAGACAACTCATTCTAAGTCTTAGAACACCTGCTCCACTGTCACTTACTCCAGGAGGGCACCTAACATCTCTGCCTCCTGTTGGCTAGCTTAGAACTTCACCAGATATCTTCACAGCTGATCTGGACCCCATTCCTAAGCACTGTACAGAACACGAGCTGCCTTGCACACTTCCAGACTTCATCACTGCAAGCTGCATGGCCTCTGTCTCGATGGAACTGTTGATGAAAGTGGGAGCTGCTTTTAGAAGTGAGGCACAAAAATTCCCTACAACTTCAATGAAAGATGAAGAAGTCCCAAGCACTTTTGGAGTGATGAAAAATCTGATATGGACATGGGTACATTTTATCATTATCTTGCCAAATGTCAAATCAGAAACAGCCTATACTTTTGTAGTCAAGCATACACAGACACATACAGCCACAGCATCCCCAGCAGATGGGGGAAATCAGCAAATTAAGAACAAAACAAGAGCACAGGGATTGTAACTCGTCCATTATGTACTGAGGACCTGTAGACAAGCAGGGTTAAGTGGCGTCAGAGGTAGAGCTGTCAAGGTTCTGTGACGTCTGTGCTACACTTCCACTACTACCATGAGAGAGGATAGCTGTATAGCTCAGAGTGGGTAGTCG
>JANRMJ010000079.1:46942557-46954991 GCA_025584955.1 Alethe diademata
AAAGAAAGAAAGAAAGAAAGAAAGAAAAAGAAAGAAAGAAAGAAAGAAAAAGAAAGAAAGAAAATCAGTACTGAAGGAAGAGAGCACCAGGGACAAAACAGAAGAACAAGAACAGCCATCTCAGCACATTACAGTTTTCTGCTAAAGCCACAGCCTTTATTTATATTGTACCAGATCTGGTACAATATAAATGGCAGTGGCAAGTCCCTTGGGACTGCAATGCTGTGTGAAGCTTCATGCAAAACACTTCACGGATGTCTCTTGGGGACCAGAGGAGAGCTTTTTTAAGCTAACTACTCTAATCCTCCCATCACCTACTCCCAAACCAACACTTACCTTACTTCTCCAACAACAACAGCAGCAGTAAAAGCCTAGGTATGCACTGCTTCAAGGATCTTGCACTTGGTAAAGCTCTGGAAGTTTCACTTCTAGGCAGGAGTTACTGAAATTAAATTTTATAAAGCTAACTAGTCTGTATTTTCGGTATCTAAAGGCAATGAAAGCTCCTGACAGACTAGCAGGTATCTCTGAAAAAAGGAATAAACACCACCACACCTCAGTCTTGCATTGCTTATCACTTACTCTTCCCCCTCCCCTTATTTTGCTGACAGCAAGATGGACAATACATGAAAATTTGATTCTCGGTAAGCCGAGTAATGCAAATTAGCTTAATGAAATAGATGACTTTGTGTATGTCCCTTTGATACTGATTAAGCTCAAGTATCCACTCAGCTAATGACTAAAGCAATACCATGAGAGCTCTTGTAGAGGTGTCATAGCTATGCTTCTTATTTCTCAGTAGCTCTTTACTCAGCATTTATTTCTACCTCAGATCCCCCTGTCCGGACCAGCCTCCACAGTGCAGGCAGAAGCACTTAACAGCTTAAGACATGAGTGACATACCATAAAAATCTGCAGTTACTTTAAACAGCTTGGGCCTCAACATAAAAAGGAGATATGCCTTTGTGACTCCAGTTTTCAAGGCAGATTACCAGTGTGCTGCAAGGGGCTGCTTTGACTCTGTAATTATAGCCATCTTAATAATGATCTGTTCAATGGCTGTCTACTGCTGGTGCCCAGACAGTTTAATCACTATGCATTCAGCTGTAGAGAACTAGCTATCCTTCCTGTCATTTGAAACATGGGACATGTTGTGTGAAGGCGGTGTAAATGAGCTCCCCCTGAACTAGCTGGCTAATATATTTTCACCATTTAAAGCCTAAATTGTAAAATAGACCAGTGAAAGGGATAATGCATTGCTTCGCACTTCAAAAAGATGCTTCACCTCTGCTGCACTAGATGAACAGTCACTCCTACCAAGCCCATACATATATTATTCATTGAGCACCAGCTGTGTGCTTGGCACTGTACAGACACAGAGAGATGTGCTCCTTACTCCTGGGAAGCTTTTACAGTCTAAAATAGTGGAGTTTGGCATTCATTCTGCCTGTAGAAATCCCATTGACTTCACTATGGGGAGCAGTTGCAGAAGCAGGTATTACGGCATTTGTAAGAGCCAGTGTAGCATCAACTGATAGGTACAGTGAGAGATAACATTCAAGCTGTGTTCCTACAGGAGCTGTTTTAGGCCCTGAGGAAACTGAAGACTGTGAAGACTGACACAGGGGGCCTGGAATGTACTCGAACATATTATGTAAATGCACAAAGATGATGCCAGTGTCCCAAAACCCCTTTGTGCTATGCTTGCTGCATCTCCCCACACCCCACTGCTGTGTGGTTGGTGTCTTAGTGTTTTTTTATATTATAATGCCTTCAAGGCAATCCTGATCCAGTAACATCCAATGGTGAAAGAAACAATACCCTATATCCTCCAGAGCCAGGGATTTGTAAGGACTCCTAGCCAAACACTAGGAGCAGGCCCAGTGTGAGTGAGAATGAGGCATGAATCACCACCACAACAATGTCCAAAACATATTTTAGACTTGAGATTAAATCCCACTCTCAGATTTGTACAAAGATTCCCCATACTGAAGAAGTGGCTGAAAGTACAACTCCATTTACACGTGCTGGATAGAAGAACCTGGAAAATACATTAAAAACTTTCTTAAATGGACTCTTGAGTCCAGTTTAGCTGACATTCAGAGTCTGCAATCACTGTATTTGTCTCAGAGATGCAATTAAATTGCAAAGGAAAGGAAAAGTAGAGTTTAGATCGTGGGTGAGAAGATATGATCCACCAAACACAGTATCAGTCTTGCAAGATCTACACTGAAAAACCTGGACACTTCCTGAGCCAAGGGAGTTTTGCCTATGCATGAGAACTGTCCTTATGCTTCAGAGATGAAGGATTTGGTGTCTGGGCCCAGCTCCCTGTGCATATCTATGTGTGTCTTGATTTATATAGTAATCCTGTCTGTTGCCTGTAGCACTGGCACTTGTTATAAAAACACAGGAAAACATCCTCCTGCAGAGCACTATCATATACCTCAGTCAGCAGCTTCCTTGGAGTGAACTGACAAATGGCCCACAAGGAGCAAGAAAAGAATCCTTAAGGTACAATAAGCCTCAAGGTCCAATAAAAGAAGAGCAAGACGAGAAGAACAGGCAGAGTGAAGGGAATCCACAGAAGATAAGAGAGAGACTGGATATATACATTAAGTCCAACACAGTATGTACCTAACCTGCCTCATGAGAATAGGACAGATGAATCTAACTGCAATAGAGTTCTATTTTCATACAGCTGCAATGAACCATGCTTCCCATGAAACTATTATAAAACCCTCATCTTCAGGGTTGATTTAAAAATTGTGACTCAGCTGTTGCAATTTGTGTCGGATTTGAATTTGGCAATCTCAGACATTAAATCAATTCCAACTGAGAAGGAGACTTACAATGCTCCATTTTGCAGCCTGAAATTGTACTTTCAAGGGTTTAAAATATTTTCTACACCACTACAGAGAGAAAAAATATTAGGTTAATTTTAAAAATGAGAGTTCAATTTAGCTGTCTATTGAAAGTGTGTTTAGAAAGTGTCTATCTAGTGTCCGTAGAAAGATTTAAAAGATCCAGTCAGAAATACAGAAAATTCAAAACTTTTGTTCTCAAAAACCAAGTAACCCCTTTGACCCCACAAAAAACCCAAACCAAGAAACAAAGCACAGATATTTAAGCAAGAACATTTAAGTTCTTTGATAGTGGTATGTCACTTAACAGCCAACCATGCTGTTATCAAACTCATTGCTTGCTTGCATTCAGCTATTCATTAATTTCCATGCATTTTAAAAAAATTGTGTCATATTCTAATGGGGTTGTATCTCCAACACAAGGCACGGAAGTTAGTATTGCACATGGCAAAGATCAGGAGCTGTGCACCCTCAAACTGTTAAAATTACCCAAACTGTTGGTCTGGATCCTGAAAAACATAGGCAGTCAAAACTGCCATTTAATTTAATAGAGTCAATGGATCTGTAGCCAGCAAGTCGGACCTTATGAAATTAATATTCTGCATTAGCTAGGCTGTGAGTTTATGTTATAGGATGTGTTGGGCAGCATGAAATTCAACATACCAAATTCAGCCTCACACAACCCCAGAACAGGAACGTTCTGTTTATTTATATGGAAACATTACTGCTAAACAAGCACTGGGAACACTGAAGTCTGGCTGTTAAGAATTTGTGTCCTGATGCTGATGTCTTTAAAAGGCCAGTTAGGCACACGCCCTTTGCCTCTCTGAAATCACTCTTTCACCTGCTTGCTTGATTTTGGGAGAGACCCTGGAAAATTACTATCTTGCAGGCTGAGCTAAGTGAACCCAAAAATTCACAAGTTACTGGGAGCCGACAACCACCTATACACAGACAATGTGATCACACAAGCCTTATTTCCTTAAGATATCAGGCTAAAAATACAGCCTTTTGTATTAATTATTAAGAAGAATTTTAGCTCTGAACTACAGTGGGAATTGTACCCTTAGTTGCACAGAGACAAATTTAGGGATGAAGGATAAATGATGCTAAGCTTATCTCTGACCCCTCTCTTGTGGATTTCAGACACTTCCTTGACCCTGCCCTGACACAGTTGTTTGTGCTTAATTTGAAACAGTTGAATTTCCTGTAACTCATAAGCAAACAAAGCACCCCCTCCACTAGCAGTTCCATCCCAACTTGGCTGCCTTTAAAGAGATGAGGCTGACCAGACACCGGCCATCAGCTCAGCAAAGAAAGAGCCATTGTCTGAGAGACCCACACACCCTGTCACTGATGCAGACAGCACATTGCCCATCACAGCCTCACTGCCAGCTTTGAAGAGGTGGTTTTGGAAGACAAGAAACATAGACCTTCATCATGCTGGAAACGGAGTCATAAAGCAAAAATCGAAGAACAGATGCTGGTGAGTAGACAAAAAATTGTTACGTATTTACATGTATTGTAATGGGAAAGGTACAGGCAGAGAAAATACCTCAGCTCTCCACACAGGGATCTGGCAGATCACCAAGCCCAGCTTCTCCTGAAAAGCTCAATGTGTTAGTGTTCCCTGCAGGTACTACTTCAGTGTCGACAGCAAGATGTTCTCAGCAGCAGAATAACAGCTGCACAATAGGAGCAGCAACTGAATGGTTGAACAGCTCTTTTTACAGCCATGGTGTGATAAAAACCTGGTGTTCTTTTGTGCTTCACAAAGCCCCTACTTAGCTGACTCCAAGTTCAAATCTCACGGGCTATTAGGAGAAGGAAGAAGGACAATGCATTAACATGCATGGTAGAAAAGAATGTGCTCTATTCTGGAAACCAAGGCTGCACTAGAAGCTGTGTTATGTCCTAAATACCAAGGCAGAAGCTGTTTCCATGTCAATTAGATGGTATGTATTTTGGCATGCAAGGATCATGCATTTAGTCACAGTGTAACCCAAGCCTGATTTTCATGATGGGGCGCTAAGTGGAGTGTTTTCCCCTCACCAGTGTCCCCCAACAGGACTAAGTAGGATATGCAAAGCTGTCCCCAACTGGCGGTGTTGCAGCTTATTTTTTAAAGGTTGGGAAATGCGTGATTTTTACCAGTTCCAAATTTTTTCTCTCCAAAGAATAAATCATAGCCAAACAACTGATAGGTGAAATTCCTTTAAGATTGCTGAGTTGAATCCTGTGTTACCAGGAAGGTAAGCCACTGCTGACTAATTAGAATTGCCCTTGAGGAACAAGAAGCAGAAAAAAATAAAGGATCAGAAGAAAAAAGCAGAACAGAACTGGAGCAGCCCTTCAAAGTGGAAAGCTAGAACAAAAAGAAATACCAAGTCTCAAAAGTTTCAAAAGTTTTTGTGTTTTTCTGTTGCTGTTGTTTGTCTGGGTTGTTTGATCTGGTTTGGCTTGGTTTGGTTTGGTTTGGTTTGGTTTTTTGGGGGGAGGTTAGGTGGTGGAGAGGAAATTCTTTAACATTCTCTTCTTAACATTCAAAGCCAACTTTTACCCAGAAGAGGGATGCCAGACAAGCGTGCCAGAGTTAAGGCTGAGCAATATAAGGGAGATTCACTAGTTGCCACCAGTCCACCAGTACATTATTCCATCTTTGGCTCCCTCTTCCCAATCTCACTTAAGAATATTTATGACTTCGCTGAGAATTCCAGGATTGCACAAGACCTCTATTTATATATTTGCAAATCAGTGTTGCAATGTAGTACCTGCTTCACTAGGAAGTTATGAGCTTTCCATTAATTCCTGTAATGTACTTCAAGATAATCAAATATAGGATGCCAGACAAGAGTATAATGATATTATTGTGCCTTGGGAATCCTACCTTTTCCTAGCTGGCACAATTCCAGATTTTGTCTGCTTAATTTTCATCTCTCTTAGCCCTTGGGCTATGGTTTAGTACTCTGCTTCTAAATTGAGGCCAGAGACCACTTTGCAAATATATTTCTACTAGCAAAGTTGAGTCAGTGTCTAAGTTTTGAGTGTAAACTACAGGAATTTAAATATGCAATACTGACAGTAACAATAATTCAGTTCCCTCATCTCTGCTGTAAAAACTCTTTACAGAGCTCTCTAAAATATGACAAAGTGCTTGAAGGTCAGCAATTGCTTTTGCGCCATATGGACTGAAGGCTGAACATCCCTGTGAACACTTGCAGAGATCTGGAGGTGGGGGCAGGTGCAGGTGGAGGCTATAGTGGGAAAAAACCCAGCAGTGAAGAAAAGCTTGAATTACATGCTGGCCTTGGTGAAGCAAACTACTAATTAACTGAAATTAGCTGAGTCTAAAAATTGTGAACTTGTTGGAAGTGAAACCAGATAATGCAGTCCTTCAGTCTACCAGTCTTACAAAAAGATACAAAATGTGCCCATTTTGAGAAGAAAAAGAACAATTGCAGAGAGATTTCATTTAAAAGCCATGATGGTCTGAATAAGTAATTTGTATGATATATACAGTATGATCACACAGATCATGCAACACATATATTATACAACTATGTATACTAAAAATATAGTTGAAGTAACTGCCAGAAGGAGATTGCCATGGACACAGGAAGGGGTTAATTATGATATACTGAAGATGATAGTCCACCCACACAATTTTTCTCTTCCAGCACTTAACAAATTATTGCCATTACAAGTTCAAACACTAGTAATTCTACCACACTTGCTGCTATCTTACATGTGGCAGGATATCTACGACAGGAAAGCTCTAAATTCTCTAAGTCTTAAAGAAGATTGAATTATCCACATGGGAATTCTCCTGTGTAGCTGTATCACACCCCTGTTCATAGTTCTGTGGGTTGGTTTTTTTGGTTTTTTTTTTGTTTTGTTTTTGTTTTTGGTTGGGGTTTTTTTTTTTTTTTTTGTTTGGGTTTTTTTTGCTTTCTGCAACCCCCATTACAAAATTACTGCTGTCTTATTTCAGTGGGTTATTTCACTCTTTCAGGTTTCAGAAAATCCCTGCAGTCTCAAAGAGGGCATTCAAAAATGTGCAACAAACCCTGCTGCGGTGGAATGCAGAAAGTGCTATTGGTGGCCCAGAGACTCAGGACAGCCTCAGCCCTCACTGACCTTTGTACACTGACATGGTGGTCCTTTCAGCAGAACAAACAAAGACTTCAAGCTTCAGTTTACCAAAAAATGAGCAACCCACTAGTCCCAGCGAAAGACACCATGCTAGCAGCAGTGAAAACTGTGCTAGGTACTCTCTGTTTAAATTCTCTTCTGCAGCAAAATTCCACATTAGGTTCTTCTTGCTGAAGTAAAAGATTCTTTCCTAGCTGCCACCAGGTTGATTCATACTAAACAATGGTTCTGGCTTCAGTGGTATAATTCCTGACTTCCTCTGCTGTGAGAATGAAATATTACATGCTTTTTACTAGAATTCAATGAACAACTGAACTCCATGGTTCCCATTAGAAACCATATATTTTCAGGCTTTGCAGTGCTTAACAACATGGTGTTTTGCTAAGCCAGCTGTGGCCTTTACCCCTGAAATAATAATAATGTATTTTATATATATTGTCTATTGCCCTTGCACTCCAAGTTATTTGCTTTTTTTTTTTTTTAGTCTTTGCCTAATGAATTGAAAAGCCAATTTAAAAATGGCTAAGAAGAATATGTAAGTTCAAGTATGAAGAATATCTTCTTTCAAGAGTCACCCTCATGAAGGTCATATTTCCCACATCAATGAACTTTCAGAATACTTTAATTTCACTTTTTTTCTGACAGGATTTGTATTTCATTCTTTGCTTCTTAAAAAGCTCAGTTGTCCAGTTAAAAGGCTCCGTTCTAAAGACTTTCTGCTCTCACATTTGTTGAATCAACTTGTGATGAATAATCAACATGTTAAAACAAGCTGATAAATCTGAGTTTCCATACATCCCGGCACAGTGACTAGAGAAACCTGTTTGAGCCTATATGGCACTTTTATTTATTTGAAGATTATAAAAAGTTGTGCAGATGAAATAAGGAGAAAAGCATATGCCTTCACCTTTTAGCAAAAAGTCCTTTTGAAGGCAATGAATGTGGTGACAGGTTTGAAAGAGAGCCAGCTGCTACTGGCGCAACTTTAGAGTATGAGACGGTGGGCTTGTTATTTTTTTCTGACCAAACCTGAGCAACAGTATCTTGGATACACTCCTTGTTAATGTACTGAAACAACCCCTGTCACTAGGGATTCCAGCTGGGCTGTTTCTGGGATCCACTTGCAAGCTGAACCTGGGACATCAAAGGTCGTAAGACCAGTTTTTCTCATCCTCCATTTCTCTTTCCCTTTTGAGAATTTGTTTTCAATTGAAGGGTTACCTCCATCTCTGCTTTCACCTTGTCCATCATTAAAATCAACAGAAGAAACTGCAAGATATATATACATACCAGTTAATATCAAAATGCTTAAACTACTACAGGCTTTCCAAACCAGGAAATAGTATATACTGCTCTTAGATATACACAACTGGCATGTGCATTGGTACTTCTGAATTGCAGCTTTCAGAGCAGGGGAGAAGGCAGCCTTGATCCAGATGTGAGCAAGAAGAGATGGATGTGCATCAGAGGCAGTTCTGTCTGCTGCCAGTTCAGAGGTCTGAGAGCACAGACAGGGAGTAATGAGGGGCACCCCTGCTGTTTCACCCCCAGATAAATCCACAGGTTCGGAACAGTCGGCCAAGAACCTGGAACAAAACCACAGTCAGTGAGAGTTTTTCCACTGACCTCACAAGAACAAGTGCTGGTGTCTTGCTGTGAGGCTCACGCTCACGCTGACGCCAACAAGAAAGCACCCATTTTTCGTTAAGATGAAGAACAGCAAAGCACCCATTCTTTTAGGATGAGGATATGCTGGTGGATATTTCTGCCTATTTTGTACACAAAGTCCATAACCTAAACAAAAGCTGAAAAAGATGCAAGCTCTGCAGCTAATCATGTAGTCAGAGCTACAGATGACTGGTTCCTCTGACACTCACTTCCAAGCACACACCACAGCTAACGTTTTATGTTGCTGCAAAAACAGGCATCATTAAAAACTATTTAACTACCAAAAGAGTTTTGCTAGTGATAATTTACTATTAACAGGTTAATTATCAAATTATTTTCAATGATACAGAAAAATTGAACACAAGTCTTTTCTTCAATGTAACAGTAAATTTTTGGTTTAATGGTAGTTGCTGGTGTTGGGAAAAATTAAGAACAAGCTGCAGCTGGAACTCTAGCTGAAATCCAGAACCCCATCCACATCTTATTGACATTTGCATAAATAATGCTTCATTGCTATGCTGGGCTTATTATTTTCAAAGAAAGTATGTCTATTAATAAAATGTAGGGATCAGCAAATAAATTCTCTTCTTCTCAGGTATCTCATAAGGTCAGAGGCTGAGGTTTTCCTCAGACTCATTCTTCAGGCTCTCAAAGAGCCTGAAGATCAGACCCCCTAAGATACTATCGCATATAGAAGGCAAGAGCAAGTAATCAGGAGGTAAAGAGTCAGAAATTAAGCAAAAAAGAGAAGAAGGAGAAGAAGGCACCACCATTGCAATCAAGATGTAGAGAGAAAGTTGCAATTACAGAGAGGGAAGGAGAAGGCTTGAAATATGAAACTTTTAGAGGAAGAAAGGATTTGGTTGAACCACAGTAAATATTAGGACCTTGTACTGAGATACTGAGAAAAGTCAAAGCAATTGAAGCAAGATGTAAATTCAAAGGTAATTCTTAAAACATACTAATCTTCCAAAGCATGCAGAGTTAAGCTGTGGTAAGACTCCTTCAGAATAAGATCATTCATGCAGGGGTCAAGGCACTTTAATTAAAACCGGGCTGTAGTAATGAGCCTTACCTATCTATGTCCTGGAGAATAAGCACATGGTGACATACAGAAGTGGAGATGTAAGAAAATAAGACACAGGGAAAATAAGAGACCTGAAAAAGCCTGTTTGGCAAAATAATGGTGAGACTCCATCCTATCCAATGAGATCCTTATCCCCTGACAACCTATACTCAGTTTCCCCAAAACCTGCATATGTGTTTCTGGTAAATTGTAAAAGTTTATTCTGCAGATTCAGGAAGAGATTACATCCTAGAAGGTTCCTGTGGATGTGAAGATCACATAGCCTGCTGTGACTAATCAGCTGGATATCCTGTGCATTACTACAGGAAATAATGAAAGAAGCAAAGGCATTTCAAGTAAGAGCACAGGATATTTCACCTCCCCGTTCCTGTTATTTTTAAAATTTAGCTGAGGAGGTAAGAGCACAGAACTCTGACACACAATGAACTGTTCCTTCACACACAAACCCACTTCCCACCTGAATCCTGACAGCAGAAGTTTGCAAGTACCACTTCTTCCTTTCCAGCTACCTGTGTGACACCGGGACACACAAGTTGGTTGTTTCTCTTGCTCCTTTCAGACAAAATTTTTGTGATTTTTTTTACTATAAACTTCAAGACCTCACTGAATAAATAAAACAAAAGTTCCTTCTCTCAAATGACTTGTGGAATTCTCTGATAAGGATACAGCCAGTACAAACAACTGCCTGATGTGGGGTAACTCTTTCCACCATTTCCAGCCAGTCATGTCTGACGTCTCTATTTACTCTGATAGAAGATGGCTCCAGACCTATCAGAAGAGAATTCAGTGCTGTGGAGTGCAGGTGTTGTACTCCATAAGACATGGAAAAATGCTGAACTCTGCTGTAATTAATTTCCAAGTTCAGTCTGGCAGTTTAGTATGACTTATATGCAAAAAATAACAAAAGCTAAAAATGTGTTCTAAGTCAAAGAGAGTTGAAAAAGAAAACAAAGTTATGAAATATTTCTTTATCCCTTCTTGTTTCACAATGAAGAACTATTTCTGCTTTTGAACTACAAAGCATCAACAGCACTTTTTTGTCCAGCTCATAGAGGTTTTTTGGTTCAGACCCTTCCAGTGTTGTTATCTGGGCACTGAGGGTAAACTGGACACAGATCTCTGCAGCTGAGCTGCAACGAGATTGTTTTCAGAACTGTCTGATGTTGGCACAGAGCTGCCAGGTTGTGTCCTTAACTGTTGCTTCCCAAAACACCACTGTATGTGAAATAAAGAAGGGAGAGAGGCTGTGAACAATGCCTCTTCGTGTCCTACCGATTTCCAGGAATAGTACGGCCGGCCCCAGGCTGTGACACTATTTTCACACACCCCTTCCCAGCACATCCCTGAGCCAGGCTTTCATAACCAAGAGCTGCTCTAAGGGGTCCTCATGCCACGTGCCAGGCTCTCTGCCTGTTTCTGCCACTCTCGGGAATCTTACAAGCTATTATGGGCAGTGGGAACTTTCTCCTGTAGAGTCTGCAGTCAAGCTCTATAGCTTCCCCTGCTCCTTTCAAACCTTGAAAATTGCAGTATTGTTACTCCTCTAAGGAAGGAGCTTCAGAGCACTGAAAATTAGCTGTGTGAGACTGGGTTGAACAATACCTTCTAACCACCGTGAATTCCAGTAGGAAATTAATTCCCACTAACTGACTTTATTTCAAAAGCGTTCAAATGCTACAATTGGTGGCTGCAAAAATGGCTTTTTTCAATGACAAGTAATTAGCAAATATTTGGTCTTCTTCTAAGGAACAAAAATATCATTTAGCACCAAATTAATGTATCTACTTTACCTGGAGACTGTATCTCGTTGTTGAAAACATGAGCAAAATCTTAATATCCCTAGCATCCATAAATCTGATTAATTTCTGAAGGCTACCAGGAAATACCTATGTTTACAGTTTTTATATTCCTTTTCAACTTCTCTACAGAAATACTCAAGTCAATGAGTTAATTTCCTGAAATATTCCATAGGGCCAACAAGCATGGCTTTGTGTAAGCTTCATATTTAAGGTCAAACAACCGTGCTTACATCAAACAAGGGAGTGAGTGTATTACAAGACTCTGAAAAGCAGTTTTTTGACTCTGGCAGAGCCTTGTGCTGACAGAGCCATAAAGGTTCTGCACAAAATCACCAAGTGACTACTGGTAAACCTCTGCACACTGAGCTGTGATGCTGCTCCTCCCGTTTCTGCACTCCAAAGCCTACATGCAGTGGGGCAAAAACACAACTCCTCGTCAGCTTGCAGTACAGGAGCACCTTGCTGCTGTGGGCACCTGCAAATTCATTCATCAGACAAATTTACCATACCAATTCCCAGCTATTTAGCAGTTTGTTTTAGTGTGTCATTGCTAGACGTGCTGGTGACTGTGGAAGGACCCTCAGTCTATTAACTTTTTCTTTGCCCTCCCACCCCCAGCAGTCAGCCCTTACTCAGTAGCTTTGGTTTCTACTTTCAAACACAATAGGATTGATTATGGGATACAGGTTCTGAAAACTATTTTAATTTTTTTTTAAAGGGTAACCTGCAGATGATACTTCTTTTTTCCCAGTGACAGCTTGACTGCTGATGACAAATTTCTTGTAAAAATTTCAAGAATCTAACTGCAATGTCGCTGGTCTCATATTCAGTATGAATGGCAAAAATAATTTCATGAAAACACAG
>JANRMJ010000079.1:47011863-47026260 GCA_025584955.1 Alethe diademata
ATAAGAATAAAATTCTTATTGCAGGTGGATCTCTGCTCCACTGTGGACCTCCATGGGCTGCAGGGTCAGAGCTATATATATATTTATACTGATTTTAGAGCAATTTTGTTTGCAATGGAAAATAGGTATTTTGCTAGCCATTTTGGTTATTGTCTATAGAAATCTTGCAATAGGAAAGTAGCAAAGCAACATTTAAGAGAATAAATAAGGAAAAGAAACAGAAAGAAAGGGTTTGAGTTGAAAGATACATAGTTACCACCCATTAATCCAATGGCAAGACTTGATTGTTAAAATTTTGATATCCATTGGGTGAAGTGATGGTTTCATTCTTAATCTGTTTGGGGTGGGGGAGGTGCCTGAAATGCAGAATTCAATGTGTTAATTAATCAGTTCAGGTGGGAATGCCCAGGTACCTCCCTCAGTGGAGTTTAACACTGTTGCAACATTGTGCATCTGTTGCAACACTACGGATTGAAAGTCCTCCCGTGGAAGGGCTCAGAAATGGGTCTGGGGGTGCCTGGGGGGTCTTTGGTGGTTTATGACATCTCCTAAGACATGTCAGCTGCCTCTCAGGTCAGTGTGGCTGCGCCAGCTATGCCCCATCAGAAGGGCTGAAAACCCCAGGCTGTGTGTGAATGTTCACATCCCGACAAACCTCCCAGGAGCACTTTTACACCTGAGCCTGTTTGTGCAAGGGAGGGCGCTGGCATGGCACAAAGCACCGTTCTGTCTCCACAGGGTCTATTTCTTTTCCCCCATGTGCCTCACAACCCTTCTAGCTGCTAAACAGAGGGTGCTTTGTCACGCTCATCCTCTGTGGGTGCTCGCCCCTCGCACCTGGGCTGTCCTGCACAGATCAGAGGTTTCACTGCACCCCCACAGAGGTTCACTGCACCCCAAAACCTCTCCTGCCCCTGTTGACTGGGGGCTGCAGACCTGGCCTCAGCAGAGCACCCCCTCTTTGAGTCATTGACCCTTGGCATTCCAGTCTCTCACACTCCCCTGTGGTCCAGCTGCTACCAACACCTCACCAGGGAACCCCAATAGACTCTAAATACACCAGTGAAAAGGAAGTACATCAACATAAAGTCATGCATTACCACTGAAGGGTTTTTTCTGTAACAGTGGCTGTCATTTTGCCTTTGACTGTGATGATCCAGCCTTGACAGAAACCTCTTTCTACTCTGAAATTCAGATTTCACATTTTCCTCAAAGGACAAAAAAGTATGCCTGACACATTTTACTAGTTTGTGTCACAGAGCAGATTATGTTATGGCAGATATTTGCAATAAATATTCTAAATCATGCCAAAAGAAATGGTCTGTAATTTATTATCCATTCCAGGAGCAATGCTATCCCTCCACCACAAAGAATTTCCTTATAGACCACATTCTATGAGTATATTCAGCATATAATGTATATTTCATATTAGATTTTAGGTCTATCTACCAATGCATGTGCAAGGCTCAAGTTTTCTCTTGCTCCTCTTTAAAACAGTGAATACATGGTATGCAGGTTCCAAGGCTCAAATCAAGCTCCTAGAAGAACTACAGAAAAACTTGTTTGCTGCCTATCATGTTACTGTCATAGTTTCCACCTTCCTAAAGTCACCTAGTTGTCATGAATTGCCAAATGAACTCATAATGCAGAAAGCTTAGCAATTGACTGTTTGTTCAATTAATCTGAATTTTTGATTCAGATTCCATCCTGTTCTTCACTTCTTGAATTTTTAATGCACCATTTCTAACTTGAATAGAAATGTTTAATATCTCTTAAACAAGACTCTTGGTGGCATTTTACCATTTGTGTGTTTCCCTCCCACCCCACACACAGCTTTCCTGTGGGCAGTCCTGGTGATTTTTTTTTCCCTGCTGAATGACACACACCACAGAAGTGGAATGATCTGAAACATGTGTTCAGTTATAATTTCAACAGCAGGGTTACTTCAACCCTGGTTTCTGCACAGTATTTTCACTGTCTTAATTGCATGAAGTGGTGATATGCTGGTGTTTTGTCCTATAGGTAATGTTATATTAGAGTATAAAGATACTTTATATATCTTTAGCTTATTGCTATTGTCTTACAGGGCCAAGTTCTATGGGTTTACATACTTTTATATCAAACTGACTGCATCAGTCCTTGAGGCCTATGTTGCACTTTAATGGTATGGTTAAACAGAACAACTTTTGTGTGTAGACAAACCCTCAGGGCTCAGACAGATGCTAAGTTTACTGCAGCTCAACGAGTCAGTGCACATCAGCAGAGCCACAGTAACCAATCATATACATGCACTTTGTCTGTCCCAAATGTGAGGTAAAATATAAGTGCTTACAACTCTCTTGCTGAGCCTCTCTTTTTTCTTGCTTTAGCCAATACTTAACATGTGGTAAACTTCTGTACAAGTGAAAAAACAAGTCAGACTGAATCTAAAATATATAGATCACTTTTAATAGATCTGAGGAGGACAGAAGCTCCATGGGACAGAACTGATCCATTAAAAAACCAATACTGGAGAAAAATAACTTAAAGTTTCCTTTAAAATGAATTTACAGACGTTTTCTTTCTGTAAATGACTTAAAGCCCTGGGTGTGGGATGCACAACAGTTGAAGCATGAGGATGCTGTATGAGACACATCCTCATGCACACTTTTGGTGAGGATGGCTTATTTGGTGCTTAGGCTTACATGGAGAGAAAAATCCTTTTCCCCCAACTTTTTGTCCTCGGTCCCCCCCACCCCCCAAATGTAGGTCATCAAAGCAGTTTTAAAATCAATGGAAAATCTGAAAATGAGCCAACACCCAGACCTTCATGATTACTGTGATGTGCTGAGGCTGCCCACTCTGAGTTAAGACTGAGAGCACAATACTTTACACAATCTAGAGTTTAGTCCTAATGCAGGAGCCATAAAGTAAAGCAGTACAATTGTCTTACAGATCAGCCTGTGATGATAGCTTTGGCTAAACCCCATCTGAGTGCTGGGGAAGACACACCAGACAGATAGGTCAAGTGTAACCTTGCCTACCCTTTGCAGATTGAAGAGGTAACCTGCACAATGGGGAAGGACCTCCTGACAGAGTTTTGTAGCAGGGAGCAGGATAAGTGAGCAGCAGTTGTAGCACTAACGGCCTCTGAAACTTAGAACGGTCCTAATAGACCAGTGATTTGGATAAATGAAGTCCTGTGCTGGTAGAAACCTGCCCTTAGGCTGATACCAGGCCAAGTCTACTGCTGCAGAACCTGAACATATCTTCTCTAGCTGGCCAAGTGCCATATCAGCCTTTCTTAAAATTAACCAGGAATGGGCTTAGAACTAAAGACACTTCCACAAGAGTATTGTTTTTACAGTGTCTCACTCTGTCTCATGTTCAGGTTTCTGATTAAAGCCTTCTTGCCCAGCCCTCACTGTCCTGCCCTGCGACTGAGCTCAATGCAAACAGTGAAGATAATTACTATCACTTGCAGTGAAGCCAGAACTGTGAGCTGCAGGGGTTTTTTTGGGTTTTTTTGTGTCTCTACTCACCAAACCTGTTCTATGTATTCTAGGAGGATCCTTTGATAGGGTATATTAAGAGCTGCTGACAGTCGTAAACTGAGATTACATAGCTAAAAAGTAATGGTACGTCTTCAGCGTCCTGGGCTCACCACTACTGTGCATTCCCAGTATACAATGCAGAAATTTCTAGCCAGAGTTTTCAATCAGTTGAGCCTATTTTTAAAGTATTTTAATTTTTCTTCTGTGTTTTTCTTTATATTTATATATTCAGACATTCTGAGGTACTAAAGCTTTAATACATATTCATATGACAACTCCAAACATTATAATGTCTTGTTTAGAAATTGAAAAATGCCATTTTGAGGCTGAATTATCAGTATTACTCAGAGAATTACTTGATGATGTTATCTGAGGCTGACACATCATAGTTGTTATTTTTGCAGAGATGCGAGTTTGCTTAATAGTGGCATTCAGTACTTTCTTTTTTTTCCCTTAAATATCAGGGAGCAGTTTCTTGCAACTGAGTGGGAATAACGACAGTAGGATAAATACGATAAAAATGCAAACATGAAAGAGATATCTATTGGTTATGTGTACAAGCCTGCACAGTTGGAACCAAATATCAAAATAATTTCTAGCCTATCAGACACATATTTTGTGATGGACAACCAAAGAAGTCTCACATGAAATTAGATTCTTACATAGACCACTTGATGTCTTGACAATTGCTTTATGTCAGCATCAGTCATGAAGCTGAAATGCATTGGTATCAAAAGCATGGAAGACTCTATACATTGTACAAGAATAAAATCTGATAATTCTCATATGAACCTGAATGACTTCAGGCAGGACTGTCAGATATGGGAATAAGAATGAATTAATATTCAAAATTACACAGGGGCATATGGGGATTATTTTGCAATAAAAATCATTTCAATTTATTAAAAAATTATAAGCATGAGAAACATTCCAGCCTAATGATGATCATTACCGGGAAAAAAATGTGGCTGTTGATTTAGAATGAAATAATTTATGTGTAGTATATATTTACTCAGTCTTAATCAACATCACAGTAATATAAATCACTATTAAATATTTAGGTGAAAGCTTGAGGTCATGGAGGGCTCCGTTATATTCCCTTTCAAGAACTCAAGGGACAAACAGGGCAAATTATGGCAGATACAGTCATGCGCTGCTTCCCTTCTCCCCCCACCTTCCCACATGTCAATATGTCCCTTGGGGGCTCTTCCCACAGAAAAGCAGCGTGGCAGGGGCTCTCCACATCGCTTCCCCGATTGCTGTGACCTCCAAGGCAGCAAGCACCAGGCAGGCCAGGTGGCAGCTCCGAATCGAGCATCCCCTGCCCCAGTTCAGGTGCCCCTCGCTTCTGGGGGTGGGGCGAAGGAGGAGTTCATCTGAGGTTCAGCAGGAGAAGAGACAACAGTATTTGCTAAAGGAAAACTGGAAAGATTTTCCCTGATGTTAAAGGCAGGGAAAGTCTTTTTCACTAGTTCTGGCCTTTCAGTGATTATAGAAAGCACAAGCCTGAGGGTGGTAGGAGCAAGAAAACATCCCGCTGTGGAATTATATAGGATAAAAATAAGGGCTTGAATCTGAAACCATGGCTCCTTTCGCCTCTTCTCCTACCTCCCACAGAGAAATGGCCAAGTGCAGTAAGCAGAGTGAGCGTATCAGCTATTGCCACCAGAGAGCTGCCAGATGTCTGCTTCGCAATTGGAAAACAAGGGGAAAAAAAAACAACCCAGCCCAGAGACGGGGGTGGGGTGGTGGAATCTGATAGTTAGTATCAGAACCCAGGGAAAATTAGCTAATGTGTGTGTCGGAACAAGAAATCCTCCCTTCCTTGCAATTACTCAAAATCTTGGCCTGCCATTGAGAACGCATTTTAGAACCTGGCATAATTAAATGGAAAGCAGAAGCCAAAAGGGAAAAAGCAAACAGTTGAAAAGAAGAGCTAAGAGACTAAAACGATTCCTCATTTACTTACTTTGCCATAATTTCAGCAAGTTTAGCCAAATTGCATCAGGCCAAGTTGATACTAAGCAGCAGCAACTTAAGAAGTAATTCTGGACATGTTCTATAAAACTGAGCCCAGAATTTGGCCTGGAGTTTGAAGAGTGCTTTGATCATACCTAAGCTTCCTGGTATTACAGGAGTGGTATTTGCTGAGCAGCTTGTGACTGGCCACCTTTCAGACAGCTGTCCTCTAGGGAGGAGCTATTTGTTGAGCAAGCACAGCTGGACTTCACCCCGGTTCTTCTCCTCTCTGGTGGCTGTCAGACCAGCACCAGGAGCACAGAGCGACCTCACTTCACGTCCACACTGTGCTGACTTTTAATTTCATCCCACTGGCTCCCAAGTTAGTGCAGGAACTTGGAAGGCGGTGCAGTGCATCTGCATCCAATCCTGACACTTTGGCTGGGGGAGAGAGGAAGCAGGCTGGGCTCCCTCCCCTGTCGACCAGCCAAGAACTCCCCAGGGCTGCAAGAAGCCTTCAGTCTGTTTTGAGTTCTGCATTTAGCAAAGAGAGCTTGGCAGAGGAACTCAGAGAAGCTACAGGTTTTCCGTGGGTCTGACCCTGGTTTTGGTTTCATAAATCTGATGCCAGAGCCAGCCAGCACTTTGTCAGTGCTTGGCCATGAGATTTAGAGGCTCCTATGAAACTCCAACAAATATTTTTAAAAAATTTAAAAGTCTACTAACCCCTGCAAGATAGAAGCCTAACATTTCACACAGATGTATTTAAAAGTCTCGCTGAACTGAATTCAAGGGTTAATATGAAGAACAGCATTCTTTAGATCCTGGTGCTGAAAAGGTTAAAAAAAATCTTAACTGAGTACTTTGCAATGTGAAATATTTGCTCTTCATCCATTGATGGTTATAGCAGTTGAGAATTAAAATGAAAGTTTACTACTGGCATTTTTTTATTGCTCCTTTCAGTGCTAGAATGTGATTTCTTTCTGGTTTAGCAGCCTTTCATATTTGTTTAGAGAACTCAGAAGGGAAGTAACTTTTGAAATATTATAAATGGTTGACTTGTTGCATAACATATATTTTCCAGGCCCTGTGCATGTTGCTGAGTGTTGAAGAGACATGAAAACTGACAGAACTGCCTTTTCTTCCAGAAATGAAATGAATTAGTAAATGTGAAGGAAAAATGGTCCATTTTGTGGAAATCTTAGAAGAAGAGGGGAAGAGATAGACAAATTGTCTCACCAAGAACTGAGTATAAGCAGAAAGAATAAGATGTATTTTCATATCACACAATGAAAGCTCTTAAGTCCCACAGAGTGTTTGTTGTTTGTGTTACTACTGGTTAAATGGACTTCTATTTCTTTCTTCTTCTGGTCTGTATCCACTGAATTGTTGTTTTTGTACAGCTGCAGCTTCAGAGCATTTAGCGATTAAATCTCCCCTAAGGATTTGTTTTTGCAAAGCCTAGAAGTCTAAGCCATTTTTCTTTATATCTTTGGTATAGTTTGGCTGTTGCTAGGCTAATGAGAGGGTTGATTTTGTGTTATTATTGTACACATTAAAGAACAGGTATAGGATCTCTAGTATGGGCAATTAGTATGTGAATTATTTTAATCAAGAGACAGCTATTACGAGAGCAAGCTCTGAAGACAATCATCTGTGTCAAAAGGAACTGCAGTGGGGGAAAGCTAGGAAAATAAAGAGGTTGGAATGTGGTCCAGCACACTTCAGAGACAGCACCCATAAATGGAGGGCCTCCATCTGAAAAAAAGCATCACCAGGCCTTCGCCCTCATGGCTGGAGGAGAGGGAGACCATGCCCAAAGCCTGAGGGTCCCAAAAGTATTCCCTCACTGCAGGGCTCTCCAGCTAATGGCAGAGAGACCTGGGGAGTAAGTGGGCAAAGGCAAAAATATAGTGAAACACCATCTGTGTTGTCATTCATAAAAGTATTTTATAAATATTCAGAAGACACAATTGTTCAATATTTGTTGGACCTTAGAGTCCCTCTGGCTTGCAGGACTCTCACAGCTGGGAAGACAACCTCCTTCCTGAAAGTTTCTCCTTGTGTGGTCACAAATGTCACCTGATGTTAGTAAAGAAAAGAAGTTCAGGGAACTAAATCTCTGCACCGTCCTTTCCCATTATTGCACTCACTTCTGAGAAAAGAAGAGAGCTCCAGCATCATTCAGAATATTTCAAAAAGCTCCTCTATTTTTCCATTATAGTGCACTGTGCAAACATGTAAGTCAGAAGATACTATTTCCTTTTAATGTGTAAAATTTCTCAAGTAATAGCTGGGATGAAGCAGAATCACTTTTAGGTTGATAACTGAAATCAGTATTAACTACAGGACTTTTCATGGTTCCTTTAGCTGATGTCTGTAGTACCCAGTACTGTTCATGAGCCAGGATACCTGAGTACAGAAAAGTATCCCTGTATAGTTTTCTCTACCATCATATTTCTCAGGATGGTTGTGCACACCTGCTTTTTACAATGAGATTTTCCACAGAAGTGGTAGCTGCAGCATATAAGAAGACCCTCTTCATTCAGATTACATGGAAATAGTGCATCAAAAAATGTACCACACAGAATCAGGCTTTTATCAATTGTGTAATAAATTTTTTGCAGGATCTGTCCCAAACTGTGGGATCATCATTAGTTTAGGCAGCCCAGGGAAGATGACCTCCTTGGTTTTTAAACCAAATTTTAAACTGACTCTGAGGTACTTCTCATCCTTGAGTTTATTGATCCATTGAGCTTTCTGTGACTCCCATCTGAGGTTCTGAACTAGCTTCCTTTTCTGTAGAGGCACAGCAAGAAGTGTTGGGGTCTGAGACAACATTTATTTGAGATGATGTTATGGATGTTGTAGTTTTTAAGTTCTGCTGGAGACACAGACTTGCCTTCTCTCGAGTAAAAAGCAGACCTTTCCAAGGAGTGGTCTAACAGTGCTCTGAATTGCCCTTCTGAAGAGTTGTGTCATTACAGACAAACTAAAGACTGCTGAATATGTAAAATCGTGCTGATTTCCACTTTCAGAGCTGACAAATACATAGACATGTAGAATCAGCTACTCTGCAAGGAGCAGAGTAGCTCAGGTCCTCTGCCACACTCAGCAGACAACCAGTCACACCTGCCAAAAGTTTTGGTGTGCTTCTGAGAGGAATGTGGCTGAGCAGGATGGTCAGAACCAGTATAGGTGTGTGCTGGGCCAGGCTGGAAGCTGTTTTATTACCTCAGCAATTTGGGAAAGGCGTATCTCTGTCAGGAGACATCGTTCCACACTAGCTTCTTCTAGTTGCTGTCCCAGCTCTCTGGTCAAGAGCAACTGAGCCTGGCTCCATTGAAACAGCCTGATACTCAGGCTAGTGCTGGCCACAGGCAGACTGTGCACATAGTGCAGGTGTGACATCCCCTGGGAAACAGCTCTGGGGACAGAGGTTGCTGCACTGAGCAGAGGAAGTGGCCCTGGCACAAGGGCTGCTCCCTACAGCTGAACATGCTTCCCTCTCCACCAGCCATTCTCTTTCCCTTTTAGGGGAACATTTAGCAGTGGCAGGACTGGAGGGAAACAAGCACCAGGTTGCCAAGCCTTCAAAAACAGGGCCCATGGAGGAGAAAAGAAGTAGTGATGACTTTCCCATCTGTCATCCCTGCTGAATCATTCTCAAGTTCACAGCTCAGGGTTAGGTAAAGTGAATCCAGTCTTGTACAGGACTTCTCTCAAATTTCCTCAGAGGAATAAGAGCTCCATTAAATCTGGACAAACTGAGGATCTGTCCAAAGAAGTTATTTGCTTTCCAACTTCATGTCAGCAAAATTTTCTTAGTCCATAATGCTGAGGAGACTTGAAAAACTAACATTCCATGCCTCAGTGGTGGGCTGGGAGAAGCTCAGGCTGTGGACCAAGCCCCCAGCCATTCCTGTTGAGTCCTGTACCCATCGGGAGTGATAAAGCACCACAGATGACACCTCCTTGAACTTGTAGGTGGAATGGCTTCTTACCTTGATCTATCTGCCTTCAGGCCAACAGGCTAGAAAGTCAGATAGGCATTGCTGGGAAGCCACGCCCAAACACCTCTTTTGTGCCATGGGCTTAGCTTCACTGGGGTTTAGGATGAGGTGTCTGGCTGTGGTGAATGCTGGTGTGACATCCCAGTGCCTTTAGGTGTGGGGAAAGGGCTGTGGATCACCCAGTCTGTGTAGAACAATGTCTTCTCAGAAGTGGAAGTACAGAGATCACTTCAAGTGTGATGGGGATCTATAATCAGAACCATTTGTGATAATTAAAATCCTCTTGTAATACATGTGTGCTGCATTTAGGATGTGCTTATGGAGTCATTGTGAGTTTTGCATTCAGCTAGGGCTGGTCTGATGGGCAGCATGCACACTAATCCATGGAGGGTCTGCTCTAAACCCAGTTCCCTCCAGTGGTTTTAGATGAGGCTAAAATAAATTTTCAACCTCTGTAGGCAAGAAGAGAAAAAAAAAAACATATTGAATTAATTTTACACAAATTGTTCAATATGGAATTTGTCTACAGTAGGACAAAAGTCCTTCCTTTTGTGGAAAAAGCTACAGGACCACCAATGAACATTATTTTACTACTCATGAAAAAATTTAGCACTGCTGTGCCAACTATAGTACTACAGCTGCCCTAGGCTAACGAGCATATCCATGTTAACAGCTGGACAACCTTCTCCACAGGCTTTCACAGTGCTCTGTCGATTCTGAGAATCAACATCTATCTCACATCCACAACTCCCAGACAAGGAGGAAAAGTCACTGTTCAGTTTACGTCTGTGTGCTACATCTCTATGGATACCTCCAAAAGCTGCTGGGAGGTGAAAAAAAAGAAAAAAGATCGAGCGTTTATAATAGAACGAAGTGATAAAAATATTTAGTTTGCTTTCTAGGAAGAAAAACAAAAAGCCCACGCACCCCTTGCAATTCTAAGCACACCATAAAGTAATAACACAAAGAGACTGATAAGACTGCAAGGTTACAGCGAATGGATTAGATTCCCAGGAATTTGTGCAATATCAAGGAAGAATATGGAAGCTTTTTCTGCATGGGTTACCTGTTCTCTAGGATATTGACAGTATTAAGGAGGACCATGCACAGTCACTGTAACAAAAAAGTGCTTGTCCAAAGCCAGTGGCTTGTCCAAAGGAAGTGGAGGCTTGTCTTGGATGTCTGCAGGTAGCTGCTTTGGGGTGTAACTGAGCTACTGAATGGGCAAACAGGTCCTCTAATACTGGTGAAATTGTAGAACTGGGATCCAAGTGGACAAAAAGATCGTGAGAAGAGAAATAAAATGAACATCTGCCTCCGTGTTTTATGAGCCTGACTTCCTAAGGAAGTAGGACTTGCATGACAGTATTACTTGGCCATTTGTTTTTTTTCTGTCCTGCCCTCAAATAACTTTTGATTCTGTTGGTTTATTTCAACTCAATTTACCAGAGAGGTATCAGCCTTAGATATTTTCTGTTCCTCCAGGTTTCATGAAAACTGGCAGCTAGACAGGGAAAAGAGCTAAATAAGTACTTCAAATGAGGGGAGGGTTTCAGCATGAATTAAGTAATTACCTGCTGTGTTTTATCTGCCAGCTGGCCAGCCATCATGGTCAAATGACTTCAAGCCCATCAGCAAATCAGTGAATCAGGCTTTTTTTCAGTTTGTGTAGAAAATAACTGGAAAGGAGGTAAGAGGTAAGTGTATGGTGCCTGAGGGGAGGTGTAGAAGAAAGAAGCAATAAATATTAAGGAGGCAATGGGGCAGGGGATACCTGGAGGAAGAGGC
Organism: Alethe diademata; assembly: GCA_025584955.1. NCBI lineage: Eukaryota > Metazoa > Chordata > Aves > Passeriformes > Muscicapidae > Alethe > Alethe diademata. The sequence goes on from JANRMJ010000079.1 coordinate 47,023,157, forward strand.
ATAAGCATGGGCAGAGGCAGCTCTAGGAACAGAGCGGGGGGAACTGAGGTTACAGAGGTGAGGGAAGGCCATTTTGGAAGGACTGGCAGTTATTGCAGGGCAGGCAAGTGTGAACACAGTCTTCCTGAAATCAGACCTAATTAGTGCTGCCGCTCACAGGGTGGTTTGTATATACAAAGCCTGTCATGAGCACATTACTAGCCTACTTTCTGAAATGATGAGCACCCCGATCTTGTATGGATTTCAGAGGGAGTCGTGGGTGCTCAGCATCAGTAACTCTCAGCTGCTGTCCATATAATTTTAGTTAAATTTGCAGTAGCTATTCCTAACTGCCTTGCAGCGTAAGAATTATTGGATCATTACACCTTCTTATATCCATCACAGTAAAAGCAAATCTGCAGGGGATTTTAATTTACATGCGCCGGTAAAAACAGAGAAAGAAATGTACCACATAAACTGTCATCCCAATTACCAGAGGTCTACAGACTATATTGTTCTGCAAGATACCCAATTCTTATTTCCTCAGTTGCTGTAAAACATATATATAGTTCAAATCAATTAAAAAGAAATGTTTGGGCAAAATCAATAGTGCAAAGAAATGTTTGGGCAAAATCAATAGTGCATCAGCCACATTAGCAGGCACAACTGAGTTGAAAACATTGTGGAATCTTAAGAGCTGCTTCACACCTTACTTAAGTTTTATGTTGGAATAACTTCAGTGAAGCATAAACTAGAGCAAGAGAGCTCTAGTATATATATAGTTTTATATAGTTTTTTTAAATAAAGCCAACAGAATCAATGAGCCCAACAAGAGACTCCAGAAAGAACTTTATCCCCTGTGCTGTTGTTGAAAGCTCTTATCCCTTGAGGCATCTGATCAGGCATCCACATCAAGGCTTACACACTTAATGTTTTCGTCTTCTTTGGGAGATGTGCAATCCTGTAACTAACTTCAGAGTTCTAAAATGAAATTCTGCTGGAAAAAAATTGCTCAGGACTTGGAGGTGCTTACTACAATTTTGTCATCAACTAAGTTTGGGCTATCCCTGAGCTAAATCTTTCCCTCTCACAGAGTTAATCTTTCTCAGATTACATCTGAAAGATTCTTGACAGAGAGGATTTCTCCCAGGCACTTGGATTCTTGCTGTCATATCACGCACGTTATCACTTATTTCACGGGTACAATATTTCTGTCTTAGAATATTGACACTCAAAACTGCCTTTACCTTATGTGTAGGATGCTAGGCAGTATCGTGTAGTATAATTGAAGGAATGATATGTTGTCATTTTCAGAAAATCTTGCTTGGGCTACATTTTTCAAAGGGCTTTGAGGGATGAAAAACTGAGTTATGAACAGCTCTCTGTACACCTCTTTCTCTAATTATTTTAATTGTCCCTTCAATTACACACACAGAAGAGCTATTTTTCTGATTTACTCTTGTATTTTAATCATGGTTTTAAATTCCTCCCATGGCTGAATTTTGAAAATGAAATTAGATCTGCCCATATTGCTTGATATGCTTGTATTACTGTCACAAGTAAGAAGCTTCTGCCTTCAGAAATTTAGTCGTTTAACAAGATGTTGTGTCTGCTTTTTATGTTGAAAGCATTTTGGTTTTTTTTTCCCCACTGAGTAAATTTCCCGGTGATACAGCTAAACATATAGTGTATGCAGCCAGCTAAGTATGGGAGCGCATGGGATCTTCACTTTTGGAGTTTTCATCAACACATCATTGTTTAAAAGTTTCTTCTGCTAAGACATGTGTGTTACCAGATACCAAATACAGAACTGTAATTTATGCTGTAGACTGTTTTGCAGGCAACCTAAAGATGCACAGTTTTGTCAACATTTTAACCTGCCTAATTGAACTGCTCTGTGCCACAGTGTTTATCAGCAAGCACGCCACTCTGGTAAGTTTTTACTACATAATCTAACATGCTGAAGCAACAGTGGTGATACTGGATTCTTTGTTGATTCTTGTGTGTCTCAGAGACTTGGAAGTGATGCAGGACTTCCCAAGGGATACAAATAATAATAATAATGCATACCCTTAATGTATGAGTAAGCTCTAAAAGGTGGTGTCATCCCTGAAATGGCAGACCTGTTGATGGACAAGTACGGTAAGAGAACCAGTGACTCAGGTTACACTATCTTGTGTGATCTCCATTAAGGGAAAGAAAAACAGACCGCAGGAGTGCAGCTCACTAAAGCTGCACTATCATCATTTTCAAAGTGACTAATGCCCTGGCAGAGCACAGGCCAATCTGGATCTCTATCAAGTTCTCACAGAAGAGATTATGATCTTTATTTATACCCAGTTTAGACTTCTGAAATTCTGAGGTATTCTGAGCAGTTCCTGCTTGAGTGTAAGCAAAATCATAATGGGGTGTGGAGAGTGCAGCTGCACCAATCTCTTCAAGGCAGTTGGGAGGCTGATCAAGAGGCAGTGAGGTGTATCCTGGTGTGGATGCCCCACAAAGTGCCCTTAAAAAATTTAAATCGATTGTGTCTACCCTGAAGCAGTTCTGTTCTCAGTCCTCCAAGCTCGCTACTACTCGGCTAAGAGCTAGAACTGAGATACCTGGGAGTAGCTTTAATTATTAATTTATTACTTCACTGGGAAGACTGTCACAGAGATACATGTGGATCTGCTTTCTGGGCAGGCCACCAGCCATTAAAACATGCAATGAAGTCCTTGTAGCACTTAGAGGAAGATGCAGATACCAGCTGGCTCGATTTATGTAGCTCTGGAAAGTGAAGCTGAAGGTATGGACCAGAATCTCAGCTCTCACAGAGGTTCTCTGACTTATAACAGCTAAGGAGCTGGACATAAAGACTTGGTCATGTATATACATGAGTCCCTTGCCGCACACACAACTCTTAGCAAGTTTCTAATTGCACTTGGAGCTCCAAATGTCTGATTTAACACTCAGACTGCATTTTGACAATCTTCCCATTGCAGTTTAGTTATCTGAATCACCCATTCAGGCAAAAATAAACAGTATCATGTAATTTATCTAACTAAATGACAAATATTCATTTCTAAACATTTGCAGTGAACTGTTCCTGAATGGGCTGTAGATTAAAAAATGATTCATGGAAC
>JANRMJ010000079.1:47037668-47048331 GCA_025584955.1 Alethe diademata
TTTTGTTTTGTTTTGTTTTGTTTTGTTTTGTTTGTTTTGTTTTGTTTTGTTTTGTTTTTTGTTTTTTTGCCAGAAGAGAGTGTTGCAATCACACAGTGACTTAACTGCTCCTAGGTAAACTGGCAATTGTGGAGCACTAAAAACATGCTTGAAGATATTTGCTGATAGGAGTGCTCAGGTGCCTAAATCTCACCTCTTGTTCTGACATTAGCTATGGCAATGCTCCTTTTAATATTTTTAATACAATGAGGAAAAGATGAGGAATAAAAGGCTGACGCTGTGTTTGGTTTTGGAAAACAATCATAATCCTCTTCTTCCTCCTCATCTTCATCAAGAAAAACTGTACAAGCTAGTCAGGTGAACCAAAACTTCAGCTGAAGTAAGAAGTATTCCTAAACGCAAAGAACAGAAATGAAGCTGACAAGTTTTGTAGAGGTCATGTTTTACACTAAGTTATCTTTCTGGTGTGGACAGCCCCTTCTGCCCACTGAGGATGCAAATCACAGATGCACAGTATTTCTGAAAATGGTGTAATCTGCTAGAGATGTGCCAGTAAAAACTGCATCTGTGACCTGGCTGAGCACTTTGTAATTCCTTCCAAGTACGCCCAGAACAATTCAGTTCTGCTGGCCACCCTCCTCTCTGCCTTTCCCTTGGTCTCAAAGAGCAGGAAACAGCACAGGCCATGCTGTACAGGAGCTGTGTAATCTCACCTTCACCTGTTTACCATACCTACACTTTCTACTGAGTTTTTCTAGACGGTTAGAGACTGCTAACAGGAATACAGTGAGTTAAGTTTTGGGCATATGTCACTGAGCACGAATGGGATTGCTGTTCTTGCATCCACTGCAAGAGAAAAGGGCCAGAGATGACACTCCTTCTCTCTGTGCTGCAGCTCATGATGCAAGTTGTTGCTGGGTGATTAAAGTAGCTCTCTGTATTTTTGCACACCAGTCAGGGCTGGCATTTCCCCCAGCCTCCTGCCCATCCGTGGCAGGTGGGGAGACCTGGCTGGGAAGGGGAGCAGATGGGCAGGAGCACCGTGGCTGCCAGGAGAGCCCACAGGGTAGCATCAGCACAGATCAGTCAACAGCAACCAAGCACTGCTATTTCCTAACCTTTAGGAAAATGTGGCTGGCAGGCTGTAGGCAATATCCCAAGGACTAACAGTAGTCTCTGCTCATTGTGCCTTTAGGAAGTTCATGGACATTTCAGGACCTGATTAGCCTAAGTAAGTTCATGCTGTGCTCTCTAATGTGATGGTCTAAACTTTGCTAATAGGATTAAGGTGTCATGAGCATATCAGGAATTTAGGGATAGGATGTCTTCAGGGGCCCAAAAGACAGGTTAACCACTAAAGACTTAAGGAAACTGTAACCCTTTCTCTATTTTCTCAATCATCAAATCATTAGATTTTAATGAAACAATTTTTAGAAAAATTGCATTTCTTTCTTACTCAAGAGAAAGCAAGAAAACTAAATTTTATTTTCCAGATAGCAGACAGGGTTTTTGCTGTAATTATTTTCATTGAACCCAGCAAATGAATGTGTATCTATCTGTGTTTTCTGTGCATACAATATCACAGCCCTATTTAAAAGGTGTTCTAGATCACTGTCCAAGCTGAAATGTTGTCCCAGTACCAGCCATTGTGGCCTCTTCCTGAGGGGCAAAGCTAGCATTAAATGTCTCTGTACTTTAGGTCAGGGTATTAGCCTTGCCAAAGGAAGAGCCTGAATGACTGTTCTGCACTTTCTGTGACCTACCATCGTACCTCATCAATCACCTAATCTTTATGCATGTGGTCAGGAAATTGTGCTTGTTTAGTCTCACTTTTAGAAGAATTTATGTAGGATCAGGAGAATTAAGTACTTTAATTTTAATTTTTTTAAAATGGCTATCAAAATATTTACCTGACTTTAGCAAAACACTTAATAGGTGATAGAAGAATAAATCTGGCCATTATTTACATATTAAAAAATCCACATTATGCCATAGCACTCTCTCCTCACCTAGGATTATTAAACCACCTTGCCTGTTACCATCAGTTATGGAAATTCTGATCAACACCTATATTTAGATGTCAAATGCTATTGAAAGATAGCTAGGAGACATGATCCCAATTTTATTTTCTGTGCCCTTGTATAAAAAACCCAAAACATTTTCTTCAGTCTCATGTCTTTGCTTAAGTATTTTTTACGAGCCTCTAAATCTTTCTTTTTACAGCTTCTACTGAAACCTTCTGGTCATGTGATGGCAGAGCAGAGGAACCATTGATCTATGATGCAAAAGTGTTGTATCTTTAACACCCAAAAATCTCAACACAGAAGCTAAAAAACAAAGCTGTTTTCTCTTTCACAGAGGGTCCCCTCCCAGCATAGACAGGAGTCACATCGGCAGAAGATCACGCAAGGTCTTCCTGAGTGAGACTAACTAAATTGTGTAAATGACTTTCACATCTTTACACCACAGGTGAAGTTACACGACCAGGAACGGTCATAAAAATTGTGATATGAATATGGTATCATGAGTGATTACTCTTGTTGGAGTAGAGACAGACCCTAAAATCTTGGCTGTTTTGACGCATACCCTGGAAATGAAATCTCTTTGCAATAGAAGTGTTATGCTGCATGTTTAGGAGAGATAGACACCAAAATCTCTGATGCCCTTGAACTGTTTAGTCCCTTCTGAACTTCTACAGCTGCCTCAATAGGTGAGGATGTGGCAGTCCTCACAAAGCAGGTGACTTTGTGTGCAGAGGCAGCCAGGACACTGCACCTGCATGCTGCCTCTGCTGCACCAAGCTGGGGACACCTCACGGCCACCTGGGCAGTGCTGCAATGGTTCATGGAATCAGCCAAGGCAGCAAAACCACCACAAACACCACCACCTTATGCTCTCACTAGTCAGCACACTGTCATTCAGCCTCAGAAAACACAGGTAAAGGGGAGAGACAGAGAGGAATGAAGTAAATCAGCAACTGAATAATCTCTTCCATTCTGAGGACAATAAAGCCTTTACCCTTCACCTGACTCAACAGGATCAGTTTGGGCCAAATATTTTTTATGAATCAGAATAAATTTTTCATGATCATTTTATTACATCTCAGAAAAACAGAAATGTTTCCTTGCTCATTTTTATTTATAGAATGTCTTCTCCAAATTATTTATATCAAAAGACGCCTTTTCTTCGTACACATCCAGAAATGCCTTATGCCATTCAAGGTACATATTTTGATATAAAAATAATACAGGCAGGTTTACATAGCAGGTTAAGCCTGTAATGTGAAATTGCTTGAGCCTGCAGATCCTAATTTTAAGATTAATTAATTAAAAATCCCTTATTTTACACAACAAGCCATTTTCTTAAAAAACTTCCCTAGCATTGTCCCTTAGTTTAGGGTTGTCAAGCTTGCTTATTTTTAGACATTGAATAGCTCTTCATTAAAGCAAATTATTCACTAATATAAGGCAGCAAAAACCCAGATTAAATGGATGTATGAATAATCTAAAGTAGATGTGGAGAAAGGCTTGAAAAATGACCCTATTCCTTATGCCAGCTTGGTCTGTGTGTGGTCTCTCTGATCTATTTCTTTCCTCCTATTGGTGAGAGGCTCTGACAATCCTTTTAGTGAAAAATCCCCACATAAACCAGTGTGTCACCATCATGCATAGGCTCCAAGTCCTTTCCCATATTGCTACACTGTGCACCCTGCACGGCAAATTCGTTTTGTAATTCTGTGCTTTATCTGACACACAATCCCTTTCTGAGAAAGTTTATCAGCCTTTGCAGGCTGATTCCAGGACTTTTGGCAAGTTTTGGCACTATGCTACCTCTAATGACATGGTGACATTGTACAAAGCATTTTTCTAGTATCTTCTGACCAACCATAGCTAATTAAATACAAGCTGGAAATGTATTACAATGCCGAAATTGTCTAATCCAAATGGCATAAAAACAAAACAAAGGAAAATTCTTTCTCATCACATCTACCATTACCACACTTCTTCAAGTGACTTGCTCAACATATTTTATATGTATTTGTTCTGTTTATTTTACCCTAAATATAGAAACTTTTCCTTGGATTTTTTCACTGACCCTGTTCATTCCCAAGCATATCTCTATATATACATAAGAAAAGATCAGTAGATGTTCTCCTGGTTATACTCTTATTTTCATGTAAATGTAGCTCCTAACTGCCTAAATACATTAATTAAGCTGGAAGCAAACTCAAAAGCCAAAAGCTAGTTAATGAACGTCAGCTTCATTCAATACATGAGAATATCAGAAAAGCACTTATAGACATCACAGACTGTCAAAGCAGTGACAAAATAAAGCTTGGAATCTAGATACAAAGTCTTTTTCATTAGCAAGAGATCTATTAATGGATTCTATCCCCTCGATTTACACCATCAGGAAAAGACTCTTTTTAAAGCATTTCCTGGTGTCAAATTAATACTTTTTCTTTCTCAAGCTTCACATAATTGTCTCAGGCAGTATTTTCTGCAGGCTTTCATCTTGCCATGTCTAGCAGCTATGGAAGCTAGAAAGTCTTAACTTTTCTGGCTCTGCTCCCATGCCTCCTTCTGCTAAGCTTTGGATAAAAGAAAGTTTGAACCCTGTCCTTACAGAGAATTGATTGACCACAGCTTTAATGAGCAGTATGCAGATGGTTCTGGAGAGGATGTGGTGGAACAGGCTAGCACAACGAGCAAGGAAACTCAGTAATGATCTGCATACATACCTGGTGATAATGCCTTTAGGGTGATCTACTGTGACAATTCAGCATCTCTTTTCACAGCCAAAAACATTTCAATAATTGTGAGAAAATAATTTCAAAAAGTTGCATTTCTTTTCATGTTTACACAGTGGGTAGGTGCTTTCTAACAGTCCTCATTGGTAATTTTCTTTCTCCATTTTTTTTAATACTGACATACAAAGAGTCTTTCCTGAAAACTAGCAAATGTTGCAGATTGCTAGAACAATTCAGTGATAAATTATATATTTAAGAATTTGCAGAGTCATGTAGAAAGGAATCAGTCACACTCTGATTGTGGGTTTGTAGATCTCTGTACTATTATAAAAAATTCAGTCCATGGGCTAGTTGTACAGCCACCTTAAGCCTCTGAAGTCTAATGAATTTCCTGTTAAAACAAGACTGAATTTCAATGAAAGAATTACCTGTGCCTTTGTAACCATCTATTGCAGTGAAAGGGTCAGCAATAGGCCTGGCAGCTAGGAATTCTTCTATTCTAAACTTACCACCAATTTCACAGACAAGCCACAAAAGATCATATTTTTAAAAAAAGAACATCACTGGTCTGTATATTTTCAAAACCAGCCTGTGTAGCTCTTGATTTGTGGAAACAAGATACACGGTGAAGTTGATGATAATTACGGGTTCTCAACAACTTTGATGATGAGGTATTTGTTTAGGTACCATAAATCTGATTACAGAAGTCTAAATATAGGTCTTCAGGTCCAGAAACTCTAGACTTTGTTTTCTTCTAAAGGATTGCCTTATTAAAGTAAAACAGAAATGTTAAAAAAAAAAAAAAGGCTTACACAAAAGGTCTAGCAGAAATAAAGAAGAAAGGATTAAAAATATTTTTGAATTAGAAATAAATGCATTTCTAATGCTTCAGAGTGCTATAACCTTCTAGCAGGAAATGAATAGGAGCTAGAGATCACAGTTAAACACACACTGTACATGAGATTTGTCAGGTAATGATTATACACATAACTGGGAGAATAGTAACATCAGTCCAATTCAAAATTCCCTGGCCCAACAATTTAGTGTCAGACACATTCCAGACATCTCTCAGCACTGATCACAGCTCTGTGTATTTGCATATGCAATTACTGAATTTACATTTATATATTACTAAGTATGTATGCAATTATATGCAAAATGGTGTTTTGTAAATGAATGTGTATTTTAAAGCAGCTCTTGATTGTGTAACTCTTAGCATGGAAACATAATGACGGATTTCAGATATTCATAGAGTTTTTCCTTTGCAGTCCATACAATAACAAAAAATAGATAAAGACGCTGTCACAAAGTGATGTGAAGGAGATTGTGAATCCCTGACCAAAATCCCTCCCAAACCGAGGGTTCATTTCAGGAACTGCATTAATCCAGTGACAGTGACTGGTCCACACTCTGCCCTACAGTGTAAATTAATTACATACATGGCACTGCAAAGGCATACTGTCCCCGTAAGTGCTTTCTGACTGATGGTGATGTACCTTCACCTCCCTGTGGATCAGCTAGACAGTAAATTGGGCACACAGTCTATGATCCTGTCAGTTTTGCTGTTACAGCTGCTCGGGTACTGATGAACAAACCTATTGCTCTCTCCAAATGGACTGGTGACAGCGCCACGAGATTGGCCAGTGCCTGTTTCCTCAGTCAAGGCAGTTTTTGCAGCCTGTGTGTGGTAGAGATGCAATGACACTTTGCACAGTGGGCACACAATTCCCTGGCACTGTTGCATGCAGAGCACATGCATTTGAACACGCAGGCAAACCTGTCCATGCCACACACCCACACCATGCCATGTGTGCTGGAGGTGTGCCTGGGTCATGTGGTTGCTCTTTTATGCCAAACAAAGCAGCACCATACTCGGGTCTCTGCTCCTAATGCAAGGATGTGAAAAGCACTGCAGTATATAATATCAAGCCTCTCTTAGCTCTTTTTGCCCTTCCACCATACCACTAAATGTACTTGACAGCATGCAGACAAAAAAATGCAGATGGGACTTGGTTGATACTAATAGATTAATGGTTTTACATGTCCATATAACAGCCTCACTCAATAATTAAACAGAAACTGATACATATGTACCAGGAAAGCTTTAAAGTTGACTTGTGGAGATTTTCTGAGACTAGTCCGTAGTCAGCTCAACAATATTTTACGAGAATGTGAACATCTTGATAAGGCTGAGACTTGTTCACTTCCCATTTTTTTAAAGAAACCAGATTCTCCTGGGGAGCACCAGAAGATTATTAAGCCAGTTTCTGCGCAAACCCCACACAGCTTCTCATGATGCCTAAACAAAATCAGGATAGCAATCCTTAGCAAATGCACATCCCAAGATAAACTCACTTCACAGGCCAGCCACATAAAGCGGAGTTTTAAAAGAGGCCACAAAATATTAAGGAGTGGTCATCATATAATGTATTATGAAAGTGGTTGCAAATTAATGCCTCAAGTTTTTGCAACCCTTATGGGAGCTTGGACAGGACAGGTCCTCCTGCTGAACTGAGCTCAGTGTTCTTGCAGGGACACAAATTGTGCAAGGTTTGGGCTGAGTCAACAGAAAACAAATCACAGATCACAGAATATTCTGGGTTGGGAGAGACCCACAAGAACCATGGAGAAAAACTCTTGGGTGAGCGGTCCATACAGGGATCAAACTCACAAGCTGGTTGTAAGTTATTAGCCTGATGCTCTGACCCAGTGAGAAAAATCTCAGGGTTATTAGAAATAACAATAAAACAGCATTATCTTTTTTAAGAGCAATTTGACTAGAGTTATAGTGGAGTCAAGACTGGATGCCTGAGCTGAAGAAGGAGCTACAAGCTTGTTGAAAAATGACTGGACAGCTTATGTCATGGACATAGTGATGTCAGGAGAAGCCTGGCTAGGTAATCATTTTGGTTCATGTCAGCTTGAATTTGATTTGTCTTTCAATTTCAACTGAAGTTAAGTAAATTAGAAAGGAATTGGAATCTCTTTAAATATCAGAGAAGTGAGGCTAACCATGTTTCCAGGGCTCCAGTTGTGATTCTTACAGTTTCTTGTAAGTTGTTTGTGAACTGTCCACAAATGTCTCATGAGAAAATCCATCGTGATGTAAAGTTCCCTATTTTCTGAATATATTCTGAAGAACTATATTCTGCTATTCACAAAATCGTGCCAAATATTCCTCTCCTTTTTGCTCCTAAATATAACCAAAAAGAGGGTATAAACAGGCAGGAAGAATGGCAAGCAGCAGTCCCCTGAGCTAAAGGTGCTGGTAAATACCCACACTACCCTTTGTCTTCCTGGTGCTAAATTATGCTCTCTGGGTTCTCAGGTTCAGTGCCAGAGTACACACCAGCAGCATATTTCCTCCATACCTTTCTTGGATATATAAGTTGAAGCAACCACAGAGAAAATACTTGGATGTTGGCATTTTTGGAACAACCTTGGCAGGCATCCTGCTTGAAAGGTGATTTGTATTTCACTAATTAATTCATCAGTAGTAAATGTGCTTTAATGACAGAATTTTTGGATGAGGTTCAGAGTCTCATTAACCTTAATCATATTAACCTAATATAGTTCTTTATATCTGGCAGAACAAAGTGCAACATTTCACCATGGGATGTTCTTCTTTAAAGATAATACCAGTGTTGGAATTAAAGGAACCTGTAATACTTCTTGCTGGTTGAGCCATATGGAATTATAATGTCAGACAAATTCACGATCCCCATTCCTTAAGGGTTTTCCTGAAAAAAAAAAACATGCTGGTTAAATGATTTGTCCTTCCACTTTCTTGAAGTCAGAGGACATAGACATTGCATGCTTATATAATAACTTGTACAAAATCTTACACATGATTGAAGACACCAAGTAGACAATGCATTTCATAATGTTAAGTTTCTTTGAACTTGGATCAGATGATCTCCCAGATGTTAAGTGATACTGTGGTTTTGATTTCCTAGATGCAAAAAGAAGGCTGGAGTGTGGATAAAAGGAATAAGATTCCTCTAATTCCAGACAGTAAAGAAGAAAAGCTGAAAACTAGGTTAAGTCTTAAGTTTTGTAAAAAATCATCTCTCATTAGCAAATTGCAATTTGCTCATTGATACATATCACACACATAAACATATCATTTGGTCCATATCTATACTTTGTCCAGTAGCTGTTTCTCAATTAACCAAGGCTTACTTAATTAACACTTAATTATCAGAGATAGAGTACAAGTAAGCACTTTAATTAGGATTACCTTTAAAAAGTAAATGGAAGCTTCACGTAACCAAGTTTGCAGCAATTCAGCACTTAATATACCATGCAGTATTTACTTCCAAACCCACTGAATCTATGAAGTCCAAAATATCTGTAATACAAGTGTCTCTTTACTGTCCATCCTGGTCTCATTTTGTTGAGTGCTGCCAGTAAGCCAGTAAGTTCCTAGTGGTTGTTCCACTCCTTGGGGTGTTTGCAGCTCCAGCATTTGGCATGGTCAAGGAGTGAGATCTATCTGTGTGATCTGCCTTTTATGTAGCAGCTTCCACGACACCAAAGAGCGTGTGTGTGTCTGTGTGTGTGTGTGTGATGTACTGGCTATAAGGGCAAAGCAATCATGTCGAGAATCTCAGTTACAAATCCATCACTAACTTTCTAAATAAATGCCTTGATTATAAAAAGAAAAACACAAATCAATAAGCTTTGCACTGCTGCTACCATTATAATGAAATTTAACAAAGTATGAGTGTCTGGCTTTAAACACTTAAGATAAGTCTTTTAATACCAGTAGGTCTTGAAGTAACCAAACTTCAATAGGCATTCAAATCCTTCCTGCAGCTTTGAAAAATCTCATCTTTAAGTTTGTAAGCCGCAGACTAACAGTTGTGAGACATCCAGGTGCCCAGAGGACAAACATTGTTTGAAATCTTTGTAGTTCTAAAAATTAACTAAGCAGTTAGGAGTAGCACAAAGGTGAACTTAAAATAACCTTCATGTAATAGAGTCTTCCTGGTTCCTCTTTCCTGGTTACACACAAATAAATTTTTCATTTTCCCACTTGGGGAAAAATCCCCAAGTCTCTAAAGCGTTTCTCAACCATAAACTATACTGTTCTGTCTATTTTGGAAGAAGGAAGAAGTGGATGGTTTTTCATAAGGAATACTGACTTGCTAGTACAGAAAGTGTTTGATATAGTTTTGAATGTGTTGAGTGACATTTTATGAAAGTTTTCCCTCTTAAATTTCTGGCAATGCCTAATGATTTACCATTTCATTTTTTACATTTGTTGAATTTTTTACATGTGTTCTGCATTTCATTTTAGCAGTTCAAGAAACAGAAAGATAAGTGACAAGGTAGAACTGACAGAAACCTTTAGACAACATGATAAAGCACCAGAGCAAAATAATGGGCCAATGAAACCATGTTCAAGATTGATACAACAGGTCTGTTCTTTGACCTACCACAAGAGTTAGATGTCTCATTATTCTCAGAGTCTTTGCTCTTAAGCTAGATCTTCAAACAGATTTGCAGGGAGAATGTTTCTGAGTCTTGAACAAGAGAAGATTTTGAATAAGTTAGTTCATCACTGACTCTTTAAGTAATTTTCCACTCATCTTGTCCAAAGTTGCACTTATTCTAATGATGAAATGTCATGGGAACAAAGTCATAGCTCCTACTGTGCCAATTTTTAAACTGAAACAATGAAAGATGTATTTATGAGGTATTCTGGGGACTGTGGTCTCTTGCTGCTTCTCTATTCACCTCCAGCGTTCCCCTCCCTCACTCTTAAGGGCCCTGTTTGGCTTCTCCATATCACTAGTGTTTCCCACATTTGGAAGGCCTGGGTGAGCAAATACAACAGCCGTGTGTCAGGGAGGAGAGCAGGAGAAGGGAGCTTCCTACCCTGTGATCAGATTTTGTATATGGCCCAGT
>JANRMJ010000079.1:47156607-47171449 GCA_025584955.1 Alethe diademata
TTTTACAAAACTAAATGTGACTGAGGCTTCTTCAACAATATTTTTCTTTCCTCTCATTCAATTTTTTCAAGGAGCCTAAAGGTGGAGGTAAGTGCTTGACTTACTTATAACTTGAAGTAATGAGCTTTACCCAACCACCTTCTCTAATGCTGCATGCATAAAATGAGTATAAATAGATAAAAAGACTCCTACACTCTTTCCACAGTAATACCACTGCAGCAGTCCCACAGCAGACAAGATTTTTCTGTAGCTGCAGAGGAAGAAGAAGGATATGCTTCAGAGGAAACAGAGCCAGAAAACATCCCGTTGGTCACACTAGATTTTCCACAACACTGCTAGCAGGAGATCTCAATGGATATCTTCTTCCGTAGAATTTCTAGTTCACTATCGTCCCCTCAGCCAATCTTTTTTGTTGCTTGTTGTTTTGCTTGAAGTCCAAAGTTGTGTTGATTTTTCTTCCTTGTTAGGGCTAAGAAATTTTCCTATTTCATTTGTAGTATTACTTTGAATACATTTTACAAACTATCACCTAAATACCCCAGATCTAACTTCCCCAAACACTCCCCTCCCTGTCCATGACACATCTTTTTTTTTTTTCTTAAATGTTCTCTCATCTTATGGCATTATTCAAGAAGTATAAAACTTTTGTTGTCCTTCTGTGTAGTTTTCATGTTGCTCCTATAAACACAGAGAAGAGTGAGGATTTTTTGCTAGTGTTTATTCCAGTCAATATTGAGGTGGGAGACATGCAGAAAACAGCACAGATACTCTGTACCCCCACGTCAGTGGTACAGGGAATCATGCCAACTGTTCTCTGGGAGCTGCATAGTACAACACTACTCTGGAGAAAAAGCGTATTCTTAAAACAGTTTGCTGATACACATAAACAACCAGAGTTACATTAATAAAAAAAATATTGGAGAAGCAGTGCTTATGGTATCTGATGCATTTATGCACTTCACAGCTGTAGCTTATTCCATTAAGCAAAGTGATTTAAAGAATATTTACAAAAGGCTTTTTCTGGATGGTACATAAGCCCACGTAAGAATTACTTTAAGAACTTCAGCAGTTGGTGGCCACGGTTTTTCACAGCTGTGTCATCAAAATGTTAGACATTCAAACCAATGGGACAATCTGTCTGTCATTACACTAACGATCCTTTGCAGTTTCAAGAAAATTTTCCTTGAGATGCTGCCTTTCTTACTACTGGGACATTTCAGTGAACATGGGATTTCTGTTTCCACTACTTTTGTTTCAAATAACTTGACATACTTCCATCTCTATAAATTGATGCCTGCCTCTTTGTGACTTTCTAAGATATCCGTGCAAAACCTTGTAGATTTCCAGCTAGAAAAGCAGAAGAAAGAAACATAATGAATCACAGAATCATTAAATCATAGAACCATTAAGAGTGGAAAAGACCTCCAGCATCATCCAGCTTTTGATGAATACTACCATGCCAACTAAATCATAGCACTATATGCCACATCCAGTCACTTCTCAAGCTCTTCCAGGGATGGCGATTCCACCACTGTCCTGGGTGCTTCAATATCTGACCACTCTTTCACTGAACCGTCATCTTCTTTGGCTGTCATTGTGTTGTTACTTTATAAAAACACCTTTTATTATCTTTTACAACAGTGACTGGCCAGGTTGAGTTCTAGCTGAGCTATTGCCATTCTAGTTTTCTCTCTACGTGACCTAATGACATCCTCATACTCTTTCTTAGTTGTCTGCCCCATCTTCCAAAGGGGCAGGGAAAGTGACAAACCCTTTCCCCCCCTGAATTCCAGCAAAAACTCTCTCTTTAGCCAGGTTCTTCTTTCCTGCCAGATCATCTTCCAAGATATAGGGACAGTCTGCTCCTGCACCTTAAAGATTTCCTTCCAAAAGGATGTTGAAAATTCCTGGGCCCCTTTGTTATAAAGCGTTGTTTCCCAAAGAACTCTCTTAATGAGTATCCTGAATAGGCCAAAGTTTGCCCTCTAAGAGACCAAGGTAGAGGTTTTGTTGACCCCCTTCCTCACTTCACCACCAGTTGAAAACTCTATCTATTCATACTCTATTCTATTTCATGGTCACTATACCCCAAATGGTCTTTGAAAACCACATCTCCCCCACCAGCCATTCTCTTTTCACAAGCAGGTCTAGCAGGGCACTTCCCCACTAGCTCATTTACCGTCTGTGTCAGAAAGTTTTCCTTCAGGCATTCCAAGAGCCTCCTAGTCTGCCTTCTCTCTGCTGTGCTGAGTTTCCAGCAGACATCTGGGAAGTTAAAATCTCCCGCAAGACCAAGGGCTCGCGATCATGAAATACCAGATTTATCCAGCCACAGATAGAATACTTTATATGCCTTTTCATCCTGCCTGGGTGGTCTCCCACCAAGAAGTGTGCCTTGTTTCCATGATTTTTACCCCCATCCTTACCCATTCAATCTTACTTTCACTATTCTTGAGCTCTATGCAGTTGAAAATCCTGTATGTTTGTAATCATATGTACCAAAAAGGAAGGGTGGGTGAAAATTTTCCCCTGATATCCTGACACAACTTAAGTACTTTTTTGGAATAACATTCAACTTGGCTCCTGTCCCAAGTGGGAGTTCATCTGTTTCCTTCCAGTGTCTTTGGTTATGATATCCTGAAGCTGAACAGCAACAGCACGTATTCCAGGCAGAATCTGAACAGCTGATACTGGAGTGTGTCATTGCTTTTGAGAAATTTAATGGTCTTCAATTTTATCCTGTAAACTGTGATTAGTGAATTAAGGAAGGCTCGCTGCATACATACTATTCTTTTTCATTATCTTATTATTATAGAAGTACTATTGTTGAAATTATTTTCCCATGTTTTAAAATAGAAGGTCATATTAATAGTTCTGAGAATAGCACTGACGTCTCTTATCTGTTAAAAAAAGGAATTTTGAATCACATGTTGAATCACAACTCCATGTCATAATAACTGTATATAAAAATTGTTCATTAGCAATAAACACGTGTAACTGATACCCGAAGCCTCAGGTCCAACCCTCTTTCCTCCTGCCTAGTAGAGTTTAATGTAATGCCCATCTTACAGCTTTGTGCATAAGTTTTTTGAGTTATTACTTATTTTAGTAGCATCACACACTTTTCTAGGCTCTCCTGCCACCTAGTACCCAGGGCTAGACTGCAGCTCTGGATGTTGAACTGGTGCTGCCAAACAAACAGAAGCAGCTCCAGACTCAGCTTCAGGATGGTGTAATCCAATTTATTCCCACTGGCATTGGCCTGAACCCCCTGTAAATACCTTCTAAAGACAGCTTGGCAGTGCTAGTAATATTTTAAAATTGTTAAAAATGGTCTATGTAAACATAAGCTATTCACCAACTCTTGTCAAAGCAATTCTGCTTTTTCTACATGACTGTCCAGCAGACCATGGGAACCTGCTGCACAGACTACTTATTTTAGTCCCAAGCTAGGCCCTCAAGCTATGATCAAGCTCATCCAAGCAGCACTCACAATAAATACTGTTTTACTGTCTCAAGCAATAACATGGACTCTCTTTTAGGTTGAATTTTTTGAGCTGTGTCAGCAAATGTGACTCAGTAAGGAGGGAAATTTCTGGCTATAAAACACCCTGGGCTAGATCTCTGGCTGTAGCTGAGGAGTCCCCAGCTACCTGCCGAGAGATGCCAGATGAAAGCCCTTTGCCTGCACCTTGCTAAAATTGCAGCACAAGATGCAGCATTCACAATGACTTGGTGTTCAAAGAAGCATACAACAGAAGTAGACACAGCTTCTTATTTTATCTTAGTGAAGAGAAAAGAAAAAGAAAAAAAGGAAAACGAGAATAAAAAGGAAAAAAAAAGTGCTTGGGAGAAAAAAGTGAGCTTACCCACAAAAAAATAAAACAAGAGCAGCCAAGGAACAGAGGTTGTAAATAAATACATACAACTGTGAATAAATAAATACAACTGTGACAGTGCTGGGTCTGACAGAGATCACTGTGGGATTGTGACAGTGGTGTACGCTGCTGCAGGTGCTGTGTGTAGGGAAATACTCCACCCGCTGCCCAGGGTGCGAATTCAGCCATGCTGTCCTTCCCCTTTGTTCCCTGCTCTGTGCGAGGGGCACACAGCACACCACTGCCCTGGCAGGCACCAGGCAATGTCCAGTTGAGATGGCTGACACAGTTGACACAGCCCAACACTCGACACTATGGCACTTGCATGCCACAGCAGCCAACTTTTATTGAGTGCAGTTCTCTTTATATAGTTATCAAAAGCCAGTGGGGTTTGTCCTGACTGGCTGAACTCTGCTATCGCCCCACTAACCAGCCAATAGCTGTCTGCACCCCAAACGATCTAGACTTGAGGGAGCTATACAATTATTAGATATGTAATTAGTTATATATTAGTTAGCTACTATAACTGTGAGGCCTCCAGGCCAGCTGCTAGTCACCACAGGGCAGCTGCCAGCAGGACTGTGGAAGGAAGCCAGAGATTGTGCGTGCTCACACAGGTCCCCCATCTTCCCTCCCATGTCAATTCAGCAGCAGCAGGCTTCAGTTACTTCTCCTCTAGATGGCCTGGCACAGGATGAGAAGGGAGAAGAAGATTGTTGTGCTCTGCACAGACATGCGTTGGTCACAGTGTGATCCTGTACAAGCACCTATGAAACTTTCCCTATTTTCCTGCCTTTGGAAGCAATGAAAGTTAAGATGCTAAGATGGAGTCCTGGGAGCTTCTTGAGGGAACACAAATGCAACGGTATAGTTGGTTGCAATTCAAACTCACATCACAGATTGACAGGCAAGTTAAGCACGCTGACAATGGGCTAAATGCAATGATTCTCTCATCTATCACTATTTTCTTACAAACAGCTTTCTCACAGAGCAGTAGAAGCTGAGAAAAATTTTAAAAATCAGCATAAGTATATATATCAAGCAGCCAAATTAACTACTTTCCATTTGAATGGCAAAAACCTTATTAATGTGTAAGCACTATTGAACCTCCAGGTCTGTGGAAAAGATCAGACTCTAGGGGGTAAACACAGTTGTGAGGGACCGGCATTGCAATCAGTGCCACTACAGAGGTTGTATTCAGACACATCTGCAAGGCTGGCGCATATGACGCAGGACTTCTAGGAACACTGCATTGCTCTGGAGAGGCTGTTGGAGGACAGACATCATTTAGAGCTTCTGAAATGACTATAGACACCTATGTTAAAATAGTTGGGTCCCACCTTAGAGTACTTTGTCAGAAAAGAGCAGGAGTAAATACATTATTGGGAAAAAAGAGAAAACCTTGCAATCCAGTTTGCTATTCCAGTAATTTAAAGTTTACATATCTATCTATCTATCAATCACCTATTTATCTCTACGAAAATGTTTCTATACATACATATATATATGAATTTATATACAGTGTAACTGAAATACATACTGTGTCTGAAAATTACTAGGGAATTTTCTGCCACAGCGATAGCTGCAGAAACGGCTTTATTGGTCATTGGTCCTTACCATTAGCCAAATGACTTTGTTTGAAGTGAAAATCTTTGCAGGTCTCCAACCCTGAATGTAAAGCTGGAAGGAGCTTCTTCCTCTTTCATAGAGTCTAAAAGAAAGAGTTAAAGAAATTTAATGAGTCTGAGAAGCCATAGAAAACCTTGAAAGATATTTGATTCCCTCCTCTACCTCAATGGAAAAACAGCATAGCTAGAAATAGGGATAAAATAACTGGATTGTAACAAACACAGTGTGCTAGAATACTAGTTATACATACAGAGTATGTATGTATTTTCTATTACTATCATGTGATTAGCAAGGAGAACTAAAGGAATCTGTACTGTTTTAATTATCTAGGTGGTTTTTCTTACACAGGAGATCTTTAAAATGGTCTGAACCTGTTTGTCTGCACAAAACCTGGGTCTTGTTTACAGAGACTCTTTATTTGCAGTTGTACTGGCAGCCGTAAGTACAGTAGGCACATCTCTTGCACCCTGCCGTGGTTTAAAGAAGTCTGGTTTTTAGTTGAGGAGTCCGAGGGCTGTGGGGGTGGTTCCATGTGGGGATGGCAGAGCCAATCAGCTGTCTAGTTTTGAAGATTGACACCCAGTTAGACCACTTAAAAGAGTTGAACACACCTCGGTGGAAAAGCACATTTAAAATGAGAAAAGCCTAGGAAAAGCTTTCTTGACTTCCAGCCTTGGAACAGGTGACTGGTCGGGCCGGGCTCGCCAGACTGGTGCGTGGCTCGGCCGAGATTTCTGCAGCTGCTGGGCCACGTCACTGGGCCTATCCAACACTTGAGCAACCACACAGCCGGGACCAGCGCCAGGAGTGGCCCCAGGGCCACTGGGGTGGCCTCGAGGCCAGGAGCAGCCAGAGCTGGGAGTGATTGTGTGGCCGCTGCCATCCTGGACCGGGACCACTGTGTGGCTGAAATCGGCATGACCGGGACAGCGGTGCAAAATTGTGGCCATCTTGGCATGGCCCGCACTGAATTTTGCTTGCTTAACCACTTTTAGTCAGCCGTGCTGCAGACAGAAGGACAAAAACAGAAGCTGCAGCTTTTCTTGTTTTCGGCACCCACATGAAGGGAAGCGCTGAGTGGAGCTGGCGGCTGGCACGGCTCATGCAATATCAGCACAGGCCACATCACCATCAGCACCAGACACGGCCAGAGACCTCTCAGATGTAGAGCCCGAATGAGAACAGCCTGTAGAACTCTATAAAAACTGCTTCAATTGATAAAGCTTGAGAAGAAATGAACCTATGAACACCAATTTTCTCCTGAACAAGGAAAAGGAAAAGGTGAAGAAACATAGAGAAAACAATATGGGACACTGAGGTCAGTGAGGAAGGAGTCAAATTCTAGATGGGAGAGGATTGAGGAGATGCATTAGTCTTGGGCTGAAATTCTTTTGTAAGCTATGGTGAAGATATATTTGATATATCAGACTTTGTTTTTTTCTCTATAATTCATGGAATGCATTGGGGGGATGTAGTGGTCTAACTACAGCCACAAGCAGAAGAATCCAGTGTTGAAATAAGCAGATGTTGCAGTAACCGTTATCCAATGAGAAACTTGGAATGAATAGAGAGAGATGAGAGAGATGAGAAACCTTACTCTAGGAATAAAAGAAAAAAATCTCTGTTCCCAGATATGGATGAAGAGAATTTTTGTTCTTACGCTAGAACAGCACATCCTTAAAATAGCACCCCAATAAGTTGATATGGCCTATGAAAGCAGCTGTGAGAAAGCTGTGAGGCATGGGAGGGACTTTAAGACTGCAAACAGATTTTCCTTTCCTGGGCGGCTGATTTGCTGTGACATTGAAGCCATGAGAGAACTGTTTCTTGTGGAGAAGGCTCCATGGATGGCAAGGGAGACTTCTCTCCATAAAGGAACTGAAGAAAGACTATTTTAGAGGTGGCAAACTGACTGAAAATCCCAGGTTTTGTGTCTTTTGTCTTTTTTGTCAGTGGGAAAGAAAAGAGGGTGTGGGGAGGAGAAGTGCTATGCAGGTTTATTCTGAAGTTTTATTATTTTTTTTTTAATTCTGTTAATAAAGTTTTCTTTATACCCTTTAAAGTTTGAGCCTGCTTTGCCTTCCTCCTAATCCTTATCTCGCAGCAGAAAATGAGTAATTAATTCTAGTGGGTGCACTGGCATTTGGCCACTAGAAGACCCACTACACAAATGGGTGCATTCGTTGGGAAACTCAGATTGGTGAACGAAAACCACTACACTTAATTGGTGTTTCTGTTCAGTTTAACCAAAACAGCCATACACTCCAAAAAATATGGACACTGACAAAAAGTAAGCATTTCTGTATGGAAATATCTTTAGCCATTTAGGAAAATATTTGTTTATCAGTTTGAAATGTCACTGTTTTCTTCTTCTCTCTCTCCTAAACTACAGCTGCAAATAGCAAGAAGTTATTGAAATAGCAATCTCCTCTGTCACTAGGTTCAGAGGCCACTGAGGCTGGGTAGGATAATCAGATAGAATAATAATACCCACCAAAACATTATTAATAGAAAAAAACTTCGCTTTCAGCAAAATGACTTTGTAATGAAGGCAGCGAAACACCATTGATTCCAGCTGAAATTCTGCATGTGTATACGCTGAGAAACTGATGTCAGTGTTTATTATGGCAATATTGCATGCCTCAACAATCCAGAGAATTTTAACATGGAAACCTAACAATGAAATATTAAAGCTGTCTTGGACTACTTTGTCAAAGTGAATTGCTGTATCTAAGCTGAAGGGTAATCAGATGACATTAACCTACCATAACAGTTCGTAGATATCTGTTTATTAATGTAAATAAGTGACAACAGTTAGCAGGTTTTTTCTTTGGCATATTTTAACCTCAGAAGATATTTTAGCATCACTTAGAGAAATATTTCTTAGGTATAGGCATAGGTACGTACTTCACTGGAAGAGCAAGTGATCACATGTTGCCAAAATTGTTAAATAATATTATTTCCATAAAGTGGAAAAAAATTTTAAAAATCCTTTCTGCTATTTTCCATATTTTTGTGAATTGAAATTTGTAGAATACATGTATACATAGCACACATACTCTAAGAAAACAAAAAAATATTGATGTACTAAATATTGCTATGATTCAGTTAGATGCATATTGAGCTTAACTTTTAAAAGTCTCATATGAGAAAAAAATGAAGAAATGTCAAAAACTCATGAAGATTTCTTTATAGGTAAATAATTTTTCATCTTTCAGAGGGTCAGATATATTTTGAAATGGCTGTCGTGTACAACTTGATGAGTTTAGACAATAACATAAGCATTTGGACAAGTCAAACTATTCTGAGTATTTTCAATACTTTCTTCTAAGTTTACTTTTGTTATAATCAAAATTTTATAACATTGTTGAACAGGATGTGCAAAGGTTGCTTTCAAATGTGCTAATGTATCTGAAGCTTGGGATTCTATTTTTTATAAATTCAAAGTTTGTCACTAGCATAGAAATGTTTTCTCCTTTGTGTTTAATTAGAGTTCAGCCTTATCATAAAACACAATAGCTTATGACATTCTGAATGAAGTCTCAATGGCTACCACAGTCATGGAAGTGAAAAGCCTGTGTTATAAGTTGGAGGTGGAATATCAGCTGTGAAACACCACTTACACCTAAATAGATAAAATAGATGGTAATTTAGAGGATACGCAATATAAACAAGCTTGTGAAGTTAAAAATATGGATAGAAAAAGATGGTATTTGTTCTGACCAAGGTTCTCAAAGCTTCTGAAGGAATCAGACATACAATGCCACTAGAAAAAAGGCAAGTTTAGTGACCAATATTTGTAGATAAATAAGATCTACTCAGTTTTCAGTTTTATATGTTTGATAATTTTTTAATTTACATCTTCTGGAACTATGTGTAGCAGGGTCTATAAGCAACCTGAGTGTTTTTTACTGCCTTGATTCCTGAGTGACTACCTTGATTCCTGCCTGTTTGTCAGGGAATTTGAAGCAGAACTGCTGTGTCTTGATCGGTTAATTCCTACAGTGCACAAAAAAAAAAAAAAAAATTAAAAAAATCCACTTTGATAGTAACCAGATTTGACTAAAATGCAGGCCTAACATATGACAGTACAGCCAAAATCTAACAAGAAAGAGGAGACAATCATGAAAGAAGTAAAAGGAGAAATAAATTAAGAGAGTAAATGATAATTTCTCACTTAACTGAGAAGGCAAGTTGTATCTTAATGACAAAAAATCTGTTCCTTTGGAAAGCAAAAAAAAACACTTTTGAGGGCAAAGAGGGCATATGTTCAAACACAACTTTTCCTTTGATCTGAAACTTTAAACAGTCCATTAAGTTGAAATTCATAAAAGGCATTAAGACTCTACAGTTACTGTTGCTTTGACTAGCATTCAAAGTTTTAATCCAAAAAGATAGTCTGTCAACGGAAATACATTTTTAAATTAAAAAAAATTTAAAAAGTCCTTGTGATAACAAAACATTTTTAAAATCTTTGAATGCATTTTCCCCAAAACAAGTAAATGCTTATGCTGAAAAAATTATTAAAGTTGAAAATCAGAAAGTATTTAATAAATTGATTGGGTCAGACTTTACATCAGTGCAACAAATATTTTACACAATGCTATCACAAGAATATCATTCTCTGTGTTCAACGTATCTCACCAAACGGAAAATTTCTGGAAGCATTTTCTTTATTTTCATCTTCTCAATATTTGTCTAGGATACAGGCATCTCCCTGACTTAAGACTTGAACAAAATCAGGGCTGCCAACAAAGCAGTAGATCTTAACCTTTTTAAAAGTCACAACGATATATTTAGGAGCTGAAACATGTCATACTTGGTCCTTCCAAATGCATCATCAAAGAAAGAATTTTCTAGGAAGATAATATTTCGTGTTACCTTAATGCTTTCCTTACTTATATCTGAATCAGATTTAATTACATGTGCCATGTGGGTTTTCCCAAGGTGTCATAGCTGCTGTGACGGCTTCCATCCATCTGCAAGACAAATCAATACTAGTTTTCTGTAGCATCTGGGGAAAGAGAATGTTTAGATAAAATTCAATTCATGGTTTGTCTAAATCAAAGTAATCACATCTCCATTACAAGTGTACAAAATTGCATGCATAAGCATTGAGTTTAATTCATGATCTTTTCCCCAGATATTTTATGCTGGCAATATTAGTAATCCCAAACAGGCAATTTTAGCCTCGCAGAAAAGAAATCTCTAAAGAAATAATATAAAATTAATATTATTTATGTATATTACAGAGAGTATTTTATCAAGTGTTTCAGATTTACATCTGGATAAAGCACTGAAATACTGAATTCACTTTTGGTGAACAAAATTAGTCAAAAAACTCTTTCTTTTCAGCATTTTTCATCTAATGTCTGTATACAAGTGTTAATAAAGAATGTAACCTTTTTCTACTACTGACTGTCATAGTCTTGTTTTGGAAGAAAAGTTTCTGACATAACGGAGACTAAACTCTGCCCTGCAAGACTGCAAGAAGCCTCCTCAGTTCACTTTTTCAGGAGTGCGATGTTCTCCTTCTGTGTTCCACACTGCTTTCATAGGTCCCTTTTCTGATTTTTCTGCAAGTCACTATACAAGTCAGATGTTTGCAAGAAAACTCAAAAAGCTTACTCTTGAGCAATGTGAGATGTGCTTGCTCTCCTGGTTCTGCCTGCTGCAGCCCTGAGCTGCACCACAGCTGTCAGGAGGCAAGATGACAGATGTGATACTGAACATGACTCCACTCGGGGCTGTGGAGCGTAATCTGAATTCATCAAGTGTAGGTTAGCACAAGCACATGTGGTTTTAGCACAGCTTGCCCTCACGCTATGGTGTGCTATTTGTCCTTATCTGGAGTCCTGCAGCTCATTCATCTCTTCTCAGCTACGCTGCAGCTGTGCCTGGTGCATATGCAGTATATGCTGTATGCTGTAATTCACGCCACAGAAAAACGACGGAGACTGATTATCTTCCCTGTCCAAGCACCACAGTTTCTAAACTCATAAACAAGAGACAAGTCCTCAGAAAACCCCTGGGATCTCTCAAGCATGTTCTCAAGGATTTAACAGCAATCGAAGCCTTATTGGGCATGATTTTTATGATAGTTTAGAAACTTTTGAGGGAAGTCACTAGAAGAACAAACTAAAACTGAGAGATGGGTTGTATTTTTTTAAGTCTGAAAGGAGAGGTTAACTTGTAAAACTTCTAAAACACTTGCACATCAGTTGTGTGTCCAAGGTTGCAACCCCCAAAATTTTCTATTTAAATTTGCAAAAGTAACTCTCCTGATATAGAAGTATAGGCAGCTCCTCTAGGACATACAGAAGCCACCTATACCATGAAGCAGAACCTCATTAATGAAAGAGTTCTCAAGGGATACTCAAGAATGAGCTTGTTCATCGGCTCTCTCTGTGATTTGTCATTACCCAGAATAAGCAGCTAATGATGCAAAAGCTTTATTAAATAAACCTTGTCAGAGTCCTTTTCTAGTCCCAGCTTCCCTGGGATGATTCTACCAGATAACCAGTAAAACAGACTGTGAGCATTTCCTGGTTACCCAAATTTGATATTTCATTTACAGACTGTGTTCATGAAAACCAGATCATATTACCAGGCAAAGAGCACAGGAATGCCTGGTAAAACAGGACTGAGTAGTCTATAGGACTTTCTATACCCAAACTGTTAAAATGAAATGTCTGGTTCTCTGTTTGTTGGTAAGACCAGAAAACAGTATCAAATTTCTGCTTCTATTGCAAGCCTTAATTTCGTCACCCCATAATTAACAATTTTAGTATTTCTTCTAAATTCAGATTCCAACAGGAACTATTACCAACTACATGTTTACAGTGCCAAATGGATCTGAATCCACTTCCAACAGATGGAAGTACAAACCCTGATAGCATAAAAGCTGTTCCCAAAGCAGTTGTTCTTTCCCATACCACATCCATATATACTATTTGGTCAATCTGGTTGTAGCAAGCTTGGGATAGATTGGATTTTGAGGTAACAAAATGAATATTTGGGATAAATTGTATTTGGTGCTGTTTGAATACATTTATATAAAGGGGCTTCATTGTTATAAAGGGGTTACATTTCACTTCTAAACTTTGAATGGATAAGTGTTTTTCTAGAAATTCATTTTGTATTATATAATTCTATTCTGAGTGACATCTCCTCTCTCTACCCTTGGAAAAACTACGACTACAGTTCCTCCTTAATATTTAATCTGCAGTCTTTAATTTCAATATTTAATCTGCAGTCTTTAATTTCTACTCATTTTGGTTAACCAATGAGTATCTGCCATTCCATGCTTCTACCTACTATAAATTGTTTACATTTAATTTCCCGTTTTGTTCTGCAGAGATGTAATATTCAATTATATGCTAGCCATTACACCATAAACTTGAAACAGAGGAAATATTTATTGGTTTCTTAAAATTATATGTTTGCTCTGACTAGCAAATTAAGTTTGGGTTTGTCCAATCAGAGATCTAATCTATCTGAAGATTCAGAAATGAGAGAGTTTCAGGTTACATGAGAATTTGACTGCACAATACAAAACCCGTTGTAGGTTTTAAAATAATGCAGCCTACACACCTCTTATCTTTCCAAAGACATTAATTAGTATCAAAATAAAAATTAGTATTTGCGTCAGAAATTGTACCATTTAGCCTGTACAACAACCCTCATGGGGTTACATTCCATGATTCATGAAGCCATCCAATTAATGTGGTATACATATGAAGTTGCTACTCAAGAAGATATTCCACTCTGAAAGATATACAAAGCATATCTGCATCCGAATGATAAACCAATTATGATTTCAAACATTCACACTTACGTGCTAACACCATGAAAGAGACAATACCTGTTTCTTAGGAAAACTAGTAATTTCCTTTCTGATACTTTTGTACTACAGTGGGAGAGAAGCTCAACTTGCTTTATCATCCATTTTAGCATCTGACTGATGTTTGTATTCACAAAATCACCACATATAGAGTACTCTGGATAGTGTTTTATGCATTTTTGGCTTTCTGAAAGCTGCGGAATTTGGACTCCAGCCCTGCTATGTGAAAAGATCAGTACCAGAGCTAGCAGAGAAACATCTGTGACTTTATGCTCCTGGTTTTAATTGTAATTAGTTATAATCTTGAATAGGTAAGTGCCATAAAATATTTCTCTTGTCTGTTCAGCTGATACTTAAAAGTATTCTAATTCCAGAATTTTGAAAGAGTTCTGAAGGCACCTGGTGATATCACCTTATGGGGTCACAAGTCCCTAAGGCAGAGCAAACGTGACCCCCTAACATTTTCCTCTTTGTTGTCTTCTCATTATTAGCTTCTACTAATGAAGATGAAGTAAAGTAAGATTTCTGCAGGATCATTAACTCATAATATTTACCATTATCATATGCATGCTAAAGTGTTTTGAAAAACATTAGCTTCTCTCTAGACTGAATGTTGTGGTTGAGTAATTAAAAATAGCAGCACTCATTTCTATTAGAAGAAATCACAATCAGTTTTTCCATTCATATTTAAAGAAAATTCATTTAGAACAAGGTTCACATTCACAGACTGCTCTGTAACTCGTGATATTTAAAGGAATACAGCTAGTAAATACATTTTCGAAAACCTCTTGTTCAAAAAGACATCACTATTAAACATTGTTTATGCAAGTCCAAGAAAATGAATATATGTCTGTTTAAAAGTAAAATATATTTAACTGGAATGATAGAAAGTGTTCTAAAATACTTGTCCCACCCCACAATAAAATGTAGTAACAAGTCATCAGTTGATTCACTCCAAATATATTTGTAAGTCTGGAAATAACATCTATTTTTGTTAACTTAAAAGCTAGACAATGAAGTGGTAGGTTAACCTGCTCAACACAATAAATTTAAAGGAAGGTCAGGAGGCCAATACTAGCTCTACTTAAGGATAGATAGCACTAGTACATTGGAATACTACAGTTGTAAGCCTTGGCATATGGAAATCACATGAACAGTCATAAGGCTTCTGTTATTATCATTAAATCTAGTAACTATTTTTATGTCAGTTAAGTAAATCATTCCACTCTAAATTTACTAGAAGCCATCATGAAAACCTTTTTATTAGTTTAAAAGGAGAACAACTTTGGGCCCAAATGAGTTTTAGCTGATAAAAACATATTTAAATATTATGTAGAAAATTGTTTCACTCGATCTTTTGACACTGTATTTTTACAGCCTTTCCTTTTGCATTGTTTTATCCATGGGCCAGGAGATTTTTATACACTTTGCCATTTTTCACAGTATATGAAATCACTATGCATGACCTCCATAGTAATTTTCCAAGTCAGAA
>JANRMJ010000079.1:47180539-47191332 GCA_025584955.1 Alethe diademata
TTTCCCCTTTTAGCAGCAGAGTTTATAGTAAAAATTTGAAAACTCCTAGATATGGCTTTGGGACCATTCTACATTTTTTTTTTAAATGATAATAATTTTGCAGGTTATGATGTTGAAACCTTATTTGATTTTTAAAGTTTGTGAAGTTTTTGCATCCTTTGATCTTCAGACTTCTACTCTGTTAAAAGCTAATGTGGAAAAGATAATCTTTAATTTTCAATTCAAGTAAATTCAAGTAAAATTATCAGCCAGCTGCTAGTCATGACCCCTTTTGAAAAAAGAAGAATAATTTTTACCCTATTACCTAAAAGCTGTAAAACTTAATGGCAATTCGAAAACTCATTGTGAGCAGAAGTGAGAAAATGGTGATAAGATCAAATGTTCCTCACAAAGTAAAATAAAGTATGAAACCTCAAAAGAAGTTTGCATAAGAAAAGGTTTCATTGTTGCTTTTTTCTCACTGATAGAGGGGCTGAGTGAAAATAATTTCTATGGAGTTTATTTTTATTTGTTTTGAGAGGGTTAGTTGGGCCTTCTGCTCTAATCAAGCTTCCTAACAATCACAGCTATTTAATCCTCTCAATAAAGAAGACCTAATTGGGCAAGTAAACTTGAAAAATCTTACTATATGCCTCTATACAATTCAGCTTGCACTGCAGCCTCTTCAAGGGCTTGAAAACTCTTATGCTACAATTTTGTTTACATCTGCTAAACTAAATGCAGGTAAGAACTAAAAGCTGTTGGAGTCTGTGGGTCTTTGGATCTCTGTGATGAGGCCATAGCCTTGAGACACAGAGTCATGAAATCATAGAATGGCTTGGGCTGGAAAGGACCTTAAAATCATCTTAATCCCCCTGCAATGGGCCGGAGCACCTTCCACTAGACCAGGCTGCTCAAAGCCTGGCCTTGAGCACTGCCTGGCATGGGGCATACACAGCTTCTGTGGGCACCCAGTTCTAGTCCATCACCTCCCACAGAGTAAACATGAAACATTAAATAAAGCTTACAGGACTGCTAAACATCTGTAAAGAATGAAGTTCTTGGTGCAGTGACTTAGTTCAATAATAGCATTCTCATTCATCCCTGTCCAGGATGGTTGCTCATATTAAACAAATTCTTGCAGCTACAGTGGTTTTCAGCAGAAGGACAGTCCTTCAGCAACTTCAGAAAACTTAAATAAAACTCCTTAATTAAATCTCTTTACACTATCTTAGCTTACAGTAGTTTTCAGGGTAGAATATGAAACACAGTTCTGCAAAGTATATATGAACGATTTAGATATTTTTGTGCCTAGAGACATGGACAATATTTCTAGCTTTGCTTTCACAATGCACTGTAGTGCTCAACCCCCTTTCTAGTACTGGGTCTTCATCAGGAACTTGGGGAGTGGAGGGCATGTTTCTAGTCTGTAGATTAATTTTGTGACTACAGCCCATAGTATCATTTAGATTTTTAGAATAAGAAAACCTTAAAGAAACAAGAAATAAAATCTCATCTCTCCCTGCTGCGTCTTGTAAAGAACTTCACATTTCAAAGGTATCCTAACTCCAAAACTCTTTGTCTTAAACACCCAAAACATGAAGAAGAAAGAGATTAAAGAAGTCACATTGAATATACAGAATCTGCTTCTGTGCAAGCCTTAATACTTTCCATTGAAAAATCTGTAAGCAAACAGAGTCCAGGAGTCCAGACCCTTTGGGTTTTGTGTAACTCTTTTACAAAGTGCTGGTAGCTGTTCTTGGGAGGCCGCAGAGCAGGTGTGTGTAAAACCAGGTTAAAGGAAACCTGGACCTGGATTTCCTCTAGTTCTCCTTTACATTTCCCAGCATTACTGGGGATGGTTGGTGCCTGGAAATGGAGCAGTCTTAAAAAAAACATCCTGCATAGTGTCTAACTACCGTCAAAGGACTGTACCAAAGAGAAAGCAGCTTTTAGAAAAATAACTTTTTATCAGTGTAATTTTGCTCTGTGGCGTCAGTTTTGCCGGTCCGTTGTAATGGATGCAATATTTCTAATCCTACAGCAATGGCTCCATTTGAAGATACTTCCTAGTAAAAACAATGGACTGATCACCAAAATAAATGAATACAAAGGGGGTGCTAGCTGAAAATTTCTAGAACATTTTGATTTTAAAAAAATATCTTTTATTAATAATATTTTACATTTTAACATATGCATTTTAAGGTTCCCCATAGTCACTTCTTACTGAAGTATCAACCTTTCTGCAATATCCAAGTTATTTTTTCAGAGACTACAAAACAACCAGCACAGATGTTACACAGAAAGAACAAGGATGCTCTGTGATACAAGCATATTGCAGATTAAGTAAAAGATAAAAGTAACGTGTGTGTTTAGAATAGATGGGAGAGCACAAGGAAACGGGGCAAGTAAAGTTGGTCAACCTGATTGCCCTTGTAGCAGCACCCTGTCATGAACTTTTGCATGGACACCACGGAGAAGAAAACACAAATTTAAAGATTGATCATACTGCAGCTTTGTGGTGGTTTGAGGGGAGTTTCTCCTGAGGACAATGGAATATATGAAACATAAGACACAAGCACCTCTAAATTTACAAAATATTGACATCATGATGGGTCAGACCTGGAGTTTGGGGTGAAAAAGGTTGGGTAGAGAGGACTAAAAATGCTTTTTAAAAGAAAAGATACAGTTTACATTTCATAAAATAAGAGGAAGTATCTAGAAAAATAGAGGTATGTCTCTGTCAAAGAGTTTGACAATATGTATGAACATTCCAATTGTATTTCAAGCTATTATGAACCAAATGAGATCACATTTACTCGAGAAAATAGTTTATGAAACCTCCAAATAAAAAATGAAAATTACATCAAGAAATATAAAAATTTTTTTAATTAAACAAATGTGAATAAACTTGTCCTTTTAACTCATAAACAAGGACTAAGATTTTACAATTTTTATGATTCATACTTTATGTGCTTGATGCAATTCAACAGTAGGGTGACTTGTGTTTAACATAGGAAGCAATTAAATAAAATTACAGTTTATTTTTCTGTGGCAACACTCTATCTGCCATTTCCATTGTACATCTAAATTTGCTTGCAAATTTCAGCCAATGTTGAAAGAATTTGCAGTGATAGATTCCTGCAGATTCATGGAAGGTAAACAAAAGGGTAGGAGAGTCTCAAACTAGTGTCCCAGAGAACACAGAGAAAGCACAACCTGTACAGAGTGTTTGGGAGCAGACCACATAAAATTATTCTACAACACAAATGCAGTGATTCACCAAGCAACATTTAGGCAGCTCTAGCTGCAAGATTTCCTGTGAACCCTTACAAGAGAAAAGATGGAGAGCAGTAATTGTATGTACCGAAGTATTAATGGAAAAGGGAAGCACGTAGGTAAAGGAGAAAGCCTCATTAGCACTGCTCAGAGAACAGGCTTTTTTAGTACCTTAGGCAGAAACAACTTGGAATTCAAAAGAATAACCCTACTCCTGAAGAGACATAAACTGATACCGTTAAAAGCATTGAATTGTGTTACTGCAGTTATGCTGCATTTCAGAGACTTAATAAAACTATTTAATATTTTAAAGTATTGCAGTACCATAAAGCCATTCCTCCATTCTTAAGGTTATAAGACTGAGGTTAATTCATGATAATACACGGGAAATATTGACTTTTTTAGGCAAGAGTCACAAGACCCCTACATATATGCGTATATAATACAGGTGGCAACTAATAAGTGAGCTTGTGTGTGCATGGGGTAGCCTCCAAACAAAGAATGAATATTGCTTCTTGTCCCCAACTCACCAAGGCTGCTGCCAGGGTCTCTGGGCTCCTAGGCACTGATCTTTCCTCTCACTGTAGTCATGAACCTGTGACATCTGGACAACAGGATAAAAGAGTAGGGGATAATGTCACAGAGGAGCTTGAAATGCCTTTCTGGTTCCACATGACCTGCTGTGCTGATGATAACTAGGACCTAAAAATAAAAGCTAGACAACTTTCTGACATGAGGATAGTTTTTTGTTTTGTTTTGCTTTTTTTTAAAAATTTTTTTTTTGTTTTGTTTTGTTTTTTGGTCAGTGAAGTAAAATAGTGTATTGGAAAAACTTCTAAGCAACACAATTATTTTGACACAGGTACTTTTCAGAGTGAAACAGCATGTTAAAATCTATGTGAAATTGAAGTAAATAAGGAGAATGAAGATCAGATTATAGCTTTTTTTCTTCTGAAATGGGATTTTAAGTGAAAGTTAAAACTTCAGAAGAGTAGGATAAGAACTGTAAGTCATACATCTTAAGGTGTCACAAAGCTATTGACTGAAAATGTCTTAAAGCACATTTGGTCCAAGACAAGGGTATTTCTGAGACTCCAAAGTGCTGTCTTGGCAATGATTGTGCATGTTGTTCCAAACTTAAGAGCTACACTTGTATCATTGTGTATCATTGATTTATATTCTATTTTCAAGAACTATTAACCAGATGTGCTGAAGAAAAAAAGTCAGACAAACTCACAAGTCCTAATTGTATCCACGTACACTACAACATTCCCACCTGTGGAACTGCTGGACCGGAAAAGCAGTGAGACTATATGACTCTTTACAGGGTAGACTTTTCCATATTCTTTTTGTGGAAGCATTATAGGCACCTCTCCTTTTTTACATTATTTAAAAATAAAAGTATTGTCGCCATCATATTGCAATCTAAATCTTTGAATTACAATAAGAATGTTTTTCCTAAAAAAATACTCTGAGCTCTGCTCATTCAGTGAAGAAAATGCATGTTTTTAATCCTCTTCATAAAATTCATATATTAAAATAGTTTTATTATTGAATTTGTATTACTCCTGCAAAGCCATCATTAAAAAATCATTTATATATCAGCAGTAGTGCCTAAGCTATTGGGAAGGCACAAAGAGACTCAGGGATAAATCAGGTAGAGGAGAGGAGGCTGGTAAAGAATTTGATTTTTTAATACAAGCCATGGCTCAAGAGATCTAGTAACTGAACTGTATTAATCAGTTTGTGTTCTGAATGAAATTCAGAGGTTTTTTTTCTGAATGGTGTTTATTGGGTTCCACCACCAGTCTTCTGTAACAAAAAGTCACAGAGCTTAGAGAGATAAGCTGCATTTGTGAGACACCACTTTTGACAATGTGTTTCACTGTTAGTATGTCAGAAAACTGAATTCAGGCAACAACAAAGTCTTCACCTGTGAAAGGAAAAAGAAGCCACAAAAGCCTCAAGTATCTGTGTTGTTGAAAAGATCTGAGAAAGAGGTCAGTAATGAATTGCACACAAATCTGACAGCTGCTGCTTTTTCAGCACCACTGCAGAGTGCTTTAATACCTGCTATCCTACTGTTATTTTCTTCTGGTGTTCTTACATAAGAAAGATGTCCATTCCCACCAGCCTTGCTGTTGCTGTCACTTCTTTCATCAAGCTAATTTTAACTTTAAAATAACACAAAATGATCCAAAACTTTGAGGTCAGCCTCAGCTTCAGTGAGAAGATGAACTCACTGGTATCTAGACGTCCCCTCTAACATAAGTTTTTCTCAGATCCTATGACTTTCATTCCTTCAGTGGAAGAAAGATCAAATTACCGTGAAGTTTCTTATCTTGTATAGTGCTCATACTTTCTTGTGATTAGGGCATTATGTGGTTATTATAACAGATGTAACACAAACTCCTCATTTGTTCATGCTTTGCTACAGAATTCATAGCACTGCAGGTTCGCCTGTCACGTTGCTCTGTTAGCAATAAATAACCATCTTAGTAGGGGGTCACAGGCTTACCAGAGAACATGAATGCTGAACTCACAGCCACTGGGAAGGAGATGGGCAGGCTGAACACCCTCCCTGGGTGACCTGGCAAACAGAGATGGTCACTGGTTTCCATGTTATCCTAGCTTTGGGCATTTTCAAACCTTTTTTCCATTTTTTTTTTTTTTCTTTTTTTGGCCTCAAAATAAAAATAAAATACCTTGACTTTTGCTTTGAAAATGAGCTGAAGAATTTCAGAGTTTGATTAAGGTACAAAGGTTTCATTTAGGACAGGCTAGCAGTGCTGCCCTACATGAACAGTTGCTAATGCTGGTCTTGTACGGCTGCTCCCTGGAAGGATCTCAATTCCCATAAGGCTGCACAGTCTCTAAACTAATGGCTCACCAGGGAAACTCTTGGCAATGGTGCTTCCAGATTTCTTCGGTGTAACTGATTTTCAATCTCACCTACTATTACACACCAGAGGATCCACACAGAAAAAACCAAATGTAGCAAGTGGCAAGAGTTGTTCAGCTGAAAGCCTCGGGACATTTGTGCTACTGCACTCACTGTGAATGCTCTGATACTTCATGGAAAATCTGACATGTGTTGTCTTTGACATCTCTACCCCAGTAGGGCTTGACAGAAACAAATGAAAAGACACATACGAAAGTCATGTCCTTCACGTTATGTTAGTGTAAATTAATGTATCTAGTTATTGCAGATGTGAATACGTGGCGTACTGGACAACAACTAAAGCAATTTTGCCTAAGCAGTGTTGGGCTTCAAAGGCAACCTTAAAAAACAACAAAAAATCTTTTTCTTATCAGCAAGGTGAACTGTCTTTTTCTAGATGGAGGTCTTAGTGCTTTTTTCTCTTGTGTTATGAGAGTAACTAAGATAAAAACATCTTTTCTCAAACACCAAAAAGGAAGAAGAAGGCAGCGGTAATCCAGCCTCTTGTGTACACTCCTAGTCAGCAGATAGCAACAAATTTTCCAGCAGTTTTCTAATTTATTTGAATGGGAAATAGCAGGAGTCTCTAAGCTGCTATGCACACGATCAACAGTGCTGTAAATGTCTGTTACCATATTTCTATAACTCTATTAAGTGAATGAACTTTAGCTCTCTGTGATAAACAGTGCATATGCTGATGTTATTTTGAGATATCACTGACTTTACATCTAAAATTATTGTGTAATATCAGTTCATTGAAATGGTACAATCAATCACTTCCTGTCCAACTAATTTTTTATATTATCATCTAATTCTATTGCAAAGGCAACAATAGTGTTTTAAGATCTATGGATGGAGAAGGGCTATTTCTTACTGCCTTTTTATAAGTTGGAGGTATAAAACATGTCTTTGGAAACATTTCTTTGCACTACTCTTGGTTTTACTCTGAATGACAGTTAAGCTATAAAAGTAGATACTAAACCCACATAGTATGTTAGCCTTAGGAAAAGAAGATTTACATTTCTCTACTGTTCTGTGAAATGGAATATATTATGCTAAACCTTTCCAACCCTTCAGAAAATGCCTATTTCAAAAGATTTAAATACAAGACGAAAGTATGAGCAAAACTAGAGAAGTTTCAAAGTTCAGGCAGAGGGGAAAAGGTTTTCTGTGGGCACAGATGC
This sequence comes from Alethe diademata, assembly GCA_025584955.1. NCBI lineage: Eukaryota > Metazoa > Chordata > Aves > Passeriformes > Muscicapidae > Alethe > Alethe diademata. The sequence goes on from JANRMJ010000079.1 coordinate 47,187,923, forward strand.
CACAAAGGGACAGAAGGGTGAAATATGCAATGCTGGGCACACTGAAAGTACCAGGAGGACATCCGGCCTGTAACTGCAAACTGCTGAAGTGTGAAGTATGGGAAGAAAAACAAAAGAAAAAAATCTTTTTTGTATTCAGCACAGAACTGTTTAGTACCTTTGTGTCCCTGCAAATCACTGATTAACTGAGAAAGAGTGTCCTCAGCTCAGGAGAGTGAGGGAAGAAGATATAGAAACAAATGGAAAAACTTCTGCCATTAGAAAAAAAGTGTCGGGAAAAAATTCTTACACACCATAATCAATGCAAAGATGTGAAAATCATGTGCTTTTGAAACTCTCGTGCTGGTTATAAAGAAGCATAGTCATAGGGAATAAAAAAAGAGGAGAGAAGTCAGCAAGTGAGGGAAAAAGGTAAGGAAAAGCAGAGTGATGTTTCAGATACAAAAGTAAAAGACAAGAATTTAGAAAACAAATAATAAATGGATCATTTACACTGAAGACATAACCAAATGACCTACAGAAAATATTAAAATGGATTCATACAACAGCAAGTAAAATATGAATGTTAGACTAAAATAAGAAACATGGATGGACACATAATGAGCAGATATATGATGGGAAATAATGTAACTATTTTTATATTTTGATATTTACAGAGAAAAAATCTAATTTTAAGAATACTATTTTGTTTGGTTTTTTATTTTTTGATTTTAATGCTTTGGTGATACTTCTTTTTATGATAAAATCATAGACTGTTCTGAATTGGAAGGGACCCACAAGGGTCACCAGAATCCAGCTCCTGGGCCTGCACAGAACAGCTCCAAATATCAGGCTGTGTGCCATGAGAATGTTTTCCAAATGCTCCTTGAGCTCTGTCAGGGTTGCTACTGTGACCACTTCCCTAAGGAGCCTGTGTCCAGTGCCCAGCCACCCTCTGGGTGAAGAATCTTTTCCTAATGTCCAGCCTAAACCTCCCCTGACACAGCTTCAGCCATTCCCTTGGGTCCTGTCTCTCTCACAGAGAAGAGATCAGTGCCTGCCCCTCTTCTTTCCCTTGTGTATATCCTTCTCCCAGCAGTGAACATACTCTTACCTACGATATTTTCCAAAGTGATGACTAGTTTCTTCCCAGAAATACTACATTTAGTAACTGCATCTAAAAGAGCAGCTAGCTAGTGACACCAATATGCAAAAGCAGATACTGAGAGTACACAAAGGCTACTTCATGCAACATGCAAAAAGAGCATTAGTTACAACATTTACTTTCAGGAGCTTATTAAGTTAGGTGGGAATGTAAAAGAGTAAACATGTTCCTCTATTTCAGAAATTTATGTTTTCACATAGCAGATACTGCAATATATCCAAAAGGTTGATTTACTTTCCAACAGTTAAGTGATGGGTATAAGTTGCATAAATATGGAGCTAGGGAAATTAGTTTAATCTCTATACGTGCCATCTTTATAGAATTAAACTGAACTTGAGAACAAAACCTTAATTGAAGCCTAATCTTCTGAATGAATCACAAATTCTCAAGTTTAGTCCAGAAAATGCATCTGAAGGAGGAATTTTTAGAATTTTACCAGGAAGCTAACAAAAGTATAAATGAACCTCCATCATCTGTAATTTAGGCAGGTTCTGACTTTCACTGAAAGAACTAGAAGTTCAATGCACCCTGTAAGACCATGAAAGCTTTTTCTTTGTATCATTATTTATTAACAAATGCACGTGTGTGTGTATTCACGCACGACCAAATACATTTGCACGCATGACCACCGCATAAATGATATCTGTGTTCTTCCCATGCCAAAAATGCTGCTTGCCAGTTGACTTGTTTTCTTCTGGAGGTAGGAAATTAAACCTTTTATTAATTACAAGGTAATGAAACCCACCCTCCTAACTGTTCACATTCAGCTGTGTATCACCATATCTGTGAGTCAGAAAATGAAGCACCAGCCCACATCCCAATGAGAAAGGTCAACAAAGCAGAACTGTATTTAATTTACTAGGAATTACAAATCAGGAATTAAAGAAAAAAAAATAAACTTTACATGAAAATTACAGGTTAGTCCTTCAAGAGATTGTAATGCATACACATCAGAAGCTTTACTTTCCCTAGGGTTTTCTGTAAATTCTGCCTCATACTTCCTCCTCAATCTGCCCACTGCATAGGAATACCCAAATAAAACAAAGCAGACAATGGAAAATGTGAAGGCGTGTTCCTCATGCATCTCTATTGTGTATTTCTTCTAGACTCTCTAGTCTCTAGAGAGACACAACAGAAATGAACAAGATACAAAGCAAATTGTTGCAAACAAAAGCTGCCATTGAGAAAGGTTTTTGACATGACCTAGAAGAAATACAAGAGAAATATAGTGTTTATTATTATTTCTATTATTCTTATTTCTATTTTGAAATTTCATTTGATATTTAAGTTATTTCTTCTCCTATTAACATATTACCACTTCTAAGTTTTTGACTGATTAAATTTAATTTTTAAAAATTATAGAACTTTTTTGGGTTTTACTTAAAAAACTATATTCATGATAAGGTGAATTTTAGAAGACTGGGATTCAAAAGCATAAGAACTTTAAATTTCAACACATTTTCTGCACATAGAAAGCCCAAAATTTGACAGTTAAATGTTGAAATAAATCAGATAGTTACATTTCCACATATCAGCCATGTGCAATGTAAGGCAGTTTGTGTGGTAGGTGAGTAATTTTCCTGTTTTAACAGAGGTCACCACTCTAAAGAGTGTTTTTCTGGGTTGTAAGTGAATTTTTCAAATGGATGTTTGCTGTTTCACTGGGAACAAAAACCATCTCATTTAATTCACAGTCACCTGACCCCAGAGTATAGACAAGTGCATTTCTGTAAATGAAAGGAAATTGCCTGAAAATAAATACAGATAACAGAGCAAACTCTAATTTATTTTGTACTCATAAAAGGACACCTATTTATATTAGGAATGCATCCTCTAATGACAACGTCCATAGCTTACTCATTTAGGTTTTCAGGATCCTTTTGTTTTCAGGGCAGTGGAAACAGATGACAATAAATACAAAATAAAGATGAGAGAGGTCCTATTCTAATCATAGTGAAGTCCTGACCTTTCTGCATGATGATTTTGCCATCATATTGCACTGTTTTGAGCTGAACTTGAATCATCATGTTTTCCACCAGGAAAAATTAGGGAAAAGCAGTGTAAAGTGAAGGAAGTCAAATAAATAATTACTTGGCTTTAAAATTCCTCCAAAAGAAGGTCTTTGTCCAGAACTTAAAAGGTGCTTCAAACAAGGCATTATATGTATTTTCCTGATTTAAAATTTCCCTTTCTGTATCCTGGACTAGCCCCCACTCCCCCCAAAAATCACACAGTCTCAAACCATCCCCCCGCCCCAAAAAAACCC
>JANRMJ010000079.1:47231529-47245691 GCA_025584955.1 Alethe diademata
CTTCCCCTCTCCCTAGGTCTACACAGGAGTGATGAGGAAGCACCAGACCTCAGGAGATGTTCCAGGCAGTGGAGGACATTCACCTCCTGCACCACACAGGGGAAGCCTCAAAAGGATCCCCTGATGAACTTCATCGATCTCCCACTTTTTCACCACAATTACCCTTGTCTCAAAGTTTTCTAGACTTTATGGCTGGGATGGTTCAAAGACTGCAAGTCTTCTGCCAAAACATATTCATAATAATTTTAAACCCATCAGATCTCATTCCAGCTGCATGATTTGGCTTAAATACATTTTTATTCACATGTGTCTCTGATGCAAATGTTCAAATTCCTTTGGTGTTTTACTAGACTGTAACACACTATACTTGTTTTATCTCAGTTTGTAGGACGATCTCCATTCATATAATGTATCTCCACTTGCACACAGAACAGATTCAAGTCACCTTTCACTCCACTGAATTTTGTAAACTTCTGTATCTGAGGCCTAATCAGTGCTTTACAAAGTGCTTCTAGTATCAATACTGAGTCACTTCACTTTTTTTTTTAAAGTGTCATCTTATTGGTAATGCATATTTATTACTACTGTATACACTTTAGCTGACAATGCAGCATTTTAATTTCTAATATGTGGAAATATTCTTTATCCTTTCCAAAACATAGCAAAGAACAAGTTGATTATGATTTTGAGAAGAAGAGCTGCCAGGTCAGGGAGCGAGCATACTGGAGCTTGCGAAGTCTTGGAAAATGAGAGGAAATTAATACATGTGCAAGCAAGTCACTGAAATACTAATGTAATAGCTTGGACTATATTCCTAGGAAATGTTCAAGGGGAAGGAATAAAAACGTCACCATAACTTAACAACTAACTTCCATAAAAATGTTGCTAGTAATATCAATTAGGAAGTTCATAAAAATTCAGCAGAAAAATGAGAGATAGAGAGGTCATCTCTTTTACTCAACAAAGTCCTGTGTTAATCAGCTTCAGAAGACATAACGAATTTTCTGAATGCTGACCAAAGAAATAAAAAAAAAAAAAAAACAACAACATGCACTCCCTGAAAATTACTTCACAGTAAAAAGTCAAAATACTGTCTTTAAATGGGGATTTCTGGGAATGTGCTTCAGTACCTTTGCACAGATTCAGGGTGTTTTAAGAGACTTGTCTTCTACTTTAATTGGGAAATAAGCACCAAATTAACCTATAAAACACTTCAGAATCTGGACTAAGGGTTTGTGGCTTGTGCGAGATTGCTAAAAATACACTTCTTTTATGGCGAAGTATCAATATTTTTCTTCATATTTCCTGTATGTTCTGGAATGAATGAGTTAGAGTGAAAGGTAGTGATTCTTACACCTTTCGTACAAAAAAAAAACCGCAAAAACAAACAAACAAACAAACTGGAGAAAACCCAGCTACAATTCTCTGTAGCCAGGTATCTATTGTTTATTTCGCTCCACAAAATGTACATTCCATTCATCTTTACTAATCTGGTGGGAAAACCCCACTATAAAAGAATAACACACTCCAAGCTTTGAAGTGTATTAAAAAACACTAATGATCACCAGCTGTAATCCCTTGCACATGCTCTAAATGCAGTCAAAACATCTATATCTTAAAGCTGAGTAGTTTGAGGTCTGGGTTGTTTTGTTGTTTTATTGGTTTTTTTTTCCCCATAAATAGTCTTCACACAAAAAATGGTAATTAGTAGTTCAATAACTTCAACAGCTGCCTAATTTTTTTCTGCTAGAAAGAACAAAATTCCTGTTGTGGTAAAAGGAAGCTTTGAAAACCAGATTGTAACTGCCTTCCAGCTTTGGGTGTGAAAAAAAGCAACACAGTGTAAAAAAACAAAATAATGTCAACCTTCACTCCCATTTATGTAATTCTGCCCAAGCTTAAATTAGAAACATTTTTTAAGTATGCAAATTTCCTGAATATTTTTTCAGGTTTACAGTCTGTCTTATACTGTTTTCCAGTTAAAACAAAATGGAACAGCAAAGTGTTTATGCAGTCATTATTCTCAGGTTTCCTGCACTGCTATACTACTTTTTGCTGTTTTCCTGATATTATATACAATATTGCCACAACTATGGCTCTGAGGGAGGTAAACTTTCTGCCCTTGAAGTGAGCCTGAGATACTTATTTATTGATTGGTTTTCAAAATGCACTTACCTAACAAATTCTGAGAGAATTGTTAGACATTAAAACATAAATAGGTACTTGTGATCACACACATCCCTGTATAACGTTGGCAGTCACTCGAGTTAGCAGATTAATCTTGCTCTGTGTTCTGAAGGTCAATATATTCAGACTATGGTGATAGATGATATAATGCAGGTTCAGATGGATGGATGGATGGATGGATTGTGTACAGCTGCAGACAATCTTCAAATAAAGACCTCTTTGTACTTGACAACACAAGTTTCTCCTAGTTGAGGGTTGGTATTCAGTAAGAATTATCAGTAAGAATTACGTATGGCTTTGATTGAAGGTGGGAAGAATATCAAGTACTGGTCTGCTTTCTGCATCTGCAGAAGCATTCATGAGGGTGCTAGGTTACTTATACCTTTGTCAGTCATAGAAATACACTGGAGGGGTACCAGGGCTTTTAAGGGTACAACATGCCTGTAAAATGTTCCATGATGCAGTAGGATGGTGAGCAGAGGTGAAGAAACAACAGACTGTGAGCTATGAGAACATGGATATGATTATCTGCAGCTGAATGAGTGAGAAAAAAAATTTATTCACCACTTTCCTCTCTTAAACATGGAACTTTAATGTCTAAATTTCTGCTTTTTATAGGAAAAATTATCCCAGTTCATACTAACTTGACAACTGATATGAATCAGAAGTAAGGGCAAGAGTCCAGACCTGATGTATTCTCCATCTGGTTCAATTGAATCAGGCCACTGCCTTATAAAGGCTATCTAAGATTCTGGGAGCTTCAGGATTCGTGATTTTTAAAACAGCTGGATGAGTTAAGATTTGCGAGTAGCCTTTACCTCGAGCTCCATTTGTTTTCATTAATCTGTATTAGGTGCTCTGCTGCAGATTTACAGATTCTGATGGCTTCCCTCCTATGGTGTGATAAATGAGAGTCACAGCTTATAACTTAGCTGTTTAGCCCAGATGGCAGAATACCCACCAGAAAAGAAAAAAAAAAAAATAATAAAAGAAGGAAAGAAAAAAAAAAAAAGAGACAGGGAATCAGCAGGTAATGGAAAAAATAAAACAGAGTGAGAAATAAACTCAGTCAAGACATCCCCAAAGCACAATCTCCTTGTTTCATTCAGAATCTGAAGTTGCTTCTGCTTTTCTATGTTGACAGATGCCTGCTAACACTACTTGTAGGAAACACAGTCCCATGTGAATGGCTCCCTGCATGTTCCCTGCAGTTTTTGGAGGTTCAAAGTGCATTTTGATGACTACACTGTGAATATAAAATTCCTATAACTATTTTTAGAATGTAATTAGGAACATATGCTTGCTTACAGACAAGAGGCATAAGGTGTATTCATCACAAATGTTGCACAGTAGAAAAAAATCTTGGACTAGCACAGAAAATTTTGTCTACAGGCAAGAGAGCACTGACATCCATGGGATTAATAATTCATGTATTTTATCTCATTCAGGGCATTTCAGAAAGTCCATTATACTATATTTTCTGTATAGTCAGTAAATTTTGTAGCTCTTAAAACCCGTGAAATGAAAAATAGGCTTGAAAAGCCATAACACTATCAATACATTAATATTTATGTAGCTCTTTTCATGACAAACATTCCAAAGTGCTCTCCAGTAAAAGAAAATGAAATAAAGCATGAACAGAATGCAGATGACTGTAAGTCAAAAGGTCACTGAAACAGACAAATCAAATGAATCTGTTTGACCAAGAGACTGACCAAGTTCACCCAGTTAACACTTGGAAATTCTGTGTTCTTTTCTAAGCTCTGTCTAACCCAGTATTATGTCAAGAATCAGAAAATATTCAAAACAACCTTAATAAATAAGGAGGACATGTTGAGGCCATTTCAATCTAGGCAGAAAAAGGGTTTTTTCAAATAAGTATTGAGCATGGAGCATACTTCCTTCCCTGGTCAGATATTTATATTACTGATATAGCTAATAGGTTTTCAGTTCTTTAAAAGTGAAAAATAATTAAAAAAAAAAGTTGGAAGTATTTTTTTCACCCACAGTGTCAAATCATTGATATTTAATATGCTAATTTCTTTACCCTGTTACAGTCATTCAAGAGTGTTCTGTAATGCATAACTACTGATTCTCTAACAGTAGCTTGTTTCCAGGTAATTTTCATCCTTCAGTCTTTTAAAAAGATTTGTGTTCCATTATAAGATATCTTCAGGTCTGATAAATTTCTTCACTGAATGATAAAGTTTATAATGAAAGAGAAGACACAAATCTGGGACAAGTGAACACAAGAAAATTGAGACCATTTCATTAGATGAGATTAGAAGAATTAGCTGTTTTTCCTGGTTGGCAATACCACATGATAAAAGAGTTAAGTGGGATGTTGCATCTTCCTATTAAAAAAATAGAGTAGGATCTGGGGGTTCTACGGCTGCTGGAGGGTTGTAACTGGCTTTTAGGAGCTAGTTGCAACTTTTAGGAGCTAGTTCCAACAAAAAATAATTTAAAAAGAGATGCATTAATGAAATTATTTGGTGTGTTATTTTTACTCACAGGGTCAAAAAAATCTGTTTTTTAATGGAATTAATAGAGTAAGTAGCAGGAGAAAGAAAATTGTGTTTATATTAATGCCCTTGTGTGTACATATTTCTGAAAGGGAAAGAGAAAAGAAAAGGAAAAAAAAACTTACAAACTTGTCTACTTGTATTTAGCTTCTTCCAGGCATGTTTTCTGTTTTTAATTGGAACAGAGACATTTAATTTTTCTGTAGCTATCTGTTATTCATATTCAACTCTCTTAGCAATATAAATCGATTTTGTTTGAGTGGTTAGCAGATTTATTCAGCAAGTTCAGAAGATCCAAATGAAATTCACAGGGGAACAAGAGTCATGCACTTTAATTGAGAATATTTTAATGGTTCTTCAGCTACACATGGGCTCACACTAGTTTTCTAGTCCAGATGCTGTAATATTGACTTTATAACTATCACAAGATAGTCAGAACTAAAACTGGATGTAATCTCTTTTGAAATAATGAAGACATATATTTGGCACCATAGACATTTTTTTTCTCTCACACTTTCCATCCTGTAGAGTTTGTTAAAGTATCCAGAAAAGTACCCAGACTATTCAGTTTGTCTGTGAAGAACTTTAGAAACACTTTGATTTTTGTTAAAGTAGTAAGTATTTTCACTCACTGTTATCAGGATATCTTTTTTTAAAGATATTATCTATAGAAGCTGTCTAATAAAAGGACCATTTGGTACACTAGAATTTTAATATAGGTCTCAGCAGCACTATAAAACACATGCTGAATATTTCCTCCACTAGATATATGGTTTATTGAAGTAACCCTTGTATCTGAGAGGATTCAAGAGACTGAATGCTTTGGTTAACCTTGGTGAGTCAGACAGGAAACAGACAACCTGCTTCTTTAAGTAACACAAAATATCCTTTTTTTTTTAGAGAGTAGTAAATACATTTTTTTAAAAATTGCTTTATTCATGTAATGAAAAAGCCAAGAACTTTTTCTCAATAAATTTTGAATTATATGTCATCTTGGAGCGTCAAAGTTCTATATGAGGAGTTTTGTTTCATGCTCATAATTAGAAAACACTCTGAAAGCTAGGAATAATCTGTTAGTAGAAATGCTAATGAAAAATAATCTATAATCTCTAATCTGGATGTTGCAAAGCAGTAGTCATTGTGTTATATATATATAGCAATAGCAACTAGATAGGACAACAGGTATGATCAATAATAGAGACTCGGGGGCAAGCATTGAGCATGGAGGATAATGAGGAAACTACCCCTTTTTAACACTTTGAAAAGACTTTGTCTCTCTTCAACATTTATGGGTTTTTTTGTGTTACATTATAAAGATTTTTTAAAGAATAAAAAGTACAAAAATTTCACCCAAATTTAGGAGGAAGACAAAATAAAAAATGGAGTCCATTGGCACAACATATTTGCCAAACTTTAGATCCCTAAAGTTCTTGTATGAGAGCACTACCCAGACTAAAAATGCTTCATCTTTAAGAAAGAGATGCTTTGAGGTGTCAATTTCAGAAGTGGCAGCTTTTTAAAGGTCATTTTTAAATATGTAATAAGTCTGAGAACAGGAGGAAGGGTATGTGTGTGTGGTTTTTGATACCAGAGTAGACTGAGTATTAACCTCCCCTAGAACACACAGAACGAACCAGGAACCTCAGACTTGTTTCCCTACATGCTGAAAGGGAATATGCTGTTATGTTAGCTTATATGAAAACTTGTAATTCCACCAATTTTCCAAGTTTCAGGTACCTGCCAAGAGGTTTGAAGCAGCTCCTCAATCTGTTGGGGATCCAGAACTTACATGATTTTTCAACTGTAAAGAAGAATTTATTTCTTTAGAATAATGACAGAGGAGACAGGGTTCTCACCTTTCTGGTAGTAACCTTGGGCCAGAGCATGTATCCAGGAAGTACTTTTAATCTCAGGTTGCTAGAGTTCAAATACACAACCTTTTGAAAAAATTCCCTTACCCCACACTTCTCCATCAGGTTAGAAGAAGAGTAGAGAAAGTCTCCTCCTGTCTTGTAAAAGTGTTGTAAATGAAATATAAATTTAATTCAGCTGGAATGGAAGGAGAAAAGTCAGAGTTTAGCTAATTCCCTAGGGGAAATTTAAAAAAAAAAAAGAAAATAAAAAAAGAAAAAAAAAGAAAAAAAAAGAAAAAGTAAGACTTAACCAATGTCTCCTCCTGGGATGATTTATGGAGTTTTTCACTTTTTAAATTAATTTAATTTTATTTTATTTATTTATTTTATTTTTTAAATTTTATTTTATTTTATTTATTTTAATTTATTTAATTTATTTTTTATGGAGTTTTTCATTATTTTAATGACTAAGAGATAAATTGGGAAGTCTCTTACATTTTTGGAAATACCTGATTGTTTTGTAACATCATCTGGAATTTATCTCTTAGCCATTAAAATAATAAATATATTGATGACATGAATAGCTATTAGTGAAGTATACATCTATTCCATGTAAGAAATAAAAGAGTAGGAGAGATATAACCTTTATAATGTACACAAAAATATCCAGCTACCCACCTGTTACATCTGGAGGGACATGAATTGCAGAATTATTGTTAAAAGTTTGCATGGAGAGACTGGGTCGAATAAAGTAAGTTTTAGGATCAGGAGACTCCCTGCTTACCAGTTAATAAGTTATACTTTAATGACTTCTCCACCAGCATCTGACCACAGTAGGTGAGGTACTGACCTATTAATTTGGCTCTTAGTGTGAAGCCTGAGCACACCCGAGCAGTAGATGAGAACAAAGCCTGAGCTCTTCAGTCAGAGCCATTCACTCCCGATTTCATATCTGTACCTTACATTTCATATCTGTAACCCATTTGGAATCTGAATGCAGAAGGAAAGGACATCTTCTGCTCCAACAATATGAATGTCTGAGGAAGTAGTCTGCTGCAAAAAGCATATGTTAATGCACAGCTTTTAGGAGTGGTGAGATTTCCAGGAGATCAGACAATCTGATTTCATCATCTTCAGCTTTTAACTCTGTGAAAGAGATGTAAACTCTTAATATGGAAGGAACAAGCCTTTTATGTTTCTCAGCTTGTGTCTCTCTTGGTCTAAAGTCAATTTCCAAACTCCATTACATTCAGTAGATATTGGGCAGGGACCTTAAAATTTAATTTTAATGGTTAAAATAGCTGCTTCAAAGTGATCACTTACTTCCTTATCTGTTAAAAGTTATAAAGTTCCTTGTAAAGGAAGAGAAATGTGCTCTTTTTATGATTAGGCAGATTCATAAAGATCCTTATAAAAAGAGAAACTTTCTTAAATGGGAAAAAAAGGAGAAAAGTCCACTCAGCAATGTACATATTTTAGATAAAGCCATTTAAACTCATTTTTAGACTAAACACTTCATGTTGCCCTCCAGCTAACTGCTCCAGAGATGAAAGGCCCCATTGTAATCTAGTCTCATTTGTCTTTGAAAGTACGAGAGTCCACCCTCTTTCTTAGTAGACTTAACCAAAACAAAAAAAAAAAAAAAAATAGACATCAAAACACAGGACTACACAAATAACACATATTTCTCAACGTGGCACATCCCCTGTAGTTACTTTTTTTATTTATTTTATTTTCAAAAGAAAATACCCTCTTCTTGTAATGCAGACGGCTATTGTGAAATAAGCCCAAAACTCCAGAGAAAACTTTTTCAAAAGTCCTTGAAAAAGCCTTTGTGATTTCCCTTGACTATTGATCTACATCCCTCTACTGACTTAAGACTAATACATGTTAGAAGGACTTGAAACAGATTTTTTTGAAATGCAGGTGCAAAATGCTTAACATAACCTTGAGTTTTATTGCAAAAGACTCTTAGTAGTGGGGCAAAAGATGTTTTCATGTATAAGCAATCCCCAAATCTCCCTTTTTCCTCAGACCTTTTAGTCATAAAAAATTCAGGGGGAAAGAACACTTTCAAAACTCCCTGTGGCAGAATAAACTAGAGCTGTACCTTCATGTGATTATTCCAGAGTGAGTAATTTAAGCATCGGACTGCTTCATAAACTTCAGTGATTTAATTTGCATGTGAATATTGATTCCTCTCACACAAACAGTTCATCCTTTTATGTTGCTTTTGCATGAATTTGCCCTCTGGAGAATTGATTTTTTTTCCATGCTTCAGCTGGGTGTTTTTGCTGCCCCAGTCAAAAGCACTTCTCCTCAGTGAATAAAATGGAGCAATGAGAATGTGTAGATAACCCCCAGTTCCTCTTCTCAAGCATAAACAATTCACATTTCCTTCCAAGGAAAGACTGAACATTTGACCTCTCTTTTAAATCAGCAGATAAGCAAAAGCAGTTGTATGTGTGTGGGGGTAGAGATATTCGTCAAACAATCTAAATTACCAAAAGTTGTTAGGTGCAGTGTTTCCTAAGTAAATCAGATCTCAAAGTACTCTTTCATCATTCAAACAGGGGTTGCATTTCATTTTGGTTCTTGTAATTCAATCTGGAGGTATGCTTACCAGCTGCAAATAAAACTTACTGTGTATGAGTTTGACCCCATAGCCCCTACTTAGATGAGGAAATGGTATGGATTTCCTACAGAAAACCCCAGAAGAGACAGCACAATTTTAGCCCATTTGCACAGAGCTGCTGCATGGGTTATAGAACCATGAACCATAGAACCAGTCTTATATCCTGAAAAGTCAGAGAGCAAGAAAGCAACCTGGAATGATCTTAACAGACCTTTCACCAAAGCTGACACTACAGAATTTGGTGAACTACAGACTGGTCATCACAGAAATACAGTACTTCCACATATCTCCACAACTTTAATGATACATGATGTTTCTGTTTTAATATCATAGCAGAACATAGAAATGCCTTCTCCATTCTATAATACACTTATTTTACTGCAGCAATATTCCCTGTGTTAGTTTACAGTTGTATGAGATGATACAATAATTAGAGACATCATATTACCAGGACCAAGTCACATACAAAGAAAGATATATGGGAAAATTCAGTCAGTTGCCAAATAGTTACCTCAACAGAAGGCTGGGATATGGCTGTTTCATACGAAAATTGAGTTATATCAATCAAGTTACGTGTAGGATGCATGGAAAAATAATGATCTCTATCCTGTTATACATTTATTGTTAATGTTTCACCTGTACCTTTTTCATGAAACCCAAAGTTCACGATGTTTAGAATAGTGTAGTAACATTTTTGATAATGGTGTCTATAAAACAAATAAGAATGGCCAGAAAAAAGGCTTGTTCTCAGCTTCTAAATCAGCTCATAGTCAACAATATTTTGGCACAATAACACACCTGCTCAGATTCAGATTTCTTAAGGAAAATATTACTAATGTCCTATGGAAAGTTTTCATACTGTTCATAGCGTATTTTTTTTGGAGACCAGATCAAGAGATGTACAACTGTAAAAAGCATGATGAAGAACAACTATTAATAGTTGCTATTTGACAGGAAAAGACTTTTTTCCCCTGCTTTTGACCTTTAACTATCACATAAAAAAACAGTGTTTGACTTTATTTTTTCCAAAGAAATTGTAGGTTAGATTGTGAGCTAGGAAAAAATACCCCTTTGCTGTGTACAGAATTAATTAAAGTTGCCGATAAATCCTATCATATGATGAGCGTACAATAAATTACCCTGAATTCTCTATCACTGGTTATGATGCTACTTACCTTTCCATTACAACTCTTTTGGGTATTTCTCCTGATTGGAATATGTGGTTATGTGTGTTGTACTTATATGGAATGTATATGAGTGAGGTTGTGTTATACAGACACTGGATTCAGCTCAAGCAGCAATGTTGTCTGAATAAATGCTAATGAAATAGTCCTCACCATGACTATATTCAACAGTCCTTCCTGCCTTTCAAACCTGAAGTAATCACTGCATTTATTTTTGGCATATTTAATGTTTACAATATCATAGATTGACATTTATCTGACAACTCCTGTATCTCTACCAAATGGCTTTCTTTACTTGCTAGTGACATTTCAACTATTGATTTGAAATTCTATCACAATATTAAATGACTAATTGCTTCAAAATTTCCAGTAAACTTTCAGTTTAACAGAAAGGCATCATCATATCTTATTTAAGAATAGTTTTTTGAAAATATGATTCCTGGCTTTCCTAATTAAGCAGACAGATATGGGACCAGCAAAAATCTGTTTTTCTACTGCAATATCCTTCTAATAACAATTCTTAATCAAAATAAAGAAAAAGGATATACCTCTATATAGTCCAAATTATTTGGACTGGAATTTTAATTGTGCTTCCTATTGCCTGGGGATTAAGAAATTTCAGACTAAATCCTCAAGAGGTTGTGTACGATTTCACAGTTTGAAAACTGCCATCCTGAGTGGTGCCTAAATTCATTTGTATCAGTCAAACATTTCCCACTTTCTGTAAAAACTAATCTGGAGTCTTAAAACCATGTACTATTATGGACATTAGTAAAGTTAAGGAGAAATTATTGCTCCTAATGTGAATGGAATGAAAGTAAAATTTGGATGTATTTTGGACTGAGGAGGATATAATAAGATATATCATGTAAAATCATATTCTCATGGCATTAATTCTAGATAAGAGAGGGTCATCTGCGTAGTTCTTAAACTTAACACTTTTTATATCTTGGCTTGTGATTTTTAGCATTTTAGATGCCAACATACAGGTCACAGGGACTTATTTGAAACTATGTAATTTTGTGTCAACATTGACAGATGGAAGTCTGCTATGAAAGACAACGATTTATCTTTGTGCTTTTCTCAGTGCTTTGGTACACATCTGAAAGGAAAGAGAATGTCATCATGAAAAAGCTGGGAGGTAGCAAGGCAGATGTTATCTTTTCTAAATCAAATACCTTCAAATAGTGAGACACAATTTTAGGAAATTGAGCTGCTTCTTTCAGCATCAAACAGCTGGGAACTCCTGAAGTTTTCACAGAGGTAGGCATTACAAATGGACATCCTAAAGGTTATTTTTGTTACTGTACATATGTAAGCAGAAGAATTTCCATGATAAATCAAAAAATGGTCCAACCAGTTTTATGGTACAAGTACTGGTAAGAAGAAACTCAACTTTTTTTTTTCTAGACAATTTATTTATACAACAAGGGGTACAGGCATCTTTCATGACATGCAGGTCGAAGAAATCCAACCATTTCTATACTATTAATTATGACATCAATTATTTGGTTTGCTCCACATTTTTTCTATGGCTGATGAGGACAGAGCAGGCTAAGGGGGTGAGAAGATGAGGAACCAGAGCTGACAGAGCAGGACCAGCACACTTTTCAACTTGGTTAACACTCATCTGCCATGCCGCTGTCACTTCAGTGGGGAAGGCGAACAAGAACTCTGGCTGTGGGGCTGAAGGGAAATTGTTTCCACACTCTGGATGTGACTTACACTAGCAGGAACCCCAGTAATATACTGCCAGGGCTACCCTTAGCTCTAACTACTCATACCATCTCATGACCATTTCAATTTCACCTATTTGGAAAAGAGTGGTTGAGGATGAATTGTCTTCTTTCTCCCTATTTCATTAGTATCAATCTGTGGATTTTAAAGTGTGCTACAGTTAGAAATAACACTGACATGTTAGACATGACATGCCAATTCCTGAAAAGCATTATATTAATGTTCCAGGGAATGCGGCTGCAGTTTTATTCCATTTTCAACAGTTTTATCAGATTAAATGCAAGCTGGTTCCTTCTCCTGTGCTGGTGTTTTTTCCTCCCTTGGCCCATTCAGGGCTTGAAATTTTAAGTCTTCATTCCTCCATTTTATGATTTTAATGCTATTAGGAAATTATTGCTTTTGCCTAAATCTACATTCTGGGAGTGAATCCAGGCTATTGGCATGTTCACAGTAAATGCAGAATATGATAGCAAATAGGAAAAATAATATAAATTCTCTTCCATGTTAATATTCAGAACAGCTCTTCCAACATTTACTAGTGAGAATGACATTTACCTGAATTTAATACGCTGCCTCTTTTTTTTTCTTTTTGCCCCTAAGTGCAATGCAGTTAGAATTGCCCAAAGAGAAAAGTAGAAGTAATTGAGAAAAATGCATCCAGACACATATACCCATGTTTTAATTGAATCTAAAAAGCAATCCTGTTCTGCAGCTCATTTTCTGATTGTTTTCACATCAGGGTAGCAAGCATAAATTTGTGCTGCATCTGCCTTGACACCTAAAAAATAACAACTTTCACACATCAGTTCTTTTAACCCATTAATGTTTAAGTCACTGCATTATAAATTCTCTGTTTTTATGTCTGCCTTCTAACGTACCTAGCTTTCTATGTGCTCAAGCTTTTTTTGTTCTAAGGATGAGCAGTCCAGGTAGGCAGATTATAGCACTCCTGGCAGTGCCCTGTTCTGTATTCTTCCTACACAAGACAATATTAAGAGTGAGATATGACTGTAAAGATGTAAACACTGTAAAGATGAGGGGTTCAGACACCATATGTCCCTGCAGCAGTCAGGCACAACAGGATGCTCAGACACAACGTCAGAGAGAGCATCCTGCTGTGCCTCAGATCTGGAGGACATGGCTGAGGCTTCACCCTTATCTGTGAACTACCTGCTGGTTACACTCTTCTGCTACTGCTTTGCTCCTCATTACTGCACTTTCTCAATCAACTACTGACACTATTTGAATTAATCCTCACAACTTTTTTTCATGCCAAGAATGAAACCAAAGACTGACTTGAAATAGGGACCAAATGAGAATAATGAGTTTATTGAGAATTTTAATTTGCCAAGAGAAAAATAAATGGCCATTGTAGAAAAGGGACATGAAGAGAGTGTTTTGCAGAAAAATCGACTTGAAGACCTTTGTCAGTCAAGACCTTTGTCAGACCATGGTCAGTGGCTGAAGAATGAATGCCTTTATTCACTGACAAATGGTAAGATTTATTTTATTATTGTTGTTAAAAAGATGGAGTTAGGGAGAAATGCCTATGCTGCATTTCAATCAATGCAATCAATTTAATCTCTTTCTCCAGTGATGTCTCATGTATGATTTTTCAAGAGAAGGAAATACCCTTTCTCTAATTGTTACATGTATTGTAATAAGCTTCATGAATGTTCACTAGGAGAAATGTCATTTCAAGATTCTGATATTTTATTACTTTTAAAATCCTTACAATTATTTCATGTGAAAAAATATCAAAGTCCCTCCTATTTAAATGACTTTATGGCTGTCTGGAGGGTGATTTTAACGCTTAAGCATGTGTACACATTTCTTTTTGGTGAAGATAAGCATGAGAATAGCCTTATTAAACAAGAACAGTTCAATCTAGTTTAATCTAGTTCTACCTAGTCTACCAAGTCAATATCCATTAGTGATATCTGCCCTGTTTCAGATGTGTTAATTTCATCATATAAACTCTTTATTCTTGAAAAACATAGACAGAGTAAATGGTTTTATAGTTTGTTTTGGGTTTGGTTTT
>JANRMJ010000079.1:47277502-47295675 GCA_025584955.1 Alethe diademata
AGGGACCTTGTTTTGTTAGGATTAGGGTTTGGGCTATATTTGATATTTCTAGGGAAGCATGTGAGACCTCATCCTAGTGCTTGCAAGAAGCTTTTTGTGACCATACAGCATTTTGTCTGCTAAATAATACATGTACACAATCCCCTGTGCCCAAGACATTTCCGGGTAACTGAAAGATTACATCAGCCTAATCCACAGATATTTGGATTAGTATTGTTAATGTCTCCAGTGGGGGAAAGTGTCAGCTATTTCACTAAAACATATTCAATGTTTTCTGTCAGTTATTAATATATGGCTTTTAAGTGAGGGAAATTCTGTGATCCTTACTAAATGAATTTTTCTTCTGTTTTCTTCTACGGGGTATTTTGAATGAACTCTTGTACTCTCAGAGAGATCTGAACATAATCCTAGAATATTTGACCTGCTGTGTTTGGAACATCTGAAAAGTGTTTGGCTGCAAAGGAAGTTTAGCTTGAAAAGCTTTAGCTTCTTTTTACTTTTCTTCTTTTCTTGCATCATATGCAAAAATTATGTCTCTTTTTTTGTGCTTTGACAACATACAAGATAAACCCAAGATACGGAAATAATAGAGTCAGTTTTCCTAGAATCACAAAGGTTGTGGAGTTTTCTTGCTTTCAGTTTTAGATCCAACACAGACCAAAGAAGGAATGCTCTGAACCAGAAAACAGGAAGGAATGTTAATCAAATGTGAAAAGGTTGCTGGAAAAAGAACACCCTCAGAAAATGTATTTAAAGATCACTTGTCAAGAACACCATTATTTCTTTGGCCTATTTTTTGCCACTTTTTAAGAGAAATGGATAGCAAATCTTAGTTCCAAAGTATACCATATACCATATTCATGTGTACTGTAGGGCTGCTTAGTGGCTAAAGAAAATTACTTAATATTTGCATCTCAATGCAAATTGCTCAATATTTGCATATAAAGAGATCATCAGTTCTCCAGGTGGTGGAATTATTTTGTGATTATTAGCTCTCACCCAAGACAAAGGGCTACTTCCATCTCCTGACTGAGCAGGATGATTGCTAGAGCTGGGTTACTGATGCACATTTTTAAAATTAGTTGGAGATTGTTGTTAGTGTCTGAGCAATTGTGTGGCCTCAGACGCTGACATAGGGTAGTGTGACTTCAGGACCCCTGCAAATCCCATCTCTGAAACCTGCCAGCAGGTTTGTAAGCCACTCCCTGTGCACATTCCTGAGGCATCTGAGGGGCACCAGGTCCCGCTCCTCAGACAGCAGTAGCCTGGGGAGAAGCTTTAAAGTACAGAATAAGCGAGAAAATTCCATCTGATAGAGAGATAAATTGGTTTTGTACTTCTCATACAGGTTCTTCCATCAAAGAAAGAAGGCTGAAAGGCCTTCTGTTTATAACTAATCAATTATTTAGTTAACAGTAGAAGTAACAAGTTTGTGCTTCTACAGAAACAGATTTAGAAAGCAAAATTTGTTACATATACTCAGGATTCAGTTTAATATAGGGTAAGAAAAACAATCTCTGCATCCAGACTATTTTAAGCTGATGAGGCATCCTATGGTTACCCAGCACAACTAGAGTATTTCTGACACCTGCCAGGAGACAAAGGAAAACACCTTTTGGTGAGACCCTGGTGGACAATAGGCCCATTTCTTCATTTTTGTCTCACATAAGAATACCTTTTCTCCTACTCCTTGCACTTAAAGGTTTTTCTACAGCAAATATAGGCATTTACTAACCAAAACAAGAAAAGACAGGGCATTGAGTCCAGAAAATAATATCTAATGTTCAATATCACATCTTGAAAAATCTGTTTTTTCACACCTATAGACCTCCTAAGTTGCTTAATAGTCAGCAGTAATATTTGCTTATCTCATGTGCATAATAATTAGTTATGATCTTATAGGATTAATAACTTAAAAGAGTCACTTGTAGGATCAGTTTACTTATTCATAAAGGTAGGGAGTAAAACAAAAATGAAAACTGGACAAGAGTTTTCTATAACTCTCTCAGGTGTCAGTTTCTGAAAACCCAGATTTAGTATAGCTATTCTCCTTAACTTTGTTATATGGAATTATTATGTTTGTTAAATGATACATCAATTATGCACCAAAAGGGATGAAAATCTCTGCATTAGACTCATAAAATTAATCTTGGGTGCTGAGAATTCTGAATTTGAGTTAGACTTACTTAGAAAGAAACATTATATATCTTAGTTTTACTGCATAGCCATAATTCCCCCCATCAAAATCCTCGTGCAAAGATTTGCAAATTAACTTATTTTTCATTTTTAACTCACAATTCTCTATATCTCTTCTGGTTTGCTTCATTACTGAACCAAAATTGTGTAACAGTTACTCACGGAAAGTGAAAACTGTAAGGAAAAAGGGATGCTTCTGATTTCACAAGTATTTTACAGTTTGGTCACCTTTCCAACACTTGTAGAAAATGAAATAAATTTCCAAAGTAAAGAAGATATTCTCAAAAAAAATCCACATTTTTTTGCCCCTGAAGAAAAGCAAAGCCAAATCTACCATTTCTCATAGATTATTGCTGGTGTGGAAATATATTTTTTCAGTGGAAATATTGTATTTTATCATGGCATCATTGTTTTGATGTCAGACAATTCACTTTTGTGAAACATATACACTTGCTTTAGGAGCATCTATGCATTGTTTTACCAAGGCTCTTTCTTTCAAACAAGCCAATTTATTTACTGGTATTATTAGGGTATTTACTAGGATTATTTGGTCCTAGTAAATAATATATTGAAACCTTCTCTGGACTAAGGTTTTATTTCCAGTGTACTTCCCATCTCAACAATGTTGCCCAGGATGTGGAATGTGAAATTCAGACCAGTTCTCATTTTCCTTGTCCTGTTTTGGCATCCCTACCATCCATGGCTATACATCATCTGCCATTTGACAGCATCTTGGAGAAAACCCCCTGTGTATGCCTTGAGCTCTGCTGTGCACTGCCTGCAGCCCAGCCAAGCTCCTGCTTGGCTGTCTTGCCAGTGGATTGACCGTCTGCACATGGAGTGATGGCAGGCTGCACTCTCAAGTTACACACTGGATTTAATGACAATCAAAGAGGTCCTAATGACTTTTCCATTCACCAGCTGCAATACAACCTGTCTTTGTGCAGTCAGTAGCACCTACCTTTGCTATCTTCTCTGCACCTTTTTGTCTAAGATTTTATATTTTTTGGCGCCTGTGTGTCAACAGGTATAAGTGAATGTGGTGCTTGTGATTTGGCACTGCCACAGAGCAAAACCTTCCTGCTGAAGGGGTAATTCCTTGACAGAAACACATGAAGCATCCAGACCAGATCTTTACTAGCCTTTCACCTATTTCTCAGAAAAATATGATGTCAGCCTCTTCCTGTCATACCAAACCAGGATGGACTTACCCTAGCAAGAGCACTTAAAGCATTGAGTATAGATTGCTCTGCATATTTAGCTAAATGTGTTTATCTGTAATACTGAGACCTTTGTAGATGCCCTCTGCTATCCAGTCTTTAACTGAGGTGAGTTAATTTCATTGGCAAAAATAAATAGGCTAGGTCAATGTACAAGAGAGTGACTCCTTCTCTACAGGATCCCACACCCATCCTATTTCAAGACAAACAGACTGCCAAATTTCAATGGATGAGTTTGCAGGCGGGGGGAAATTTATACGCATCCTTTCCTAGGGCTCTGAAAGCAGAAGGACTAGGGAAC
Organism: Alethe diademata; assembly: GCA_025584955.1. NCBI lineage: Eukaryota > Metazoa > Chordata > Aves > Passeriformes > Muscicapidae > Alethe > Alethe diademata. Next base: position 47,281,220 of record JANRMJ010000079.1, read on the forward strand.
CCAGGGGCACATTCTCCTTCCAGGTATCACAGTTCTTCAATTCTTCAATTACTCTCAACTTCAGCTGAGTGTAACTCTCAACTCTGTAACATGTGTGTTCAGGGTCCCATGTGTTTTCCAAAGATACGCCTGTATAGAATACCAGTCTTTTTCCACTAGGTCTTTATGTGTATCTACTTACAAGGATTAGTTATGCAGTGAATGATTTGGGTTGCTTCCAGACTGTGGGGAGCACTGCATGTCCAGTTGCCACGGCTTAATGCAAACCATTTATTAAACTGTCAAAATTGGCTAAGCACCAAATGCTGACTCAAGTGCTAGATATTTTTGTAAGGTGTTTATAAGCTTTTGGTGTGGAGAACTGGGGACATTTGAGAATGTGAATATAGTGAAAGATGCTGCTAATGAATGTTGAGACAGCAACAGACATGACTTCAGTAAGCAGCAAATAATATTGTAAATAGCAGCACCAGGCAATTTGAGAGAAACTTCACTGAAAATATCTAGGGTTTTGAAATGTTTGTTGAAAGCAAGCTTAATTTTTTTTTACTGGTAGTCAAGGATCTGAGTTAAACCTTTCAGCTTTATCGTTAACAGCATCTTATCGAGGACAGTATCTCCCATTTCCATACCTTTGAATTTCAGAATCCTAAAGTCTCCAGAAACAGTTCTGAATGAAGTGGAAGGGAAGTGCAAGGTAGGCTACCGGACCAGAATCACCATACAAGGATATCTTACAACCTTGGTAAAGGCCTCTGTCTTTGGCAAATCTTCACCGAGCAATTGAACTGGTAGAAAAAACCGCCAGCAATTTATTCAGCAAATGATATGTATAGCTTATAAAATTCATCAGGAGACTCATATGAGCCAAGCACTTGATGTGTATGAGATGGAGCTTTCAAACTTGTGCATTTTGCTGCAGAAGTACTGTGTGTTGTATTTTTCCTCAACGATCTCTCACCACCTTAAAACTCTTAGGTCAAAAATTCTAAAAACCTCAGTTTTTCATAACTTTGAAAGTATATATCAGAATAAATTGCTTTTAAATTTCGCATTGATATGTGTGAAATCGCCATTTTGGACAGTCTGGCAACCAGTAGCCAATCTGTGAACATTGTAACTGCAATGGATATTTCCCATTTTGATTGCAAACTAAGGTTAACACTTCTGCTTGGTGAAGAGAGCTTAACCAATGAATTTTCTACGTAAAATTTCCTTCTCACTTGAAATGTCAGAAGAACAGAAAAACAGGGACAGGAGAAGAATTTTAAAATATTTTTTAACCTTCTGATAAGCAGGTATCTCAATAAAGTAATGTAATACTGCAGTGAAGAGATTTGAAAACAGTAGTTAATTGCTGCTTAAGGAGACTGATTGAATTGTGTTTCTTTTAAATTTGCATGATAGGCAAACATAAATCTTCATATTTCTTCTCTTTATAAAACTGTAAGCAAATTAATGTCTTAAAATGCTGTAGGAGGAAGTTTAAATGCCAGATGAAGGAGAATTTCTTTTTATTTACTGGCAGTTTTCCTCCAATTTTTTGTAGCTCAGATGTAAACCCCATTATGTGAGTGAAAGCTGCATATATTTAAATTACTTGAACTATATTTAGGTTAAATAAAAAGGGCAAATGCATTTACCGAAAAGTAAAATATTATTATTGAAACCTTATAGTCATATGAAAAAACCAAAATATAGTAATGGAGACCAAAGCCTTTACTCAGACAAGTGCTTAGTTGTTGGCATTAACTGAAGAACAACTGTATGCAATGGAAGTGCCTTGATTTTATTAGATAGGTAATAAGAATATTCTAGAGGACAATGGCAGGAACCTGAGATGTGGGTTTTACTTAAACAACCAAACTGAAATTTAAGACAGAGAAGCATAACAAAAACATAATCGTTCTTTCATTATAGCAATCTTGCTCTTTGATATCTTGGACAGCACAAGACTGAATCATTGAAGAAATAAATGCAGTAAAATTCTACCCCACCTGCCCTCCCATAATAAAGATAGCGTAAAAATGTCATACAGATATTGTACCTGGTGCACTTGAAGAGTTAGAAGAATCATAGATAAACACTACATAAACTAATGCAAAGTCACCTTAAACTGTTGGGTCTCTGCAACTTCTGGAGTAAAATTTAACAGTGGGGGATTTTTTACATTTTTTTTCCCAAAGCAGTTGAACTAGAAAAATCTGAGCAAACCTTTAGTTATTAAGTGATCTTGTCCATCTGTTCAGATAGGTTTTTTAAATAGCAGATGTGGTTCATAAACATTAATAGACACTGCAGTACACAACAGAGACAGAAAAATGATGTCTGATTCTGAACTCAGTCCAGTATATGTAAGATTAGCTACTCAGAATGGAGTATATCAATTCCAGTGTAAAATCACAGCAAGAGCAAATGCATTCCCAGGAACATCTGGATAAATATTGATCAAGACATGTTTCTAAGGAAGGATGTGCTGTTGTCCTTCTGCCCTTTAGACCTTCTCTTGTCGACCAGGTGTACCACAGGCATACAGATTATGCATGGACCCTCTAGCAAAGACACTCAACTCTCAGACACAATCAATACAAAATTTTCTCCATAAACAAAACTGAAGGCACTGAAGTGGAACAAAAACTTTCACAATGAACTCATCCTTATCAGGAAGGTGTGGAGATTTAAGTGCTAAGAAGACTGTTTACCACTGTGATTTCCATTACTGAAAACTCTGAAGAGAGCCTGTAACAGTAAGTATTTCTCTCAGTATTTCCAGGGCCTGCTTATGACATAACATTGTTCTGTTAAGACAACACTACTTTAAGTACTTTCCTAACTTAGTTCAAATACATAATTTATATTGAAGCTAACCACCTCACAGTGAGTTCTTTAGCTGTTAAAAATATCATTAGAGCTGCAGCTAACGCAATAAGTTAAAATGGTCAGACTTTATTTCCCTGCAACCACAGGACACTTGTTTATTTTTTAGTATTTCAGAAATAGAGACTAGACCTGATCTGTTCAAATGCTTTTCTATTAGACATACTTCTGTTTTCTGTTTGTGCCTCCTGCTTTAAAGGGATTCTTGAAAGCTTTGGAAGTGCTAAATGATTGCAATACTATGTTTCAAATTGTAATTGAGGGGTATTGTATTTGTAAAAAATAATGAAAATTAATTTTTAGCTACGGTCTTTGCAGATCATCAGTTAAATAATGCATTTTTCACATTTAGTGCCAACTGATGAAAATTATGACATCCAGCACATTAATTTCCTTTCTAAATTTTATTTTGGTTTACTAGATCTGTTTTCCAGTGGGTGGCACAGTAACACAAAACTTTCCAAAGCTTTTGTATTACTGCAATGTCACATATAGTGGCAGCACTGTCTAATGGTACTTGATGATTCATACTCTCTCATTTGGTCACAAAATATCACCTCATAGCTGTCTTGAGGTGACAGGAGATAATAAATGCCAGAAAACTCCTCACATGAGATGTGGTTTTGTCAGTTGTCCTCGAAGCATTTTAATTGAGATATTCCCGTTATGTTGCTCCGGGTAGATCATTTCTGTGAAAGCTTGGAGAGCCCCAAGATGCTTTTTCCCTTAAAGGAAACCTGGTGTCTGATCACTGTTGCCACAAAAGCTCTGGAAGGTGTCTCAGACAGTTTCACAGTCTCTGCCTGAGAAACATCTGGACAAGCTTCCTCTCTTCTCACACTCTCAGGGCAGCCAAAACTGATGGTCTCCTGTTTTTCCATTTTCCGTTTCTGGGTGATGACACCTGGGACACTTCTAGATCACAGAAGTGGAAAAAGGAATGTCACAGAAGAGCTGGTTGTCCCCAGGTGCTGAAAAAGCAACTAAGCAGCAATGCCTTCAAGAAAAAATAAAAGTAAATGAATGTAACAAGTGGTCAATTAGTAGCTCACAAAATCACAGAATTCTTGGGCTGGAAGGAACCTAGAAAGACCTTCTAAGTACAAAACTGTCTTCCATGACATCATGGACCTGACAAGGTTGAAAAATGCCCCAATCAACCTGACCCAAACACTTTCAGGGCAGGGACACTCACATTTTCTCTGGGGAATCTAATTAAAAAAACCCCCAATTTATCTTTATATCCAAGGTCAACCTGCCCTATTTCAGTTTAGAACCATTAGTCTTTGTCCTGTCACTAGATGCTCTGGTCAGAAGTCCCTTTCTAGCTTTCTTGTTGGCTTCTTTTGGTACCAAAATCTTGCTGTGAGGTCCCCCTGAGCTCTTCTCATCTTCAGGCTGAGCAGCCACAACTCTCTTGGGTCTCTTTTTTACAGGAGAGGTGTTCTTGCCCTCCAACCATATGTTCAGATGATTTCATAGAAAAGGTTCTCCAAGTATCCTTTTTTGTTGCACAGGAACACAAGCTACAGCTGAAGCCTGTGTTTGTGTGGGTGTATAATCAGCAGCTGTGGTTTGCATCACCCTCTCTCTGCTGGAACTGGTCCTGGAGGTGTTTCCATCTTCATCTGCACTGCTTCAACATCTATCAAGGACATTAAAGTCACCCTTGTATCACTGTGAATACTAATGTGAATGTGCTTGTGAAGATTTAAATCTATGCTCTTCACAGAAAAATGGGATGTCTGTCAGAAGTGTACGATCCTTGTGTTGGTACCATGGTACCACTTGTACCATGGAGTACTAGTTAAATGAATTAGAAAGCACAGTATGCTCTGTAACTCACATATAATTCATAAACTGAGCTGTTAAGTGGAGTCCTGTCAAATCTAATAAAGAACTTTTTTATTCCCGTTTTCCCGTATTCTAAAACATCTCCCTGCAGAGCCAGGTTTTTCTCACAAGCTCTTCAATATTTTGCACTATCTAGGATGAGTACTTTGTGAATAGCAGAAAAACATCTATGACTAGCACATTAAGGACAAAAAAATTGCATCACTTTAAAAAATTACTAGATTGTTTAGATAGATGTGAATTTTATGTACAGTAATAGGAAGTACTAAAAGCTATCAAACATATATGCACGAACTAGTTTGTTTCTTCACACTTCAAGGCATTTTGATAGTACTTTGTTGAATCCATCTGATGATGAGTATGCAGTAATGTATTTTATTGTCAAAAAGAGACATTTTAACAAATATTTTAAAAAAACCTTATCTCTCGAAAAATGTAGGTATAAAATGTGGGGAAAATGTTTGGGGAATTCAGCATTCCTCATTGTCATTGCCTAGCAATGAACACAACTGGGCACAACCACTTGTGCTGGAAATCACAGACCAAGAGGACTTACTCTGGAGGTGTAGCTTATGTGTTCTGAGCACACAACTCAAAAATAGTGGCTCATGGGGTTTTGCATAGATACAGTGCTAGTACTGAGATCTAGTGAATGAAAACAAAATCAGAAAAGAGTATTGCAAAATACTTACAGGTACCATGTTTTTTTGTGAAAGTATTTGAAATGTGAAACCTAGATACTGTAGATATTCAGTTCTGGTCTAGCAAAAAAGTAAAGCAAAGGAAATAGAAGTTACCCACTGCTCTTTGTACTACTAGCCCTAATCAACTGAAGTTTGTGCTCAAAGGCTTTTCATATCAGTTATTTGTACTATTGATCCTTCCCAAAATAAGGCTCTCCTAACATGGTGCAGTTCAGTAACAGAGGCATTTGCCCTATTTTGAGGAGCACCTAGCAGATGGGAAAGCACAAGGATACATTAGATGGTGCCTACAAGAGGGTGTACATCTGGATAAGAGCTGCAGATACAGCGGATGACGTGATGAAAGACTATGCTGTGGACAAACCTTTTGCAGGGGAAACTCTGAAACCAGATTTCCTAAAAGGCTATTATAGCTTTCTTAGCCTTCAGAAATTAATCACCTAGAAGAATTAACTAAGACCTCAAAGTACTAAATGAAAGATCAAGATGTTTTCTGTCCTCTGTTTCTTTGACTGAAGCACGATGAATGGAAGGGCTTTCCTGCCCCAAACCCTTGAACTGAGAGGAGCTGGAAGACAGGAATCTCTCAAAAGGATGGTTCTTTTGGAAGCCAAGGAGATTGGCACATCACAGTGGGGTCTGTGCAGAGGCACTGCTTCTGGCAGAGGTGACTGAGATACCATAAACTGGTCCCAGGGAGGTAGAATACATTTAAACATGTCAGAGGAATCAATCGCCTTCCTGCCTGAGAACTGACACCTGACTGCAGATGATAGCTCAGTTACTTGGCACTCTCATCAGGCAGTCCCTGGCTGCTGTTGAAGCTCGGCTCATTTATTATTGAAGAAAGAAAAAGAAGACTTCAGCTAACTTCTGGGAACAGATCATAGACTGCACTACACATACAAACATGCATGCACATGCCAGCACTGAAAATTTTAATTCCTAAAATAAACACCAGTACAACATTCAATTTAGGCAAATATGTACACTGTAGTTATATGTAATTATGCGTGTGCCTTATTAAAAAAAAAAAATAAAATACAAACCCCAACTTTTCTAAATTGTAGAAATATTGAAAATTAGCAAGAAAATTTTTTAGTGCTGCTGGTAATTTTCCAGAGAAGTTATGAAAAAACAAGCTCACTGACAACTTTTGGAATCTGGAAGGAGGAAAACAGTGAGGGTCAAGCCAAGTAATTATTCATCTAAGACTAACTCTGTGGCTATGTTTGAAATTTTAGCAACAAATATTTTACAGTATTTAAATGAAAACAAAAGTATATTAATTAAGTTTGAAGAAATTCTCAGTTGCAGATCCAAATATAAGAAATATTGAAGTTAACTATTTTTTTCCCTCCTACTTTTTAACAGGATGTCATAAAGTAGTAGAAGGTGTCTACTCCTCTCTGATTTAAGGCTTTTTATGTACAAAATGAAAAATGAGAACCTATGTGTGGAGAAATGTAAGCCTTGCATAAGAAATCCTGATTTTCACAATACGGCAAATAGGAACTGCAGTTTTTATTGTTCTTATAATATTGCAGAACTGGAAAGAAAAATCTTATTTAAAATGGTATGCTCAAGAAAGTACTTAAATGTAAGAGGGTCTTCAGTATCTCCTGATCTCCAGAAGAACAAAAATATGTGCTTCTCTGCTCTCCTGAATGAGGTGATTTCTGAACAGTGATTTTCCTTCTCTCCCTCTTTAATTCTAGCTGCCATTTAGCACTACGGTCAATTGTGTCCATTCTAAATTATATTCATAGACAAGAAAGAGAAGTAGGAGCTGAGGGTCTAGCGTCCCTCATGTCTGTATAGATGGGTCCTTTTCCTTTCCAGACTGTAAGGATGGCATTGATACCACACTGTACCCTAGGCTATCTATCACACCATGTGGTGATGCTGGCTCAGAAAGTACTAGACAGCTGGAAAAACCTCACAAAAGGAAATGTGGTTGGGTTAAATAGCACACCTTAATCCTAAGACATGCAAACCTCACGAAATTAAACAAGAAGGTTTTGTTGGGGCACAGGAAAGGTCTGGGCAGAGATCCAAAGGATGGCGCACCTCTGCTGTGAGAGTGGGTTGAAGAAGTTGAGGCTGTTCAGCCTGGAGAAGGCTTTGGATGCCTTTCAGTACCTGAAGAGAGCCTACAGGAATGTCAGGTAGGGCGAGGATATATAGGACAAGAGGAAATGGCTTTAAAGTGAAATAAAATAAATTTATATTAGATATAAAGAATACTTTTTGGTGATGCAGTGTAACAGGTTTTGTCCAGAGAAGTTGTGAATGCCCGATGTCTGTAAATATTAAAAGCTGGCTTGGATGGGGCTCTGAGGAAACTGTTCATGTGAAAGAAGTCCCTGCTCATGGCACGGGGGGTTGTATTAAAAGGTCTTTCAAAGTCCCTTCCAACCCAAACAATTATATGATTCTCTGAAAATATATTGTTCCCTGCCCAGGACAGAAGCTATACTAAATCTTATCTATGTGACCATTAGAGGATGAACACTGCTAAGCTAAACAACCTCACAGCTGGCCTGCTCCAGTTTCCTCTACAATAATAAATTTTCTATGCTAAGGATAATGAAAATCTGCTGGAAAAGTTGATTGAAAAATACATCTTATATTCATGTGAGATAAAAAAAAAGTCCACCCTTTTCCACAGTTCCAGTTTGGATTGCTAGCATGAAAACAGAATTTAAGAAGGTTTGTGTTTGTTTTTTTCCCCCCACATCTTTTTGCCATACTTTCCTCCCTCTGTTGCGACTAAAATGTTCTCCTCAAAGGGCAAATATGTCACTTAAAGCAGCTGGGCTTCATGCAGGAAGAGTCATCCCTAGTGCATTGCCTGCTCAGACAAAAAAAATGCCACCCTGCCCATGCCTTTATTTATTCCAATATTTATGGATAAATATAGGGAAACACTTAAAGATACTTTAGTCTGCATGACACAGCTCTAAAAGCACCAATCCCTCTCTAGTAACAACCCACAAATGCAAATCCAGTAGCCTAACTTACATACAAAGCTAGATTAGGCTGAAAAAATTGACAACTGTCTCTCTTCTGAAGAAATGAGCTCTCGGCACTCCACCCCTACACCAGGAACAGAGAAAAAAATGCTATTTCTGGGTAGCAGTTTCCAAGGTTGTTTAATATTCAGTGAGGATCTTCTTAAAGTTAGCTCACATTTTAAGAATTTCACAGCACCTCTGTGCATCATTGCATGTTTTAAGGCTTTTCTCGGACATCATAATTTTTTTCCTTAAACTCTTGAGAAAATAAGTTCAAGGTATTTATTGTTCTTCCTCCACAATCTACAAAGATGCATTTCTAATTACACAAAATTGCAGCTTATCCAACTATTTTGCATTGTGCATTCACACAATGTACTCTTGTCAAGAGCTGCTACTTGGAAAGACGTTCAGAAATAAGACAATTTAAAATTTGATCCTCCTTTTCTTCCTTCATCAGTTTATTGAGACAGCATGATTTATTTATGAAATACATTACTTTTATATATTGGAAGTGTCTTTTAGTAAGTACTTAGGACTGCTAGGATGCTGTGACAAAGCAATGGTCCAACTCTGTGTCTTCTATAACAAAATGGTCAAATGAAACTGAAAATACCAACCTTATTTTTTTTTTGATGGCGTAAAAGATATGACAACACACCTACCCTATTTGTATAATAATCCTCTAACAAAACACTGGACCACAGCACATGAACAAAACTGTCCCCGCACTAATTATCATGGCACATTTCAGCCCAAAGGGATTTTTATCTGATATATAAGCCTTTGGGAAAGTGGTATGAAAATATAATTGAAATGTGACAGACTCCTAATTATAGAGGCAACTATACCAGTCAAATATTCTCAAAACAATAGCACGTGTAACTAACTTTGACAAAGTAATGGTGTTGTGAATTAATGCTGCTGACATTCATATTCAGCTTACAGGGAATTCAAGATATTCTGTGATGTTCCCTGTCTGTGCCCCTGTTAAGGTCCAATGTGATGATAAAATGAGGAGTGACAATCATAACTAAGACCTTTCTTCACTAAGGCAATCCTCTTTATGATCAGAATAATTGAATATATATTCATGTCGACTGTTATCTAATAAGACAATCTTATAATAAAAATAAAACTTGCTTCCATGGAATGTTTTCCAAGGATGAAAACCTTTTTCCTCCATGTCCTTGTAGCAGTGACCTCTGAATGTACCAGAGAAATAAGGTAGTTATAGCAACTCAGGTAGCAAACAACTCTTGGCAGTATGTGACATTTCTCAGGAAAAAGCTAAATTGCAAATAGGCACACAAATTCATCCAAGTCGACTCCCCGCAATTTCAGTTAAAAGGCTCTTAACAAACTTTTGTATAACCCAGCAGCACATTCCAACCTGGTGGGAGCTATTTTCTCAGATGAAGGAATCTGAGACCTGTATGAACATAAAGTCAAAAGAGCTGGAATAAAGAAGTACGGGAAGAGGGGCACAAAATAACTGGGCAATTTCTGGCAATAGTCCCTCACTGAGCATGGGAACAAGTGGGTCCCTCTTCAGCTTGGAGCACTCAGTGCTCTCATGGTGATAGGAACTCCAAGAGTTCAAAGGTACTCTCAGAAAATGAGATGGACCTGACACCCCAACTTTTCTTGTCACGTGGCTGAGAATGCTTCACTAACTGTTAGAATGTGTACCTGTATCAAGAAGTGACTTGTGTGCCACCCATTCCCCTTCACCACCTGAGCACGGGCCATGGCCCAGTCAGGAAGACACATGTTCTATGGCTTCTCAGGTGTGAGAGATGATTTGGCTCCAGTGTAGAAGTAACAACCTCTGTCCTACACTTCAAGAAGCTAGAGGGAGGAGAGCTAAAGCCACTGAGAAGTGAGAGCAGATGTAAGTATCCCGTCCTCAGGATTCCACTAGCCAGGTATACAGAAGTCAAGGTGTTTCTAAGTGCCTCCTTTTATTGCATCTGGTTGCATCAGACAAGTGCAGATGATCTTGGAGCTGATGTTCTTCCTCCCAGAGAGTAGCAGGCACAGGACACAAAGCCATAGTGCCTATTCAAAATAGGTGCTGAGAAGCTGTTTACAGTTGGTTTTCACTTTTGCTTTAGTAAATTGCCTTATCTTAGCCTATGAGTTATTCTCTGTAGTAGTTTCTCCCCCCTGTACAACTGAGAAAGTGGACAGATAGAGTGATTTGATGGGCACCTGACACCCAGCCAAGATCATCCACCACAGAAGAGAAGCCAAAGGATGTCCTAGGCCAGGTGGGAACCTGTTGTGAATGGATTGAAAATTTTGCAGGGCAAATACCAGTAAGATCACAGCTGGCTTAAATCACAGTATGAGTGGACAAGCAGAATGGATGCTCTGAGTTTAAACATAGAGGCAAGGAATATTCACACTGGAATTAACTCAGGGCTGCTTAGCTGGCTGAAACACAGATACCAATGCTAGTGCTTTACAAGTGTGTGTTTTAGATCTATTCAATTTGTTTGGTGTTTCCTAACTCTTCAACTATGGTTAACATTTTACTTCTGGATTTAATAGCTTCAAGACTGCATCGTAGATGTGTAGTTACTACAAAGTTATTAATGAATTAAAAATGAGAATCTCCAAGGATGAAAAGAACTCTGTGTAGCAAATACTGTATCTGAACCATTCCTCCTAGGAATGTAAAGAGATGGGTCTCTGGTAGAAACGTAGCAACTACTGCCACTCTGCCCTTATTGCCTTTAAGAATTTATACAACAGGATCCTCCTCCTGAAGAGACAGTCACAGAGGATGGGATAAACTGTGTACCCTTTCCTCACAGGGCAATGTGTAATTCAGATCACAGATTGGAGCGTGCCACTGAGGATGAAAAAATCAAAGAAAATTCCACTTCAATGTCACCGTCCTTAACAAACCATGAACTTCCCGTCAGTTTTGTTCCTGGTGTCACTCCCAGGCTTCTGCATTAACTTCTCCAATATAATTCTGCTGAGGGCCAAGTTCTTCCAATTTCTTTCCATTTACAGCCCCACCACCCCTGTCTCCCTCCTCTTTGTGGCAAATTTGGATGATACAGCTGAAGAACTACTCTGCCAGCTATAACGAGGATACATTTTTTTCAGTGATCTCAGTTGAAATGAAACATTATAAAGCCTTTGTATGAAACATTATAAAAATATGCACCAGCAGGGAATATCCTTCCCTTGCTTCCAAATTCTGACAGGAAAATGGCCCTTTCACTCATTGTGAAAGCATTCCTGTTCTACAGAAACAGGACTAAAAGCTGCAGAAGAATTATTGAAAATAGAATAATAGAGTTCTATAATGTCCTGAGTTGGAGAGGACCCACAAGGATCTGAAGTCCAGCTCCTGCTCCTGAACAGGACAGCTCCAAGCCACCCCACGTGCCTGAGAGCATTGTCCAAAAACTTCTTGAACGCTCTCAGGCTGTGCTGTGGCAGCTTCCCTGGGACCCTGCTCAGTGCCCAAACACCCTGTGGGGAAAGAGCTTTTTCCTGAAATCCAGCCCAAACCTCCCTCTATGCTTCGTGTCATGGTGAAAAGTACTAAGCTAGTGATAGTTCACTCACAAGAGGAAGGTGCAGAGAGTGGGAAAGTTGGAAAAAAATTCTGTATGTTTTATTTTGGCCATCCTGAAAGTGGTTTGATGTTGACACGATTTTCACTCCAAACTGGTCTTCATGTTACAAAGAAAAAAAAATATGTTCTCCTCCCTCAGACTAGCAAACAATTCAATTCAATTAACGCAATTAAATTTCAGTTAAAAAATGTCTTGACATACAGCCAAATTATTGCAGTATTCTATAATTCCTGATCATTAATCAATACAACATTTAATGAGACCTATGAAACAGACTAAAATGGAAGTTTCTTTTAATTAAAAAAAATGTATTTTTACTGGGTATATGAAAGTATCATTATACTACTTGTTACATTGTGCTTCACAATGTTAAATCTTCATTCAACAGCAATGATCCACTGTATTATTGGTAGTACATGTTTTTGTTCCTAACTGTGTGACCAAAAAGAGAATAAAATGAGAAGGGAAATAGCTAATTGAGGTATTTTTAGCAGTCGTCACCAGAAATTCAGTATTATGAAACTGTAGAATGAAGACTACTTTCTCAAACTTTAAACATTCTTATAATGAAATAGAGCATTTTCAAAATCTAGGAAAAAAATGCATTTACTCTTGTGAACAAGGATCTGAGCATCAGCATTTGTAAGACTGAGGGCATCTTGGTTCAGCATTCACTGAAGCATATGATAAGCCCTCTTAAAATATTCCACACTGATTGTGTCTTTGACAATTCATTCCAGTAAAGAACAAAGTAATGATTTTTCCACGTAGAATATTTGTAATTGGCTTGATCTATTTATATTTATTTTGTAAAAATATCTGCCTTTCCTGAAAGTATTTAAAAAGTAAGATAAAATTCTCATTGCATTAAATGGATGGATGGATATGATTAAATATGGGCTAGTTAAACAAAACCAGCAAATTTGGAAAAAAAAATTGGAAAGAGAAAAGATTGCACAAGGTGATACTGACAACAGCTTTAGCAGAATATATTCACCACAGTAGACTTGGTCATGCTTTATTTAGTGAAGCTCTCATCCCTTTTACAGGCAGAAAGTCCAAGCCCAGAGAAAACAGAATCTGTTTTGCATGCACTTGATTAATTTTATAGGTATGACTAGTACCAGAAAACTTAACTGCACTGTTTGGATGATGAAATATTTGCAGTGTGAATCACTGGTGGTACTCCACTTCAGTGCTTATAATTGCATTTCATCCTTTGTATATACTGAAATGATCCTACTTCAATTGTATGAGTACCCATGGTATACCACACCTTTCTATTTCAATTTAGATAAGTGTATTAATCCCAGAGAGCAGAAACCAGAACAGACACTGATAATTTTATTGTTCTAACATCCACCAGCCTGGAGTCCTGATTTTGCAAAAGATGCTTCTGCACAAGCACAGTAGCATTGATACCACAGCCAGTTTTACATATGCAACTCCATCCTTCCCTACCTGCAGGCTGAAATGAACATTCATCAGTGACTCTCAACACTTATTGTTCCTTGCATCTAATTTTTATGATAAGTGTTTATTATTGTGAACTTCAATTCCACATTTATTTTCTAACAAAGTAATTACATATACAGTTTAACTGTAGTATTTATTTTTATTTTACACAATATCATAAAAATGTTATACATAGCACCATCTGTTGGCTAAGATAGCTATAACAAATGAAAAATAGTTTATGCAGATTAGGAAAAGTAAACCGACAAGAAAACAGAAAAAGGACCATAAAAATTTAGATGACTAAACTGCATGCTAAAATGGTCTTACTTGCACAATTTACTGTAAGTTAGGGGATATATTTCCAAATAACACATTTAAGGTTGCTCTGCTCAAAAATTTTTGACACTTTTTGGAGGAAAAAAAGATGGGTATGAAAAAGCCATAAACATTAGTAAGAGAAAGCGATAAATAAATTCACCTGCAGCATCACAGCTCACTCCGTGCTCTAGCACCATGCTTCTCTGAATCCTTAATGCTCTAAATGGCAGTGGAAACACAATTAATAAAGCAATTGATGGTGTTTCCTGCAGACACACATCTATCTGGCATGTTTCTGGGGCAGAAGGGTGGACTTTTCCCACATAGTCTCTCTGACAGCCTGTAAGGCAGACTGGCCCACAGGGTGCTTTAGTTTCCTGAGGTCCACGTTGTGCACGTGTCTGTGTGGGATGCTACCAATCTCTTCTGCTGGTGAGTCTGTGTCTACATAAAGGCAAGACAATGCTGCAGTCTGACATCTCCTCAGAGCCAAAATTCTGTGAGGAGGAAGTCTCAATGTGTTAGCACTTGTGTGAATGCCCCCTTTCCCACGCTTTAGACAGGATCACGCCTGCCACACCCACCTGGTGTGCTGACCTGGATGGGAAGCTGGACAGGGACCTGAT
>JANRMJ010000079.1:47387075-47403874 GCA_025584955.1 Alethe diademata
TTGCAGTGGAACCATATTACCTTAGGCTAACAATCTAGCTATCAACTGTTGTCCTAGGATCTGAATCTCAGAAGGCATTATTACAAACCTGTCAAGTCATTCCCTGTGAGTTATTTTCACGACCATAACTGGAATGAGTCAGAATCCTTGAGAGGCAAAAAGCCTCTGCCTTATCTGAAAAATGTGAAGTTTATTTTTTCACGAGGTGTGAGAGAAAAATATTGTAATGTAAGAAGTGTTGTAAACCCCTAAAATAGATGAAAGTGATTGAGTAATACTTGAAATCTTTTTTCTAACTTTCAATTCACATAAATCAGGTTATTATTTTGCAGTCTGTTTTTTTCAGTTTTGAGGTAATTTTGTAATTTCAGTCAAACCTGAACTCATTTTGCAAGTAGTAGTATACCAGTGCTACCTCCCACCTCACAGAAAGAAATTGAGTAATTCTATGAAAATTACTGTAAAAAGATCCTAAAGACAGCAAATAGTGTTTCCTTTTAGATAAACTGGATACAAATCTGTATAAAGCCAAGAGCAAAAGACTGCCTTGCTGTGGAAAGACCAGATCAAAAGGGCGAGATTAATTTCTGAGGCAAATATTTCACACAATTTTAATATATATTAGTAATGGGGCAATAGTAATCTAGTGATGAAGGCCAGATATGTGAGAGCTGCTGACCTTGGCTCTCATCATTCGTGACCTAATCAGAAGCATTCCTGCCCTTGCCTGTATCCTTGAATCCCGACTGAATGGTTCAGCTAGTTCTGTGCTTACACAGCTATTTCCAGCTGGTTACTCAATGATACATGAGCTAAGAGGAGGCACAGGAGCAAGAGCGGCTGTACATTTCAAATCTGACCTCGTATATAATAAAAATTTCTTTTCCAGGTGGAAAAAAAAAATCATCTGCATGTATATACTTAGGACAAGTTAAAATATAGAAACTGTGATGGTCTTCAGACCTACAAGAATACACCAAGCAGTTGGTGTCAAGCACCTCTTCTCAGTTCTGACTGGGATGCAAAGGGATTTGCATTAAATTGTGAATGTTTAGGGACTTTAGAACCCAGAGTATACCTACAGTATTTATAACGACTGCAAAAGTCTACCAAGTTTCTCTAGAATAAAAGAACCCCTGGGAATTTCTTTGACCTAACCTAAAAGGCTTTAATCTAGCAATGTCATGACACCTCATCCTGTTAAGATTGCTGTTTAAATCCTGTGAGAAATGACTACCACAAACACAACATGATCCTCTGTTGTTAAAGGTTGAGGATGATTTTGTATATCAGCTTTTATGGGTTTTTTTTTTTTTTTTTTTGTGCTGAAAGACAGAGAAGATTCCTTGCTAAAGCGTTCATTTCTTGAGAAGGGGCTACTATGTAACAAAACTCTTATTAGTAAATTATAAATAGAAAGTGTCTACTCTGTGTGTAAACCTCAACACATTTTGTAGAAATGTCTTCTCCATTCGCAGCATTTTAAGCATTTGATTTTTGAGTTTGTGCTGGTATGGATTGCCAACAGCTGGTAAGCATTGCAAATTATCTTCAGTATACATCTTAAGAGTTTGCTATTCAAAAATACAATGTAATCTAGACAGTGAAACATATGAGGAGAGCATAAGTGACCTTAATCATCTGGCCATATCCTACATTACTTTGCAAAATTCCTTTGTGGAATACTCTTAAAAGTGTTTGTGGAGATGCATGGCTCGTTTTTTAATGGCTTCTGCTCCGACACCTGAAAAAACTTTATTTTGTGTATATAATTAGCCTTCTTACTGTTGCATGGCAGTAGTTTGAAACGGGCTGCCTGTTCTAACATCTGGAAATTGAGAACATATAGCTGATAGTTCATAAATTAAGAATAACAAAAGCGTGGAATGGAACACCCAGGGTATTTCAAGCAACCACACAGATCAAGACAAAGATGAATCATCTCAACCAGTTTTGCATGACCTCTGATACGCCTCATTACAATTAGCAAGGATGCATATGAACCGAAAGATACTAAAAAAATAGCTAATCAAGAACAACTATACTAAACCAACCTCTAGCTCATTAAAAATTATAGCCCTTTGAGTATTCACAATGTTTTAAAGCCAAAGAAACTATGAGAAGATTCTTTTTTGGGAGGAGACATATGCAAGGATTTGAGAAACTTCACATGTGAGCACTGCTTGTTTTCTGATCATTTGTAGAAGAAAAAAATTTTAGAATTTTAATATTCCCTTTAAAAAGCCAAAACATTTTGTTCAAACCTTTGGCAAGTTCATGAAAAAGCAGGCTGCAAATTTTTACAACTTTTTCTCTAATATCAACTACACCCAGTTTACAGGAGAGTGAAAATATTCAGAGTTTGCTGCTGAGGAGCAAACCTGTACAGTTCTCAGTGCTTCTTTGCTGGCAAATCTGACTTCCTAAATCTTGCCACGACTGACCCTGTTATTCTCCTCTAAATAATCAAAGTTAATGTGTTGCTATTTCTGCTGACAACTAAGATGATTTTATGAATTCATTAAGTTGAAAAGAGCAGCTCTGGAAAACTGCTTTTAGTCAAGACAATCTACCTTTACCCTGCATGAATATCATGTCTCTGTGAGAAGAGAGGACTTTCTAAATGTGAAGGTTATGCATTTACTTGCTGTCTCTGAGAAAATGTCCTGGTTTTGCTTTACAGGTGCACAGCAGGGAGAATGCTGACTACCATTTGCTGGCTCTACATGGCGCAGACTGCCCATCAAGCAAGAGATGGAAGTAAAGGATGCCAAAGTGGGCAAGCCCAGAACACAGTGCTTTGTATCCAGCTCTTTTCCAGCACCTCAGCAGGAGCTGAGGAGAATGCCTTGCACAGGTTCCATCATCTTCTCTGGCCATTGAGCCTGGTATGACTTTTGCATCCAGACTAGCATCTTGGATCACAGGAAGGAGTTTAACCATAGCTGATGTGACCATAGAACAAGGTCAAATCAATCTACTTCCTGAGGACCTTCTCTAAAACTTTCCAGATGATGGATAGAGGAATAATGTTAGAACAAGTGTTCAATGTATCTTCCTTAATTTTTGTGTGATATGAGTCACCTGAAGTAGTCAGGTGTGTTAGTAGACTACTGAGTACTGAACATTTAGTTAAATGGAGGTCACCTCTTTAAAACTCTGTGTACAAAATATGCCAATAATCCAAATCCCTTAACTGCAGTAATCCTAGGTTTATTTCAAATACAGGAATGAAGAAACAAAAATTGATTTTTCTAGATATTAGCATTAAAGGATAGCCAAAGAATGAAATTTGTTTGGGGCTTGTGTGAATAACAATTACAGCACCAGCATCAAGTTTAATCTTTTTTAAAGCCCATTTACATGGAAAATGAATTTATAACAAGCAGTTAAGTCCCACAGGATACAGTAAATTATTGCTTTCCTTACAGTTTTGGATGTTTTCTCACCCTTCATTGCCTTCAATATATAACACTCATAACACAAAGCTTCTAATAAGTTACAGAAAATGTAATTCAATGAAACAATATATTAAGTGTTGTGCCTTACAAGAATATCAAAGGAAAGCATTTTTGTTTAAAAATTGTCTTCCTGTTTCAGAAAAAAAAATAAAGAATAGTCCTAACAATTACTGGAAATGTCCCCTCAAAGCATCAACTCCCTTTAGCCATCCAAATAGATGCTGAGATCAAAAGGTGAGTTGCATGCATTAAGGGCAGATGTTGAGTCAGCAGGTTTTGTTTAGTTTAACAAAGATGTATTCATGAACATGAGATGAAAAGACCATTTTGCACATGATTACAATCAGTGGTGAAGAGTTCTTCTCATAAATAAGGGCTTCCCCTCAGGCTGCATGGTAAACAGCTGGACCTGTAAAAAAACAATTATTAAAATCTTTCCAAGATGCTGAAATGCTACCCAAAATAAAATTTTCTGCAGATACTGCCTTTCACCCCTTGTTTTCTGTTTAATTAGCCCTATTGAGATAAGAGATCTCGGCCAGAGAACAATATCAGTATGCTGTTTTATGATATGAGGGCATATCATTGATGAAATAAAAAGTTTCTTATTGTTCTCTAAAACTGAATTCAATGAGTTATTCTTGTTACACCATGAATTATAACTAGGAAAAAGAAAATAACATGTTCAGAAGAAGAGTTAATCCTTTTGGCAGAAGCAGTGACAGAAGCATTGTCCTTTACCAAAATCCAAAAGGAGGTTTAAAGGGGGAAAAGGAGACTGTTAAGTTAATTTCATTGAAAGAGCATATTTATGGTTTTGGGTTTTATTACTTCTGTTTATTCTTGAAAATGCTGATTTACAAACATTTATTAAACCAGGAGATGTTTATTTATCTATATATGGCAGCTGTAAGGAGCAGAGCAGGTCAAAGCCCCATTCTGCTAAGCACTATTTAAACTGATAGAAAATGACATTCCCCTCCCTGAAGTCATTAGAGTCTAAAATAAATTTTCATAGAATAACCTTCTAAATACAATTTATGTGCAGCATAAAACATTCTATTTTAAGAGAGACATATGGGAAGGAGAAGATTGCTAATAAGGTTACATCTACACACAAGGTTACAAGAAGAGATGTATTTCCCCTGCTTATGCTCTCAGATGGATGTTAGCCAGCTCTCGCCTGGAGTGACCATGCTCTGTCAGCATAATACAGTTGTAGTGGCAAAATACTGAGTGTCTTAGCAGGACCTGTTGGCCCTGAAGCTACTGGGTTGTTATTAGGCAAGGACTGGAGCAAGGCCACATAGTGCATCAAAGAGAACTGAAATGGGAGCTATCTTGTAAGGGTAGATGATAGCAAAAGGATTACCTCAACACTGCCTTAATAGAAACAGTGAATCTGTTGCTGTCCTTGCGAATAAATGTCCCAAAGCTGTATAACCCTGTCTTCTTGGCTCTCTTTGGTTAGAAAGGCACTATTCCTCTGGATTTCAAAAAGGATGTCAAAGTAAGTCTTCTCTCCTTTGGCTTAATTGAATGATTTTGGACTAGGACCTGTCTCTACCTTTACTTCCTTTTATTAAGAGCAGATTCACACTAAGTGGCGTAAGTGTGATAACATCAGAATAACCAAGCCTGGGATTGTGCAGCAATATTTTCTTTTTTTCAGAGATGTGAGAATGGATCTGTTGGTCATTAAGGACAAGTTGTAGCACCTTAGCTCTCCATTACTGCTCACCCTCTACCAATTCTGATTATGGAGGAGAGTAAAAAAAAAAGTCACAAAAGCATAGGAAATGTTCAGCAGGAAGGAATTACTTTCACACCAGGTGAAAGTAGCCTGTAAAGATCAATTACTCAAGGCACTTAGTACAAAGAAATATGTTCCCATGGGGTCAGTAGTGCAGTATTATCAAACAATTATTATTGAGATATATAAAGAACTGAAGTCTAAGCTATACTGAGCTATCTTTGCTTGGCTAAAAACCTGTTTGCCAAGATCAAAGCTAATTTTAGCAATTTCTTACAATTTGCTGAATCTGCATAATTCTCATATTAGGAAAAAAATTTAAAAATTAAAGAAAAAAAAAAAAGAGGAGGGAAAGGCAGTGGCAAAAGAGAAAGGAAAAATTCTGGTGGAGCCCAGTATATATAGATCAGACACCTCTCTCCTGAAAAGAGTCTAGTGCATAAGAGAATGGTACAGCACACTGCTAACTCCTCTAGAGCCACTAAAGCATCATTAAACTCCTGCATCCAGATCATGGACCCAAATATTACCCAGCCCTGGAGGGGGGGTTGAGAGCAGCTGGTGGCCACTGGCCAGCCTGCTGGCCAAGCCCCTGAGTGACTCTCGCACTGACCCGCCGGCTGCAGATGGGCCACTGCTACAAAAGAGAGCTGTGAGGCACAGTAAAAAAGCATCACTAAATAAAAAAAAAACTAGATCCTCTGCATCTCTTAATTCACTGGGCAGATGACCTCTAAGATCCTGGAGGAGATTGGATTGGTTAAACAGGACTTCCTCTTTGTGGACATGTGTTGGCTGTGCCTGATGGCTGTGTTGTCCTTTAAACAGCTCTTGATGACACCCAGTATCTATCTGTCTCCTCCATAATCTTTCCAGGTGTTGAGAATAGGCTCACAGGCCTGTGTGTTTCTGGGTCTTCCCTTATACCCTGCTTGTAAATTGGAATAACATGGGCCACCATTCAGACAGCAGGGAATACCCCAGATTCCTCAACCTTTGGTAGCTGATGAAGAGAATTCCTTAAGATCACCTAGCTCACTCAATTCTCTGGGTTCCCTTGAGCTGAAAGTAAAGGGGGGTCTGGTAAGAATACCACGAGTTGCACATCAAAAGCAAGCATCCAATCCCGATTCAGGAGCAGACAGGCAGATGGCTATATTTCAATTAGGTCAGCAGTACAAAGTTGAGCACTTCTGCATGAATAAAGGATCTGCATTGCCTTTCTTTGTCAGTACTAACCACTCTCCTGGGAGGTCTTCTAAATTCCATCTGAAATCTTGGACAAATATCACTAGTGACTTTGCTGAAATTTGCATCAGGCAAAAAGATATTTTGGATAACTTGTTTTACATACTAAAATATATTGCTATTTTTCAGACATTGCCTCGTCTACACCTCCAAATCCTAGGAGAATTACTGAAATAGAAAGCCTGGGTTCACCAAGTATATAAAAAAGGAAGAAGGCCTAGTATATTTTCACTGTTGTGCAGACCCACCACTGAGATCACTATCTCAGACACAGCTTGCAGGTAGAAAGATGCCTGCATTGGTTCTGCTGGGGCAGATGTGTCTGCATCTAAATTCTGTATCAATTCTGTTTTTCTTCTTCTGGGACTTAGGTAAGACCGGCTGTAGGTTTCCCTGTATTTCAAACATATGGAGTCAGACCTAGGCAATAATTTATGTGTATGTCATCTTACTTAATTTGGTAAAGTAATCATACTTTTTCTCATACATAAAATTATCAGGAATCTAGGGAATCCATTTCAGTTAGTTAAATGAGGCCTTGCTGTCACAGAGTTTATTCATTCATATTCAGTATATTTACAAGAACACTCCTTCTTTCAGAATTACATTGTGACTTAAACTTTCCTGTGGTTATGAAAGTAAAAAGTTCAAAGAAACTCCAAAACCTTTTAGGCATTGCTAACTTTTTAGTAATCCAGTCACTCTTTTTAGTCATAATAGATTCAATTTAATTTTGCATCTTTCTACCTGCCAGAAAATTCTACTTTTAGTCATCATGAATACTAAATCAGATTAAAGCTATAACATAAAGAACATAACAATGCATAATTACTTAAAATGCCCACATTCAGTTGGAGTAATTCAAAGTGACAATATGAAATCAAACACTTCAATTAAACAGTTATGCAAAGTTTTGAATTCCAGCATGTTACAGCAAAAAAACAAAAAAGCGGCAAAAGTTCCTGAGCAAGGTAAAAAATTACCTAGCTGCTTCAAATTTACGTGGGAAAAAAACCAACAAAACAAAACAAAACAAAACAAAACAAAACAAAACAAAACAAATACAAAAAAACCACAAAACAAAACAAAAAACCTAAAAATAAAAGCAACATACAAAATAAAGCTTAATGCTGGTTCCTTGTAGTAACCACATACCTAGGCAAAGAGAAGACAAATCAACAACACATAAGCAGAATACAGAAAATAATCCAAGATTAATTTGACTCCATTTCTTCAAAATAATGGAATACCTGGATAATGAGGACACATCTGACTTAGTAATATACGTCTTGTGAATGTAACCCTCAGGAAAATACCTACTTTGTTTTACATGAGCACTTTCAGATAAATGAACCGTGAAATATCTTTACCAGAACCTCTGGATTTTGGGATAATTTCATGTTCCATATAATAAAACATTTTACCACTTTTCTACTGCAGAATGGAGGAACATATGCATTTGTGGCTTCAAGCAAGCAGTCTTTAGTATCCCACAGAACATTTAGGTCCCCTGTGTAACAACATTCTTTTGCTGACTTGCTAATCTGCCCCATTATCCAACTTTTGATGCTTTCAGCTGTTTTATGCAATATGTATGGAAACAGACCTTTTCAAGGTCAGATAGTTAGGTTAGTTAGACAGACTTCTTGCTGGTGGTGCATGAATCACTTTTTTGTTTTTAAATACAGTATTTTTAATTCTGTAAGGCAGTAATGACAGTAGATTTGCTCTCAATATCAAACTCAGAAAGACAGTCTTGGGTTTATTATGCCCATGAGAATAGATTTTAAATCACAGAATACATATACACATTTATCTCATGTAAACCAGATTCTGTTCTATCTCCTCCTGTGCATCTAGGGCTTGAGTTAGCCTAATTTTGGTCTAATTATTACATGAACAGGGATGATACAAAAAGGTGAGTGTTCTTGACATTGAGTTTATGTAGTGTTCTCACAACATAAGTTAAGCAGACAGATTTTTTTATTCAAGCTAACACTTGATGCTACAAATGTGTTTTCTTTGAATAATTCAGAGTTGAGTACAAAGCTAAAAAAAATTAAGCACTTTTAAAGAGACTTTTTGGTATCTTAGTTTTCCTTTCATGAATAGCTAAAACGATAACATTAAATTTAAAAATGCTCTCTGTGTTTTGCAAGATTTATGCCACTCAGCCTTGATTGTCCATTTGCAAGGCAGATAAGTACATATCATTACTTAAAATACGGAACTGTTCTATGAAGATTTAAGAGTAAACATTCCATACAGCACAGAACAAAGTCAGGTAGGTAATGTTTTTCTTTATGTTATCCACTCTTTTGAGACATAAAATATTTCTAGCAATAGTCAGAGATACAGTGAGAACACCACAGAGACACAGCTGAGTCCCCTTTACAACAGATTTTCTCTCCTGCTCTCTATCAAACAGAATTGCAGCTACTTACCCATTTTGAATTCCAAAAGAGAAAAATGAGTATATGTCTGGAAGTCAAATGCAGGTGAATATTTTAGGGGGCATGTCTGTGATGCAAAAACTTTATTAACTTTTCAGCTATATGTGCATGCAGTGAGAAAGTAATCTTCAAGAAAGATAACTTGTAATTAACATGAAAGCTTGCCAATTTACACACCGTGAAATTTAAATGTTTTCTGTATCTCACTAGTTTACTTTTCTCTAGCTTGCTCTTCTTCTCTTTTTATACAGAAATCACATTATAATCAATAGGCAATGGCATTTCCAGTCTCACATTACGGAGAATATGTTTTAAGCCTACGCAAAAAAAAAAGAGTTCACAGCACATCAGCCACTGTAAATATATCAAAATAGTAAATATAGGCTGAATTCTTACATCTGGTGTAAGGATTTTTGGAAATGCAATACAAAGCTACTGGGTTGCCAAAGCCTTCAAAGGTTTGTTGTGAGACTGCCCACCTGTCTCAGAAACTGAGCAGCCCCAGGCTGTGCCCTCTCAGCATACTCTGTACATCTCTGGAAATGACGATCAATGGCTGTCATTTGCCAGCTACTTCAACCTTTTTAAATGAGCCCTTAAAGGAGAAGGAATTCAAGAAATAAATATCTCTGATGTAATGCAGCAAGCATCTTTATTCAATTTTTGCTCTGCTGTGTCCTCACGTTCCACATGGACTCAAGTAGAGTTGAAAACCAGGAGCTATATCCCAATTTTAAGCATCTTGAAATAGAAGGGACTTCATTGCTTCAGCTATGATCTGATGATGATATAGAATTCCAATTCCAAAGATAACAAACTAGATTTTTTAAGTGATTTGACCTTAAGTATACAAGGGAAGGAAATTTTCTTAAAAGGAATTTTTTAAACTTACTTTCACCTTCATTTGTGATGTTTCAGCACTTGGAAAAGATGAATTAGTATTTATGCAATTCTCTTTAACCAAGTATTTCAACACTCATGAAACTATTAATTGATTAATCTTAATTATTAGATAGATTAAGAAATTTTCCAGTGAGAATATAAAGACCTGGTGCTGTTTTCAGTTCCATCTCTTTGAATAACTTGCATTCTGTGCTTATAGGGGCATCTGGAGTTAATGCTGCAGGTTTCCTAACATTGCACCTCCATCCTTTGTGTGAATTCAGGGTTCATCCGTGCCCTGAACTTTTCATTGACTGCCTCCTATGCATATGGCACCAGCATGGCACATCCCTGCTGGAGTCTGTACAGAAACAGGACATTTCTCTCTGACAATGCAGCATTATGCCTCGGAGACAAAAGGGAAAGGGAAGTGAACCTTATGAGAAATGGTCTATCTATAGCTCCTAAAGCCAGTGGGATCCATAAGACCTCTGTGTGAATCTAGTCCTAGCCCAGAGTTTAATCACTGCTGTTAATGTCAAATAGATTTTTCATGTGTTTTTGTGCTAGCCAGGCAATAAAATTCTGTTTTAATTGGTGCAATTTGTCCATGAAAAGTGACAATAAATAAAATACTACCAGTTCCTTTGGTTTTTTTTTTTTTTTTTTTTTTTTTTTTTTTGCTTGTTTTTCTTTTCGGGTTTAAATATGTTGACTAGCAAGTTTATTTATTTTTCTTATTATTACTGGAAAAAATGTCAGCTAAAAGTAAGGAAGCTAACATTGCAAAGCTTCAAAACTATTAAAAGCTGAGATTTCTTAAGTGCCATTAAGGGCACACTTGCAAAGTAACAGGATTGCATAAGTGAAAAGCTAGCACTACAAAAAAACTATCACACATTTTTTCATTCCAAAAGGTCTTTAGATTGACAAAAATGAGCATTTATGTGTAAGCTAACTATGTATCACCTGGAAGTAACAGACCATTATTGAGTTTTATACTGTACCTGAAAGACTGCGTTTCTTAACACCAATGAAAGATATTTGTGTTGGCTTAGGTCTATTTTTCTTCCATTTTGCCTTCCTGAGAATTGTCCTAGATACATTTCTCTGACTTTCTCCTTATTTAAAGGGTTGTTCCTGGAAGAATGTTTCATACTTTTTCTGCTTCTTGTGAAATACTTGAAAAGTTTTGATACCTAAAACTTCTTTTTTTCTGAACGGTTAGCACTGTTGGTAGTCTCAGCAATCTTTTTTTGTTATTGGGCTTGGTGTCACTGGCCAGGGCAGTTATCTAACCCTTAGCAGAAAGGAAGGTAACCAACAGGGCAAGACAGGTGGAAAAGACAGGAACAATTCTTTCAGTTTAAGAGAAGGTTATGTGCACATACATGTACATTGACAGGCAGAGAAACCCACTAGAAATCTATAAGAACGATATCTTCAATCTACACAAAACAATTGTAATGAGGCTTAAAAAACCAACAAGAAAATAGACTTGATATTTGTCATTTTTCACCTCCTCCCACACAAAGTTAAGAAGATTTGAAGCTGATGTCAACACTGCATCCCTAATTTCACCTTCTGATGATGCAGTGCGGTGACAATCCAAGCATATTTCCTGAGTTTTTACAGGGTGACTTTCAGGGCACAAAAACAGTTCTAATAAAGTTCAGATAGCATTACCATGAGGAGAATTTTCCTAACTGGAAACGTTACTGGGGATTTCCTGCAGATGACTTTTTTTTTTGGTCGCAGAGGTGGCTCTCTTGATCTCTCAGTGCAAAACCTGATAAGCACTGACCTGTGAGTTGCAGATTGGTTTGGTTGAGTGCAACTATAAATCAGATCTGAAAATAGGACCTAGTTCACTGAGGTTTAAACAGGATTCACTAAAGCAAATGATAATGATAAATAGGTGGAAGAAAAAGATAATTTTTTTCCCAAAAATGTTACAAAAGGACTTAAAAATCATTACATTGATCGCTTCTAAGGAGGTTTGCAGGAAGCCCTCATCTGTGGTACATCTGCTCATTGCAACGCAATTGCTTATAAAGCTAATACTTTGCATTTTGATAACTTGCTAATTGAAGAATCCCTTCATCCTTTAAGAATATAAATTATATCTTGCTGTTACATGCCTCGTTAGATAACAGGTGTTTAGAGGACAGAACTGCTTTACAGAAACACTCGCCAAACTCTTACATAAGAAATCTCGCATTCTTGATGTACTTAATTGCTAACATTTTATAAAAGTCCCCCATCAGCTAGTCTGATAAATTGTTCATCAGCACATAATAATGATTTTAGTCTAAGCATAAGCTGAGCCAGCTTGTTGACTGCTTTGACTCAGTATGTCTAATCATATTATTTCTTTGGTTTCAGGTTACATGATTTGGCACTAATTGTTCTGAAATTGCTTCATTTTAATTGCTGGTGTTTCTGATTTAGTGGTAAATCAAACTGCATTTCCATTAGTACAAATAGTAACTGAGTGGAAGACAATGGGACACTTCACCTCAATTAGGTGAGAAAAATTATTCCAGAGAAAATTATATAGCTAAACAAGTTTTATTATGTACTTTAATTTCATATATTATTTCATCATGCAAGTCATTCATGTGGGTCAGCTAAGTTTTTACTGTCAAACTTAAATACAATATATTGATGACAAAAATAGAAGATTCTAAATGCATGTCCTCTCTTACAAACGAATTTCTGCATGACAGGCTACACAAAATATATTATCAAACCTCATAATTTTAATAACAAAAGAACATTCTGATAAATTTGAATTCTGTTTTGTAGTCCAACTAAATTAAGATTTCTCCTTGCAGTAATTGGGGAAGTAAAATCATACTTCCCATCTACCTTGTAATGAGAAATAACATACAGATCAAAGAAAGGCAGTAAGATCCCGAACACAGACAAGCTTTAGTGTTGATTTCTGGAGTAAAAATTTTAAATATTGACAATGTCCAATACCTTATGTAGTGCAAACTCCCCACAGGAGCTCTACTTTGGCTATATTAGATTAGTATATTGCATAATTTTTATTGCATACTATGTTTAAGGTGTTTTTATTTATTTACAACATGTGTTTCAGTTGGATGAAAATTTTAGGTATTTCCCCATCAGATTGTACCTTTCTATCAGAAGAAAAGCTTCCTACTGCCTGGATTATTCAGATTAAGTATATTACAGAAGAAACAAAAAAACCTCAAAACCAACACAATTCAGTGAAATAAAGTTTCTTCAACTGTACTGGAATTAAACACTTTGGGTGTTTTTCCGCTCCGCAATCATGTCAAAGTTTTTACGTTTTACTGAAGCACAGGGGTGATTTTCAAAATGAGTATTTGCCATATAGTTCCATGAAAAGTCAAAGTCATTATCCAAAGTATTTTCAGATTGAAACACGTATAAAGTTGAAAACTGTTAGAAAATAATTAAGTGGAAGAGGAGGACTTGATTTTCCCAGTTCTCTGTTCAATTGCCCGCATAGTTATGATATCCCTATCTTAAAAACAAACAGTAGAAAATCTAGCAGAAAATGAGAATCTTGAGAAAGGGACTACAAGGATGATCAAAGGTACCAAGCAACTTCTATGTTAGGTCTGGCTGAGTAAACTAGTACTCTCCAGCTAGGATTAGAAGAATTTTGGAAGGCAGGTCCACAATCATCATGTCATGTAAGAAGTAAATTGATTTTCTCACCACCCCCAGAACATACAGGTAGGAGCCTGGTTCAAAGCAACCAAAGGTGTCTCCTAATCAGACAAGCTGTGCTCTCTGTCAAGTTTGTTTTTTTGTAAAGTTCACATGAAGGAATGAAATGGAAGGCTGAACAAGTTCTTGGAAGAGCAATTCATTTAAAGATTTGGGAAAAACATATGGTTAACAAATATATGTACTTATAACTCAGGCAGCCTCTGTGCAAAATATAGTTAAGTATTAATCAAGTTGTGTTAGAAACCATGGTTTACCCCTTTTCATTCTTTCTAAGTAATTTGTTCCCACATGCATCTGGAGGGAGGGCACAAAAATATGAACCTCTGGATTGATAGGACAGCTGCTGTGTTATAAAACTACAGCTCAAATTACTAGACATTAAATAGCAATTGCATGGTATGACTGAAAAGAGCTGTTGGTGAATCCATGCTGACCTTTCCCAGAAATGTGCTTTTTCTGACTTGTAACACCTCCCTGGACAAATTGTTCCATAATTTTTTTGGGGAAAGAAGTAAGACTGATGGAACTAAAATTGCTGGATTTAAGCCCTTCCTGCAAATAAGGGCGCCTTTAGCTTTCTCACAGGTTTCTGGCTGTCCCCTGATCTCCACAACTTCTCAGAGATTACGGAGTGACATCAACCAGTTCTCTTAAAATCCTTAGGTGCATATTGTCAGGGCCCATTTTTTTGTAGGGGTCAAGTTTCTGTAACAGCTCAAATACCAACTCTTCTTCTCTACTGGTAGATCTGTGTTTGCATTAACCCAGAATATTCTTCCCAGTATCTGAGACCCTACAGTGCTGGCAAAGACATAGGTAAAAAGAGTATTAAGAATCTCAAACTTTTCAGCATTGTTGGTGACTAAATCACATCTCCTGTTTAACAGTAGGCCAATAATTTTCTTGTGTTTCTGTTTGCTGCTTGAGTACCTGAAGAACCGTTTCACAGGGCAAATTTCAATTCAAGCTGAGCTTTTTCTTTTCTAACTTCATGTCTGCACACCCTGGCAATGACCCTGACGTTCTCAAAGGGTATTTGTCTATGTTTCCATCTTGGTACCTGTCCAAAAATGGATGTGCCACAGTTCAGGGCTGGGCCAATTAGAAATGGTAGTAATACACCACAAGCTTCATGATAAGATACTGAAGAAGAAACTTGTGCACTTGTAATTGCCACCAGAGAAGATCAGGGTGAGAATATATGAGAGGAACAACTCTGGAGATGCCAAGGTCAGTGGAGAAGGAAGGAGCAGGCACCAGAGCTGAGGTCCCTCTGCAGCCCATGGTGCAGGCCATGGTGAGGCAGCTGTGCCCCTGCAGCCCATGGAGGATCACAGGGATGCAGAGATGCACCTGCAGCCCAGGGAGGAGCTCCACCCTGGAGCAGATGGATGCCGGGGGGATCCTGTGATCCTGTGGGAGACCTGTGGAGAGAGAAGTCCACAATGGATCACCCTATCCTTGAAGGACTGCACCCTGTGGAAAAGTGACCCTGTTGCAGCAGTTTGGCAAGGACCATGAGATGGAGCCATGCTGAAGAAGTTCATGGGGAAGCGTGTCCCATAGGAGGGGCTCCATGGTGAGCAGGGGAAGGACTCTTCTCCCTCAGCAGCCAGAGAAGCCACAGGTGATTAAATTACCATAAACCCCATTTTCTGTCTCCTTGTACCGCTGGGGTAGGAGGTACAGCTGGAAGAGAGGGAGGAGTGGGGAAAAGGGAAAAGGTGTTTTTAAGGTCATACTTTACTTCTTGTTATCCTTCTCTGCTGTTTTTCATAATAAACTAAATTAATAGTTCTAATTCTAATTCTAGGTGGTTTTGCCTGTGACAGTATTTGGTGAGTGATTTCTCCCAAACCTTGTCTTAACTCATGAACCTTTTGTTATATTTTGTCTCCCAGAATACAGTGAGAGATGAGCTTGGCTGGTATCTAGCCAAGGTCAACCTATCACAGCATCAAAGATTTCCCTTTAGATAAAGTGCTACTCCTATACCAATTCTTCCTTGCCTATCTTTACAAAATAACTTATAGCCTTCCACCATGGTCCTCCAGTTATGTGAGCTGTCCCACCATGTCTCAGTTATTTCTACAATACAACTCTCTCACTGTCTCATGCTCCAGCTTCTCCTGTTTCTTCCCTACTCTGAGTAGAGAAGACACACTTACACTTGAAGTGGTTGCTCTTCTGATTCTCATCCTGGGAGGCAGTTAAGTAGTATTTTTTTTGCAGCTCTGGTTGGCCTAGTCCCCAGTTTGTTGCGATATCATAAGTTTTGCCACTCTTGATCCTGTACCCCAAGTCCTTCAGTTTAAAACCTGCCTCACCATGTTGGTCAGTGTGTTGCTAAAGATTCCTTTGCATCTTCCAGGCTGGTGGATGCCACCACTCCCTGACAATCTACAATTGTGGTAGAATGCCCCATTGTCATAAAAGGCCAAAACCCTCAAAAAAGCGCTAGCCACAAAGCCAGAAGTTGGTGTGCATTATATGTACATTTCCGGCTACACCGTCTCCTGTGACTCATAAAACAGAAGAAAAGGTAGCTTGGACACCAACACTTCTCACTTGCACTCCCTGGGGCCTGAAGCTTTCCCTCATCTGCCCAAATTCCAGCTTGCAGTAGCACTTGTGAAAAAGTAGCAAATTATAGCAGGCTGTGCTCTGAAGAAATTGTGGCACCTTCTGCAGCAGCACCTTGGACCTTAGCTCCCAGAAGGCAGACTACCTCTCATGACTGCCTGTCAGCCCATAGGTGTGAGTGCCTTGGTGACCCTTAACAGAGAGTCTCCTCATTGCTTTTTGCAGTTTTCACTCTGTGCTGCTGTGCAATTTCTCCTTGCAGATCTTGCTTGTTGGTGTCTACAGTGTTAAAGCCAAAAAACTATTTTTGATTGTAATACTGGAGTGTTAGGAATTATGCAGAGTCCTGATTTTGTGGTTATTTTTTCTAATAGTTTCATGGAACTATGCAAATTATACGCTGCTTTGCTAACTCCACTCAAAACACCTAATCAATCCCAGGAAAGTTGAAGAGGTCTGAAAATGGTAACCAGATTGTAAATGCCTATACCAAGTATATCAAAATTGATAGCAGTATTCACTCATCATGTGATGAATTAGAGATTTTCTCCATCCAGCATCCCAGACTGCCTTCACTTCCACCCTTAGCCACAGAGTTAAATTAAAGAGATGTGATAGACACAGAATCCTTCAGAGATTTCATATGAGCAAATCTCACCAATATATTGTTGGCACAATATTAGCCTG
>JANRMJ010000079.1:47406301-47417086 GCA_025584955.1 Alethe diademata
AGTATGCTAATAGGGGAGGGAATACTCTGAAAGGAGGAAAAAAAAGCCTCTGAAAGTATTTGCCTTTGCATTTGGGACCCTCTGATTAAAAGAAGACAAGTACACAGTACCTCAGGTAATTTCAGTTCTAAAAGCCCAAATACACAAGTCAGTGATTTCCTTAATGGAAGAGTTTTAACATTTCTTTTGGGGATATCATGCACTTGAGAACTATTGAAGCAGAATGCCACTTACAGTTGACGAAAAATTGCTGTCAAGTGAATAATGGCTGCTCAAGGCACATGTTATCAATTTCTGCAATTAGTAGAGAAATCCTATTGTAAGACCCATTTAAAACATCAGTTTTACTGCCAGAGGAAAGCAGCAATGTGTGTTGCATTTGGCAGCATCACTGTGCTGCAGTTAAAGGCCTGTCAGGCTTACAGTTACAAGATTTTATTTTGAGAATTGTGCAACTACAAGATAGAAATTTTCTCCAAACAAAGTCTGCATTCAAGATTTCCCCTGAGAAAGAGTTTCTTATAGCAAATGAGTCAGTCAAAAGGCATTTTTTTTAATGTTAAAAATATTAAAACCTTAAATTGCAATAGATTAAGCCGGTATTGATATTCTTTATGAAG
The DNA here is from genome assembly GCA_025584955.1 of Alethe diademata. Taxonomy (NCBI): domain Eukaryota; kingdom Metazoa; phylum Chordata; class Aves; order Passeriformes; family Muscicapidae; genus Alethe; species Alethe diademata. Next base: position 47,406,922 of record JANRMJ010000079.1, read on the forward strand.
TAGTGGATATGAGACTTGCCAAACCCTATTTCTTTCAGAGTGAAGTCCTGAACACCCAGTGTACTGTTTCCCACCAGGTCACATCAAGAATCTGATGAGAAGTCTTTCCACAGAGAAATTTGAATAAAGGTTCAGTGAGCATAGCTGTATTCTGCACTCATATGAGGACACATGTCCCTGAAAACAGAGTAGTTCCAGAACTAACTCCTTTCTGAAGTAGTGGTAAAAAATCTTTTTCTATATATATGTAAAAACTCCAATTCCCAAGGAACTGCTCTAGCAGCACAGTTTTAACATAGAAATGGTAATTGTAAGCATGTATTCACAACATTTTCATGCTGACAATTCCAACATTTATTGTGCTATATGTAATTTATTAGGGTTGAAAACCTTCTGCCTGTTACTTACCTGCATGTTAAAAACCAGAAAACTTTGGATAAATGGACCACACAATAGAATTAAATTGGAAAGAGAAAACAATATTGATATGAAGACAAGGCACAAAATGCAGTTCCTAATCCAATATCCCACATCCATATGTAGTGCCGTGTTAAGGTTTCTGAATCCTCATAGTGATCTGCACCATTTGCTTTCCTTCCTCCTCCTTGGTGCTGCTCAGGTCCAGGCCCATAGGACAAACGTCAGTATTTTTCCACCACATTCCTCATCTGGATGACATAAAGAGAAGAGAGCCAGGACATGCTCCTGTCACATCAAGTCAAAGCTGCTTTGATTACAAAGAGGTCTACTGTTCCAGAAGTTCAACCTGAAATACAGCTTCCTCTGAAAAGAAAATTTGGAAGATCTTGCTACATTCTGTGTATATTTAATTAGATACTTTGTGAGAAAAAGGGATCTCTCTGGCTTTTACCATAAGCCTGGATGCAGATGTTAGCTTTGCAAACATGACATTTTGCACTTTTAATGATATTTATTATCTCTCTACAATATACATGGCAAGTAATACCAAACACTTTGCACTAACAAGAAACACTTAGCAAACTACAATGTTTTCTACCATGTTTTCACAAGTATAATGAATAAGTCTTAATAATGTACAGAGAACAAAAATAATTATGGTAGGCAAAGTTTTCCTGCTGGAAGTGTCCTGTCTGGGACAGGAGATTTTACCCACACTCTAATTTTGTGTAATTTGCCTGACTCTTTTCTTTGGAGCCTGCACTCAGATAATTGCCTATACTTTGGGTTTCTTACTGTGGTGATTGATTTGGTGCTAAGCAGCACACATCATGCAAACAGATTGGTGAGAAGGAACATTTTTCTGGGTTGTAAAATGTGGCCTGATCATAGAAGACTGTGCAGCTCATGGTTGTGCAGCATTCTTTTAGACATTAACAAGATGCAATGTGACTTTCCCTGGGAAAAAGTCTAACACAATGTTATGTGTTCCCATCTTATTAATTGGCATTACATAGTCTTAGATTTTCATACAATGTTGTTCACTGGTCTGGCATCTGCAAACATTGTCTCATGTTTGCTTCAATACAAATCAGATATACATCAAGAAGAAAATCTCGAACAGCATATTTTGCTCTCTTCAATCTGTATTTCTAGCATTACACATTTCAAGTTTTGTTTATAAGTTTATTACATAATATTCAACACAAACAGTTAAAATCAATGGCAATTTTAATTTTTTTTTATATAATCCAAGCCTTCATTGTAGTGGAATACTTTCTTTGCCCCATAAATAAAGAAAGATGCTTGCTGTTATCATATTAGTTTCACTTAAGAAACTCATGCTTGTGGGGTCAAAAATAATTTTGAAATTAAAATATTTTGTGACTTATTCTATGAATTTCAAACTTGTATCATATCATTGCTAGCTGAATTTGGAATGTTGTCATGGTAAAAGAAGGAGAATATGTATCAGAAGGATTCAGCCCTGAGGCAGCCATGAGAGTAAGTGTAAATTTAAGTGCCCTAACACACTTAAAAGTTCATCTAGTGGAGGTCTGGGAAGAGTACAAGACCATCAGAACAACAATAAATATCTTTTAACCACTCAATTTCTACAGGTATGAAACCCAAATAGTCTTTTCTCTCGTAGTATGAATGCTCTGTTTCTAGTCTTGTTCATATAATCCTTATGAGAAGAGACATTTAATAAATTGATTACACTGTAAATCTGAAGCAATTTTGTTCTCTCCTTATACCTTTGTGGATAGAAATCTTTGGTGATTTGACTGTGTGCCAGTGGAGTGGAAGGGGTCCAAGACAAATCTGCATTCTCCAACATACTCTAAATATTGCCCTGAGGCATACACCACCTTTTTTTATTCATTCCTAATATATCTGGTATAAGATTGTAAGCCAAAATAACAGCTGCTAGGCTCTGCAGTAAAAAAATTGTACATAAATGACAGATTCTTAGTCCATTAAAACCCTAATACTATACTTATTTCTCTAGGATCCATCCTTTCACTGCTGGTGAAAGTGTGGTTTTGCTTCTGGAGGCATCCAGTGAAGACTCTCTCCAGAGGACAGAGACCTCACAGGAATCCTTTGTCCTGAATCAAATGCTGCTGGCACAATCTGTATTATCAGCACAGAAGGCCCTGTATACAAATATTCATGCTTCCTTTGTGCAGGTCAAAGCATTACGGCTTTGACATGAAAGCAAGGTCTGAGAGGATTTTTGACAGAAAGATTGTCAGCTCTCTACTGGCCATGATTGATTTGTGGAAATTTCTTGACTGTGTAAAGTTGCAGAAGTCATTTTAACCTTGGGGGGTGTTATGGGTTAATAACCGTTAGAGTCTGTTGCTGCAATTTTGTTTTCTTATTTTGTGTGTCTTCCTTACATCATTATTTTTTTAATACCTCCTTTTCCTGACAGTAAGGTGATATATGTTGACAGGTTTAGCTCCAAAAGTCAGTCAAAAGAATAAATTGCTAGATTGACTACGCACTGGTTTCAAAGATATTCAATTTCTTTATCATTGAAGAAACTAAAATTCACTGTTGTATCTGAGACATAAGTCAACAATATGACTCTGAGCCTAGCTTTTTATTTGCATTAGGGTCACAGGCTTATCAGAAACACAAGGTTACTGAAGTGTGAGTTTGAAGACATATGAAAGTGACACCTGTTTGTGTTACACCCCTCCCAGGCTTCCCATTCTCTTGCTTTGTGAAGCCTTTCCAGTCCAGCAACTTCTAAGAGCATCTTAAAATGTATTCTTCCTCGACAAGTGCTTCTGTTTACAGTAGAGCTTTCAAGAGCTGACAGGTATGCCTTAGTGCACTAATTTATTTATCCTATTCACATGCAAAGCTGCACACAGCTTCTTAGTGCTGTCTGAGGTTGAGAACTGAAAGCACACTATAGGCAGTTAGATACTGAATTTTGACATGAAGCTACCCATGTCAACTCAGCTTACAGATCAGGGTCTCCAATGGACTAGGGCATGTGATTTGCAGACTATTTTTCCAAAAGCAGGTTTCCAATAAACCCTGTTTCTTGCAAAATGGAGTTTCAGAACACACCCTGAAACACTAGTTTTGATGAAAAAGCAAATTGACTTGCTTGAAGTGTATGAAGCTGCTCAAAAATAATTTTATAAAGCCTTTCTAAAATTAGCCAAGATAATAGCTTTTCTAAGAAAAGTTATATAGAATTTAAAACACTTATTTTTTATTAATATCATCACTGAACACAAAACAGGATATCAATCTTTACATTAAAATCAGAGAAAGCGGAGTGTATGTTTTTCTATCTTTAAAACCATAAGACGGAATTAAGTTCTCTCAGGGTCCTAGATATAACTAGTTTACCTTTTGTGATAAACTTATTTTGTGTTAAACTTAAATCATTTGTTGACTCCATTTCTCTTCCAATTATATGCTCAGAGCATTGTCTGATATTTTTTCTGAGTTAATGATAAAATTCTCAGAAATCTGAGTAATCCTGTTTGACACATAGGCATGTAAATTTTAGATGATATTGACCATGTTTTATGGCTCACAGTCTAGATATTTCAGTCTGCTCCTGAAAAACAAATTCCAAACAACCACTAATGTGTCTCTTCAGGAAGGCTGCAAACAGAACATTCAAAAATCAGAATACATTGTTTTGAATTTTTACTCTCCCTGTTGTTGTCTATATTAGTTTTTGCACACACTTCCTCTTTAAAAAACAATGTTAGGAGATGCCTAAAAACTCTGCAGAAATCTAGTAAGACTCCCTGCCAAGACCTAAAGCAATGCTCATGGAAAGTAAAACCTCTTATTTTATCCTCATTTCTTTGCCTGCCCCATTTCACCCAGTAAAAGCAAGTGAAATGAAACAGGAGACAGCAAGAGCAAGACATCCAGTGAAGTGAACAAAGGAAAGCAAGCAGAAAAACATCTGAAGGAAGAGCCGATTAAAAAAATAGCATGTCTCTGCTGAAACACCCCTGCACAACTATTTCTAGTGTTTTCTATTATCTAGTGTGTTCAGGGAGGTATATTCTTTTCTGTAAAATGCTTTAGGTATGGTTTTGTGCTGTAACCGGTGTAACAATGTATCGTTGTTATTTTCTTGTACTGAGCATGGTTTCAGCTGCACCATATCCAGTGTACTAGGAATTCATCTTCATGTGAGACTGGAGCTGCAGTATGTCTTTGTGAGCAAAATGATGGCGTGCCACATAAACCAGAGAATGAGAAAGGTCTACAGTGGTAATAGTGTGTTGAGGTAATGCGCTGTAATAACTAAATCTGTTGAAACAAAAGTTCATCTGATACTTATGTACTGCTGGTGAGAAGTCAAAAGAAGCCCTGCTAAACTTATTTCCTTTTCCCACTATCTCTATTAACTGAAAGTCTAGAAAATAATTGTGGAATTTAATAATATCATGAAACGTTTTATTCAACATGGGACAAAATATAAGGAGGTTTATTTATGAGTAAGACAGAAAAGCCTGCATACTCTGTAATTTTTAACTTTCAATTTGGCAGGAACCTGCCACAAGTCAGACAAAATTAATCACACTAAATGTTACTAAAATTAATAAATTAATTCAGTGATTTCTTTTTTGTTTGTTTGGGTTTGGGTTTGGTTTGGTTTGGTTTGGTTTGGTTTGGTTTGGTTTGGTTTGGTTTTTTTTTTTGTGGCTAACAGCATATTTGTTTAGGGAGTTAAAAAAATGTTTTCTTCTGCTGTAAAACTAGAACTTGGGAGAGCAAATATAGGAACTTTTCTGCCCATATTTCCAAGCAAGCTGAACAGACATCCTCAGGGTGTACAGAACATCTATTCTGCTTTCTGCTTTTTCCTGTTTTATCTGCCTGTTACATGGAAGGACAACCAGCCAAACTCAATTCAGCCATAAGGTAGGCAATGTAAGTTCCCACTCAGTGTATACTGTCTGTTGAATTAATTTACAATTGCTGCAGCCCATAATATCTGCATTAATTCTTATCAGGCACTGAAAATGGTGGGCACTGAGCACAGGGTATTTCTGGTACGTCCTGCTTTTCCAAAAGCTGACCACATCTTCAGTACAATAGCTCACCTTATCAAACACAGGCAAGTTTGTTCAGAATCTCTGCTCTGCTCTGGTTCAGCAGCTTCCTGCTGCAGTAGGTGTGGCATGGACCCAGTGTCTCAGTGAGGCTAATGTTTGATGCACATAACTCAGGAGTGGGACACTGGTTTTTACTCAGCGCAAAACATTTATCACTCCCGTGGCAATTAAAAGCCATAGAATGAAGGACTAATCTTTGAGAATAACTGAGGTTACCAATATGATCTTTTCAGCCCTCATTTTTTGAATTTCATCGTCTTCTTTATGTGTTTGCACCTGCCCTTCCTCCTCCTGTTCTGCCTTCTCTGCTTTTTTCAAACACTGAGTGAGATATTGAGAAAAAACATTTTACTGCTAGAAAGGATTTTTGTGCAGAATCTGCTTCTAAACCCCCAAATACATGCTCATCTGTTTGATATACAGTGTTCTGCACATCCTGGCCTGAGAGGCTCTGTGAAAAAGCAAATAACAGTGTGAGGCATAAGACCGCCAGGCATTCACAGAGGAGCATCCCCTGGCATCCTTTGTTTTCCAAAGGCAATCAATTATATGTCAGTGAAGAACCACCTACCTTTGCTGATTTTTTCCTTTGCAGAATATAGTAGTTAAATCTTGTACTTTGCAGCCAAAGGAAAATCCCTGCCTGAAATGGTGTCCCCAGTTGAAGCACAAATTTGTCATGCCCATTTAATCCTATAACGCTTATCTGCTTTACCACCTTTGGGGTGTACCGACTTTCACTATCATCAAAGTCCCAAGCCCTCTCTCCTCCATTTCCCTATTATAATCCTATAAATAAACATTTGAAGAACAAAAAGGACTACTTTTTGTATGGGTGGGGGAAGGGGTTCCTAGGTGATTTTTGAAAGGACACCAGTAAGCTAATCATTCGCCTTGCAGATGTGTGCCCATCTTTTCAGGCTTGCCAAAAGTTGCTTTCATTTGTGTGCTTTCATTTTGTGTCAGATTAACCCAACAAAGTGATTTGACAACCAGATTCAGATCCAAAATGGGCTTGTTTCATAGCCGGCAAACTCAAATTATTCCCAGGCTTTTCATATGTCAGCTGCTGTAAACATGCATGGAGATAACAGCAAATATCAGAGGTTTGACTGAGCTGGCATTGCAGCTCTCAGCACCACTCCTTGAAATGTTTGAAGGTATCTTAGTAACACAACTTCATCTTTTTCCTAAAGAAAAAAAAGGCTTAATGCCTTGCAGACTGTTAAAAATCAAAAAGACTTTCCAATGTGATCACTTACATGAAGCTGTTTTAGAGACAAAATTCTGATGGTGGGTATTTAACAAATGTGGAACATAAGAAATTTTGAAAAGTGGTATATATTTTCAAGCATTTTTTTATACTTCATTTTTCACATACGTTTCTTCCAAAATCCTGGTTCAAATTTAGTCATTTCAGACATTACATGGAGGTGCAATACTTAAACGGACATGCTGTGAAATCTAAACTTAGGCCTAGACAAGATGTTAGAATTTGTGAGATCATTTTTTTCTGTAAACAAGGAATACTTCTGTGTTTCTGATCAAAATTGATCAAAATTAGCATGTTTTTTTCTAAACCTGGAAAGAAAAACCCCAGGAAATTCACTAAATTAAAAATGAAAAACTCTCATTCACTTAAATGATCTCTGTTTTTTTTTTTTTTCAAGACACCAATCATCTGTCAAAGATAATACTACATGTACAGTTAAACTGCCACAAAAAAGCTGAATCAAACTCTACCATTATTAGACTCTGTGAAGTAACAGATGTGAGGTAAGAACTAAAACAATGGTGCCAACGGCTTCTTTAAAATGACTGTTTGTGGTAATTTGAAAAGTCTGTGTCTGGAAAGTCTTACTTGACAAATAGTAAAAGTATAAATACTAGCTGAGCTCTTCATGGACTGCTCACTTCCACACAAACACATTACACACATGTAATGTTGGGTTATTTGTAGCCTGAGCCAGTCTATGAGTCAGGGATGCCAGGACTGTAATACCAGGTAACACCATGTCACACTGACCTGCACTAAATCTCAGGAAGAAGTGAAACCTAAACCCTTGAGTTCAAATATCCCTTGCAATTGTGTATTTCCCTTTATTATGAATGTAAGGTAAACTGACTCCAGAAGAGAAAAAACATGCCGTGTATTATACAATCTATCAAATTTCCAACCATATTCCTTTCCAACTAACTTAAGATAATTAGCTACCACTAATCATTAGTGAAGAAAGTATGTCAGTCAGACCAAATAAAACTTCATACACATTTTTCATTGACTGAAGGGAAAGAAACTAGAGATTGTATAACACTTGCATTTAGTACTTTTGTACAGAAACCTAAAAAGACACCCCAACAAGATAATTGATCTGTAAGGTATAATCCATAAATTTCCAAGGAAAGCATTGAAGTTGTGAAAGTTTTTGATGCTCCTGAACATATTTAAATAGTTTTCCAATTGTCAAACCAAGAGGAGTTACGTATTTTTACTATAAAATTCCATGCCAAATGTGATGGAGTTTTTATCTGTTAATATCTTGAGTACCTCATCAAAAGCTGAAGCATAAGCAAATGTCAAAAACAATGTCATAGTCAACTCCTGCCTGATTAAGAGTGCTTCAGCAGCAATGTCACTTTAAATGGATGTATAAATAGGATGGGGGAGCAAGTTCTAAATTAATCTCTTATTTCAAAAGAGTTTATTCTCAGCAAAGTTATATCTATTTCAAATAAAGGTGGCAGTTCTGAATAGTCAAGCAGTGTAATTAATTATTTGTTCCAGGTTTTATAGACAGAAGCAGATGTATGTATAGGAAAGCTGAATTTGTATTCTTGCTCTAAACACTTCTGTCTTCAGCACTTATCTCCATTTGAATGATATTAAATTGGAATCTGGTATATCAGACCAGATGTGTTTGGTGATTCCTATATTTTGAAGGGAGATGATTGGAAGAGGTTTTGAAAAGGTTGTGCTTTTTCGTTTAAGAAGGCAAAGCCTATCAATGAGTAAATTTTTTGCAAAGCAAGAGTAGTGAGAGAGGAGAATATTAGACTTAAGAATTTGTTCATTCTCCAAGGGTTTTAACACGAATTTTTTTTCCCCTGGAATTTTGAAAGGCTACTGTCAGAACAAGTCAAAATTTATAAATTTTATAAAATGTAATTTTGTAAAACTATATAAAATTTAGTATCATGAGCATTTATAGTTATCCTTAGTTAGCCTCGTGCATTACTAATTTCCAGCTCACTTTAATGAAAATGAACAGCATCACAACGGACTCAAAATACACCCTGGCAAAGCTAAGAGTGACAGAATATATTAGTGTCCACAGGACATCTTCATAGTGAGGCTCTTGTGACAACAAAGTCCAAATATAATTGAGAGATTTCAAAAATTCCCCTCTTGAAAGAGAATTTTGCAATAGTTGGAGCATATATCCTTAGGGACTGTATCATAATTTTCATATTTATTTTTTACTGAGTCTAGATGGGCTTGTGATGTCAGACTTGTGGTAAAGCATCTTCTGAGCTTTAGGTTTTTTGGTAAGCTTTTGTTGCTCTCAAACACACTAAAATCAAGGCTGATGTTTCAGCACAGCCTGAAGAAAGCTGACTGGAGCACATAAAAACGTGAAGTCAAAAAATTGTAGGTAAGTGCCCTGCAAAGTGGAGAGATCTTCCCTACCATATCCAGACAATTTTGGGACCCAGGGTGTGGATTCATATACTTTCTAGCATTTTCAGTGCTTTCTTTCAGGAAGTACTTGCTTTAGGGACCACAGAGTCCTCCCATTTTTAACTTGGAGGCTGCTTCCACACCTCAGCTCATGTTCTGAGTCAGCCTCCTGAGGCTGCATACTTCTGCAGCCCTGGACAAAAGAAGGTGTTGGCCATCAGCATAAAAATTCATGCACATATCTGTATACATGGTTAAGCCTTACAATACTTTAATAGTACCCAAACAAGTAGTTACGCTTTACAATTTTCAAGTGCCTCCTTCGGTAGTCTTGTATCCCAGAAATGAGGAAGAGGGCAAATTTAGACCTTACACTCTACAGTTGCTTGGAAGTTCAGTTTTGCTTTTAACAGTGCCTCATATAATAATTATGTAATAAAGGCAAGGCTGGACATGTTCAATGGACAGATATATAGATAGTGCAAACATAAGAAAAATATTGACTGTGGATATTCCATTGTTGTCACCAAAATTTGTTTTTATGGGAAATTTATTAAACAGCCTAAATCTGTACACTCTTTGTTATGAAAAGTTTTCATTTGAGTGTGGAATTGTTTTCCTTAATTTGACTATTTAAAAAAATTACATTATATTTTATTGAAAATGCAAATTTTAGGTTTTTATTCACTGAAGAACAGATGGGCTTTTTTAATCTGTGGAGAGATTTTTTTCCCTTACAGTAAACTCTGACACAGAGACACACAGTAAACCCACAAAGTCATGACCAAAATATGGTTTTTTTGTAATTTCTCTGCCTTAGCCACACCTTATAAAGATTTACAAGAAGACTACACTTCTGGTAGTCTACTTTTCATTAGCGATATGTATAAAGTGGAATTCATATTCCTGGCCTAGATAACTCTGTCGTCAGAACCTGGTCTCATTTGAACAA
>JANRMJ010000079.1:47514809-47525616 GCA_025584955.1 Alethe diademata
GTTTAAGCAGGCAAGTTTATAATGACCTAAGTCTTCTTGGGATAAAGAAAAAAGCAATTTATAGTGGCCAATACCTACTGGCTGGTACTGAAGTTCATTGACCCCTGTTTCCTTCAGAAACCTTAAGACAGCCAGTAGTATTAAACATGCAGCAGCAAAGTGCCATTCTTTTGTGTTTTTCTCCTAAGCAAGGCTGAGACGCGTAAGATCATAAGACTCTTTATGTTACACAAGTATTCATAATCCCTCACATCTCATCCATATAAAGACTTTAGAACCACCTGACGCTCTCTGGTCATCTGTCACTATAAATAAATTGACTGTAACCATAAAAAACTAAAACTAAAAAAACCTGAATTTTTATTATGAGAAGACTGGATAGTTCTACAGTGTAGTAAATAAATGATAATATCTTCTCTCTCCTAAAAGGCAGCAGAGGATAAAATATTTCAATTATGGATTAAATAACAACAAACCTAATGTTGTAAGCACTGCACTTCTCAAGTTACTCTGTAAAATTCAGAACATGATGAATATTATTTATACACAGTACAGTGAAAACAATATTTATTAAATCAAAGAAAACAGATTTGTAAAAGAGTACATTCAGAGAAAGTTGACTTGCTCAGCTGTTTTCTAAACAATTAAATTAGCAAAACAAAGTTGTGATGGAAGGAAAAATCTTTACACAAAAGAAAATCCAACACATAAGAGAAAGAATTTCTTTAAAGAGAATTAAAATTAAATATATTTATTTTCTGATTCCAATGTTTTAGAGCACATAGAATAAGAACTTAATTTTAATTTACTAAGAGTGAAGGAATTACCTTACTGTTTCAATCATAGTTCAATAAATGTGGATTTAAATCTAGTCTAAATCTGAACTATAGACACTATGAAAATAAATGATACCTGGGGTTTAGAATTCATTTATATTTCCAACTGTTTCTATCTAATTAAAGTGAAATTTCAATCCTGAGAGATCACTATGATCAGAGACAATTTTCAAGAATACCCATAAACTCAAAGAATTAAACAGGTACTCTACAGTTTTGCAGTGCTGGGCAAAGAATATCAAATGCCTATATTTATACTTGTAAGAAAAGCCAAACAGTATAAGATCAAAGGTCTGCCTAACTGAGTAATCTCTATCTAAGAGTGTCCCAACTCAGAAGTGTAATTGATGGAAAAGCACTAGAACAGGGCAAACAGGATGTGATATTTCACAAGAAAACCCAGGGGCTCCACTCCTTTCGGTTAAGAAACTTGCTGGGATAGAGTTAAAATTTCTATTTATGGATTATTTTCCATAAATTAAACTTCTCTTCTCTTGAGTCCATATAGAATTCTAGAGTCTATAACAGACTATTGCAGCAATAATAGTCCTTTTCTCTTCCAGTTTTGGACTACTCCCCTGCTATATTTATCAAGTACATAGCAGGATTTTTTTTCATCAGAAGCATACTTGTAGACAATAAATTGCTTTTTTCATTGCCTATGCCATCCAAGAGTTTAATCATCTTTCAGGTTCCCTTCTGGACAGACAGCTGCTTGTTTGTTTTCATAGTAACCCCTGAGGAAGCCACCCTTGATCTACCCTTGACCTACCCTTTATCACCTTCCACTGCATCTACAGCATTTTAATTCCAGCAGTAAAGGCGGATTTTGTACTACGCACTTCACGCTGAACAATTTTGATGCATAAAAACTAGAGTTTTTCCAGGCAAAAACAATCAACCTGAATAGGTTTGCAGCAAGCAGAAAGCTTTGAAGTGTGTGCATAGTAGACTTATTTGGCTGTAAGAAAAACCCCCAAGCTATCTACAGTGTAGGTGCAGAGTCCCTAGCACTAGCTGTTCTTCTCAGTTAGTGCAGCTGTGTGCCTCATCTCCTCCCTCTGAAACTTTTTAAATTCTAATACAGTGTTTTGGAGATATAAGAAGCTAAGTTGTAGTCAGTATTGAAGAAATTGGTGTGAATTTTAGCAGCTTAATAACTTCCACTGTCCATTTCTTAATAACTTGTAACATGCTGCCTTTTTGACAGCTACTAAGCTTTAGGTTGACCTTTCCATGTAGCTACCTCCTAACAACCTGTTCTCTGGTTGAAATCTACTACTTCTTACAGTAATTTGTACTTCCTCTGAAAATTTTACTCTAGGGAAGAGCATCAATATGTGCTACAACTGACCCAAACACATTAAGTTAATAATGACTCTAATCCGCAGGGAAAATGTCAGATGACTGTGAATAGATGGAATATATTTTTTTTTGGTCACACCTTAATTTTCTCCTCCTGCTTTTAAACAAGGATCTAACATCCCATAGAAAAGACTTGCTGCCTGCACTAGTCCACAGGTTCTCCTTTTTAAGGAATATTTTAATTGTGATTCTATATTAGATTTATAGGCCATTTTTCATCAAGGAAATAAAACAAGAAGCCAAAACACCATGTCATCAAATATCCAATGTGAGCATGTTACAGATCATCATCTTTGGAAGGGCTGGGGAAGCAACAGCATATGTAAAGATCTGGCTACATAATATGCTTTTAGTTGTATTTTATTTTTACAAATTAATGATAAATCTAACCTAATCAATACAGTTAGGCAGTATAGAGGGGAAGAAAAAAAAAAAGTTGTTGAACCTCGTCCTGTTCTTCCTTTCAGCAAGTACTTTTTGAACAATGATAATGAAATTCCTGGGATAAGTCAGCAGTGGCAGCTGTCTGGTGGCTGTGCAGACTCTCATCAGGTGTTCTCAGATCCAGAAACAACAAAGCCCTGAGCAAGCTGGCATGACCCCATGCTTGACTCTGTTGCCTGCAGCTCCCTTGCACCAGACAATGCTTCATTTTTCAAGCATATAATCTTACGCATATTAAAAGTTGAGATGAGATTGTAGTACCATGTTTGTCCACATCTAGAGAAATGAGGTAAAGAGTGGAACTCCTTTTTGCAAAGCGGATAAGATTTCAGCAAATCTTTTAGAAATCATTAAATCATAGAATAGCTTTGATTGGAAGGAACCCCTCTGATCATCTTCCTGTCCTTCCTCTGAACCCAATTCAGCAAGTCTGTGTCCTTCCCATTTTTAGAGCCTCAGAGCTGGGTGGTGGGGTCTGACCAGAGCAGAGCAGAGGGGCAGGCTACCCTCCCTTGCCCAGCAGGACAGGGATGCAGCCCAGGATGTGGTTGGCTTTATGGACTTCATATTGCCAGGTCATGTCAAACTTTTCATCCACCAACACCCACAAGTCCTTGTCCCTAGAGCTGCTCCCAATCACATTCTCCATCTAACCTGTATTTGCACTTGGGGGTGCCCCAAACCATGTACAGAGCCTTACACTTGGCCTTACTGAATTTCATTAAGTTTGCACAGTGCTGTCTCTCAAGATTGCCAAGCTCCCTGTGGACAGCAATTCTTCCTGCACCACCTAGCTCTGTGTTGTTGGCAGCCTTGCTGAGGGAGGTCTCAGTCTCACTCTCCTTGTCAGTGACAAAGATGTTAAGCAGGGCTGGTCCCAATACTGACCCCTGAGAAATGTTACTCTTTACTGCTCTGCTCTTGGACACTGAGCTGCTGACCACACCTCTTTGAGTGCAGCCATCCAGCCCTTATCCATACAATTTGTGTTTCTCCAGTCTGGAGAGAAGTTTGATGTGTGGGATAGTGTCAAACTCCCTACACAAGTCCCAGTAGCTGATGTCAATCTCTCTTGCCTCATTCAACGCCTCTGTAAGTCCATCACAGAAGGCCACTAAATTTGTCAGGCACAATTGCCCTTTAGGAAAGTGTGTTGATTGCCACCAGTCGCATGTTGTAAATCAGTATTTTGACATATGCCCTGCAAATATGTCACGAAAGAAAAATCAGCTTTCTTAGGTTTATCTTTTTATCCTTTGATCATCTTAGAGTTCACCATATCCCAGCTCTTCTGTTCTGTCTTCTTTCTCAGTAATTGTTTCTCACAGTAATTCAGTAGAGGATGAACTTTAAAAAGCAATTCAGCATGGGCTAACAATGCCAGTCTGAAACAACAAAACAGTGAATGAATTTAATATCAAAAGCAAATATAAAAGATTTTCTTTGCATTGACTATGTTCCTTTCTACCTTAATTCTGCCCTAACAATATGGAATTGATAGTGTTGCCACGGGCACTTCTATTACTAAGTTAAATTTTCCTCTTTCATTAACAATCACACCTTCATCTTATCTCAAAAAAAGATCGATTCTTTTTTATGCCTTACTGTTATCCTTTCATTTCCAAATTCATAAATGCATTGAGCTGTAAGCTTTCCTAGCTGATTTCTAACTTCTTTCCAAACAGCCTTTTTAAATTATTTTTTTTTCAAATTAACTGTTTGCCGTTTCGCTTTTTCAGTACAAGTTTGGAGGGAAGAAGAGTAACTGAGAAGGCAGTGGTACATCGAAGATCGAACCCTTTTCTTACTGATTGTGTTTCTTTTCTGACCATGTTCAAAATTACACTACAAAATCAAGACTAAGTTGAAGTGACAGATGTAAGGGGGTTTGTTTATAGCTGTTACTGCACTTCTATAGGGCAGAAAATGAAGATAATGAGCACCTAAATAAGCCACATAGGAGCAGAATTAAATTCTCCGTAATGTAGTTCTAACATTACTATGTCACTATAACAAGATTAGCCTTGACTGTGCAGCTTATCTAACATGGTTTAAAAGCCTTTGGTGTGCAATTAATTTGTGCTAGATAACGTTTTAAAAATCATGTCCCAAATTCCTCCCTGAGATTACTTCATACTTCATCACTGGTTTCAGCAGAGGGACACAAGTGATTAATTTGGTACTAGCAATTTACTTAATATAGTTACTATCACCTTTGATATTTTCAGGTGTTATGGTATTTGAATGCTCCTGGTAATTAGAAGAAAAAAGTATTATAAATATAGTGCTACACATATTTTTGCTGTTACATTCAGAACAAGGTAAACATCTAAGCAACAGACAGGGAGCTGGAGTTTACTTAGGCTCATGGTCACTTGCTATGAGAGTGAGGAGATTTACTTCATCTATTGCCTCAGTGCCGGACTTCTTTACACAACACTGAAATAAATTGAGGTCGTCACTAAACAGAGACCAAAAGCATAACATAGCTTCAAAAAGTCATAAGCCAAATTCATTAAGGACAAATCCTCTGCAATTTTTCCACAACAATGACCTAAATATACTATCCAGCCTACAAAATCCTGAACTTGCTGCCTGGCACAAAATATAACAAGGGCTTAGGTTTTCTCTGTGTGTTGTTTCTTGTACTCCTTCCTACACTGTTGACTATTACAGATACTATAGCAAGATAGACAAAATATCTCTTTCACTCTTAAAGCACTTACTCCTATGTTTGGCCACATCTAGCCAGTGTGTGGGCTGAGGTGAATGATGGCAACTGTCCAGTTCTTATTTTTCAGCTAGCTTCTAGATATGCAAGAACACAGTATTTTTTACTCAGCCCAGTTATATGTTGTCAACTTATCAAAATGCAAAGAAATGTGAAACCTCAACATTGCTTACTTGTTCTTGCAGCCGGGAACATCTTGTCAAACCCACCTGCACTGCTTTTTAAATAGTTCACTGACAGTGAATTTCATCATATGGAACAGTGCTGGTTTCCACATGATTAAGGCACTCAGATCCAAAAAGGTCCACTTAGTAGTGTCAAAGCTGATGGAATTATTTTCTTTTGTGCTGCTTTTATTAGGGAGCTATAACTGGTTGAGATTTAATGAAAAGAAAATAAATTAGTATGTGGACACTTGCAATAGACAAGGGAAGAATAAAAAAATTAAAACCAGCTGTTTTATTCTTAGCATAACTTGCAAGAAAATTTCAAGAGAACTCAGCGAGGTGTGGTCAGTGCAGCAGTTTCAGAGGAATGTGATCAACAGTGAAGAGTTGTATGGTTCAGCTTGCCCATGGCTGGCAAACAGTGAAAGTAGCATGGGAGGAAGAAAAAAAGGACCAATCAGGTTTCCCACTTGCAAAATTAAAGCACTAATGTATTTATAGGCTCTTTGGCTTTTGAACAAATGTGTCATCTTCCCCACAACAGCTCAAACACAGCACAAGCAGAAGTTGCACTTGGGTGTTAGGCTGAACCTCACTTGGATCCTGCAATATACTTAGTTTTTTATTATTTCCTTCAGATGGTTACATTTGCCCACCAAATCCAACAAAGGTTTTTATTCAATTGTCATGGTACGCCACTGTCATTGCCTCCAAATCATGAGACTCAGAGGTTCTGCAAGTATTCAATCATTTTTGTTGGAGCCAAAAATTTTTTGCTTTTATTGCTTATACTATATATGACTGGGCATTAGAACAGCAACGATCATCATATAACATGTTAAATTTTACCCATAATAAGATTTACAATGCACAAAAATACAGCCATGGCCAAAGAATCATTTATTTTTCCTCACAAAGAGGACCCATTTATATTCTGATAACTTTGTGGTAGTGCTAGGTGGCCAGTAAACATTTAATCAGAAAAAAAACTACAGTTAATATCCAGGACTCCAACTAAAATGTGTGCTGTATTTTTTTGTTGGTCAAAATAAAATATTTTACACAACACGATATACAGGAATGCTCATGTTGATGCAGTCTTTAGCAGAAATGGAAAGTGAGCTGCTTGAGCGTGTTCCTGCTGTTTGAGATTGGAAGCATGGGTCATTAATGTTTTATTGGTGCCTTTCATACAGTACCCTTTATACAAAAGGTTTTCAAAGAAGCTAGATATAAAGCTGGTTGGCCTCCTGATTTAACAGTACTAAGAGGTTGTTTACTGCATAAGAATGTATTAGTGCTGCACAGATGACAGGGTCTAAAATTCCAGACAGTGTGAGACAGTCAAAGAAACAAAGTCCCAGGGCTATTATAGATGAAAACGACATAATAAAAGAAGGTATGCTCACAGCAGGAATTTGTCCTGTTGAATATAATCACCGTTTCACACTTTAAAAGAATAATTTCAGATTTCTCTAAGCACAAATCTATAAATTTTTGCAATAATGAGTGGCAGATATTTTTCTTGACTTCCTTGTTTAGCCTTATCTGAACACATTTGGCCACTGGGGTAACATTAAAAAGGCCATATAAAGGCCTTTACTCAAGCAAGCATCTACTGAGATGACTTCAGAGCATTTGGTTGGCAGTGGGGTTTTAAACTATGCTCTTTGGTGTCAAGTAGGAGCAGTAGGAGTACTCACAGCTCCATTTGTGGCAAGCAGGTCTGTAGCGGAGTAGGATTTTTCCTAATTTTTCATTACTTGGAGGCCTGTACCAAGATGTTTAAATTGTCATAGGTCCCTTGTATTCCAAAAATTGTCTTGTTCCTTCATCTTATACATAATTCCCTCTTGTTCTCCAATTATAAAGTCATTAGTATCAATATAAACAAGATGCACTGCATTACATACAATTACAGTAGAAGAGTCTTGTATGACATTAGATAAAAAGGATTTCGAATGTGAGTTTAATTACCTTAGAAATTATATTTTTCTTTAAAAAAATAACAGTTAAGCTCGGTAACAAGGTCTACAATAATTTTTAAAATTATTTTTCATTTTATGTATTTGAAGAAGGGTCAGTGCTAGTTTTTTGATGTAGGAAAAAATGTGTGCAATGAGAAAGCAAACCTAGTCCATAAGTTCATAGTCCAAACATCATATTCCACAACTTGCTGTTATATTTATTATATATTATTTATTGATCAACTCTGAATCTTTCTGGTGCTTCAGAGAAGCAAACTTTCTGATGAATAAAGGAGCAAATTAGCAGTGAAAAAGCTTTACTCCACCTTTCTAGTTCCATTATGCAGTAGAAATGCATGTTTCTCCTCAGCAATATTTCCTTAGGCCCTTCTAAAATTGCAGGACTAGAAACAAGTCTAAATAACAGAAGCTACTCATTAACTGGGTATTAAATTCCTCTGTTTTTCAGACAACCAAGCAATGTCCAAAACCATCTAGTTTCATTTGAAACAGATTTTTAACACATTCCTTTGAAAACCTTACACTCACCTACATATGAGGGTGACTGCTAGAGCACAATCCATGGCCTCTTGTTGGATGCTGCTTGCCATACATTGCACCCAAAGGGAGCTGACTGGAGCCAGATGGTAGATGCAAAAACACAGTTCATGCACAGGCCAGTTTAAACCTGTCTGCCTAAACTCAGAACTTCCTATGTTAGACCATAACAAATGCATAAGATACTTGTGCAAATTAAAATTCATTCTTTTATGTGACTCAGATACTTCATTCACTGTAACTGGAAAATACAGCTTGCAAAGAGGATTCACAGCTCTGTTTTCTGTAAAAAAAAAAGCAGTAATAACTTTTTTAGAAAAATACAGTTGTGGTTCCTCCAAGCTTTATCCTGCATCTCAGTACTGCAGCACTCAGTTACAGTCAATCTTGAGTACTGCGGGCATAAAATAAAAATATTGTTTCTTTTTATGTAAATCCTTTCTACCTTTCTCAAAATATAAACAATAATATGAAGTCTAACTTATGTGAAAGTTTTCCACCCATTTTCTTCTTCCATTTAGCAGAGAGATTTGAAACATTTGCTGACTGACTGAGTAGAAGTACGAGAGATGTTTGGTCCTGTTGACATTTGACTGGTAGTAGGCTGACATATCTTCCAAAACCTTCCTTGAGGACTGTTCAAGGA
This sequence comes from Alethe diademata, assembly GCA_025584955.1. Classification (NCBI taxonomy): domain Eukaryota; kingdom Metazoa; phylum Chordata; class Aves; order Passeriformes; family Muscicapidae; genus Alethe; species Alethe diademata. The sequence goes on from JANRMJ010000079.1 coordinate 47,523,524, forward strand.
TCCTAGGCTATTGTTTCATGTAAAATATAGCCTGAGCATCACCATTTGATAAGTGCCCCAGTTGTTGAGATACTATAAAAGAGGAGCTCTAAATTTACTCCTCTGGCTGTGGTTTGTTGTTTTTTAAGTAGGGGTCACTGAATTCACATCTTGGTTACTAGATTTGATGTTTCCAAAGCTAATCTTAGAGGAACATTATTCTGAAAACCACAACCTATATTTAATTCTATTACTTGGAATAAGAATCCTGGACACTTAGCATGAAGAGAGAGTTATTTGTATAAACTTCGCTGATATGTTTTGATAAACAGACGAGCACTCTGCATACTTTACTTGAATAATCATCAGAATCTTTCATCACTTCCTAAATAGAAAAAAAAAATTAAAAATAAAAATAAAAATGCCAAAAAACAAATTAAAAAAAAATCAAAAAACCCAAACCCAGACCTATTTCTTTATCCCTGTCATACTGAAAAATTAGGCAATTCCATCTAAGGGGTTCTAGAGGGGAGACCTTATAGAGTGAATCTGGCTTTCTGGGGTTTTTTTGCTTTGCTTTTTATGCTTTTCTCATTTGGCTTGTAGAACATTACCATTTCTGGCATGCACACCAGATGGGCAGTAGGAAATAAATGGATAAATAAAATCTTAAATGTCTGGAGCCTTTAAATTGATTACTATGTTAGTTAAATACCAAATTACTAATTTGCATGTGCACATTTCAACTGAGCAGAATTTATTTTATTTAAAGGTCTGACATATAATCGAGTTTTGTTTGTCATACCCTTTGACGCCCAGCTCTTTACATAAACCTAGCATTAAATAACACATGCAGCTGGTGAAAACAAGTTTGTGGTAATAACAGAGCTACCTTGTATTCCTTCCCAATTCATAAATAGCTCATACTGGCTGCATGATTAACAGATATGCTGGGATATTAGATGTCACAAGGAAAAATATCTGCTTCGTCAACTTTCATAGTAGAATTAGTTCTAGATAATTTCCTACTGTGCAGTATAGCACAAGTGAGGCAGATCTGTCTTGTTAATACATGTGTGGGAGGATGTGCTAAAGCCCTGTCACCCTAAAAATCAGGTCCTTTTCCTGTCAATCTCTTTTTATTTCTGAACAACCTCTGTGTTGAGAGCTATCTTCTTTATCACATGGATATAAACTTCCACTCAGGGTGCAACGTAGGGGTTTTCTGCATCCACAGGGCACACAACTATGCAATGGTGCAGCAAGCACCTTGTTTTACAGCTGGCTTCCTGCTGGAAGCAGGATACGGTGACTCAGTTTAGAGGTGCAGTGTTGTAGCAGCACAGTGATGCATTATCCCTCCTTTAACTCAGCTTAATCCTTGATCAGAGCAGACACTCACTAATCTACAGCAGCACAGCACATCACAGCTGCTGTGTTTTCAGCATTCTGGTGCTACAATGCTTAGCGTTGAGTCTCTGCAGCACCCATGCTGGCAGCAGTCAAAGATTTGCCAGAAGAACCTGTGTGCTTATTTCTGCATCCCCAGACCCTGCCATGCTCTCCACAACGACCCAGGTTTGCAGTGAGTTTTAACTTCTGATAAGCCCTCCTCAGGCAGCTGGACTAAATGATCATTTTAAGCTCCTCCATACTGAAATAGTCTCCCTTTCCACTTTCAATTTTCTTTTCCTCTTTCCTTTCCCCTTTCCTCTTTCTTCTTTCCTCTTTCCTCTTTCCTCTTTCCTCTTTCCTCTTTCCTCTTTCCTCTTTTTTTTTGTCTCTGTCTAATTTCCCTCTTTTTCTTTTTCCTCTTAGTCCCTTTGGGTTGTTTTTTTTTTTTTTTTTTTTTTAAATTTTTAATTTTTTTTATTTTAATTAATTTTATNNNTCTTTTTCTTTTTCGTCTTCTTTTTCGTCTTCTTTTTCGTCTTCTTTTTCTTTTTTATTTTCGCCTCCTTTTTCGTCTTTTTTTTGGTGTTCTTTTTCGTCTTGTTTTTCTTTGACCCTTCTTTTTTTCTTTTTCTTTTTCGTCTTCTTTATCTTTTTCTTTTTTGACTTCTTTTTCTTTTTCTTTTTCGTCTTCTTTTTCTTTTTCGTCTTCTTTTTCTTTT
>JANRMJ010000079.1:47534516-47548279 GCA_025584955.1 Alethe diademata
CCCTGAAACTTCCCTTCCCTGAAACTTCCCTGAAACTTCCCTGAAACTTCCCTTCTCTGAAACTTCCCTTCCCTTCCCTGAAACTTCCCTTCCCTGAAACTTCCCTTTTTCTTTCCTTTCCCATTCTTTTCCTTGTTCCGCCATGCATTTCTTTTCTTTCCTTACTTTGCCTTGCCTTTCCCTTGCCCTGTTTTGCTTCTCTGATAAGTAGGTTGAGGACTATATGCTTCCAGGATTACCTTGTCTGTGGAAAATTCTCCAGCCTATACAATCCATTAAGCCTGGCTTTTAGAGTGGGACATCCTAATAAAGTCTACTCTTGCATAACCTTATGGCTGTTTCTTCAGTGCATGATTGTGAATGCCAATGGTGTATTATGATGTTTCTCTGTTGCCAGATGAGAAATGGGAACAGTATGGGGAAGGAATGAAGAACACATAAAAAGCTCAGAAAAATATAAAGGATATCAAAACAATTATTTGACTTTGAGGGACAAGACAAATGCAGACAGGTTTGAACTCTTTCATGCCATCTAAAAAGATGCCTCTTTTTAAGCTCCAGTCTTTTTAAAATATGTCTTCAGAATGAACCTCTTGAAACAATCCCTTAAAAAATCTTATTTGCCTTTAAAGGACATATAGTACAGCTACATTAAAGGCTGGTGGTGAAATATGCTACTATACAAATTCATTGCAAGGATACACAAGAAATGTAAATATTACCAAAATAAAATCAAACACAAATGAAAGCCGAAACATACCCATATAAAATTTTAAGGAAGATTTAATTACATAATTTAGGCCAGAACTGGTTTAGAATGCAAACAAGTATACATCAAAAGATGGATCATGATCTGGCACATCTCAAGTAGTCAAGGTTTTTTAAGACAGAAAAAGTTTTGATTTTAATTCCAAATGAAAGTGTCCTGAATGTCTACACATTGTTTTCCATTAAATAAAAGGAAGATTCAACTTTTTCCAGGGTAAAAAAATTGTGTATTACTTCTAGCAAATTGTTAACTATGGTATGTGACTACACATGCTCTTATACACTAACATATGGGCCAAACACCTCACTCACAAATTTCCAGACTGTCCTTCACACACAGTGAATTCCATATCTTTCTTACTTTATCCAGGTGCCTACAAAATTCTTTTAAATTATCTTCATCAAGGAGACAGCATCATTTGTGTTGGGGTACTACTTGCATAGCAATCCAACTTTGCTTTGTGTAACTTGACCAGTACAAATGGTGTAATACACCTTAGGAACAAATTATCAACCTTTCTGAGAAGAAAAATTCATGTAGATAATCCACAATGCAGAATCATAAATTAACCCTGTGAATCAATTCACAATCTCAGGAGTGACCTCTTACTCAATTATGTCATCCCTTTAACATATTTGAATTATTAATTTTATTAGACCCAGATGAGGAAGTAGTTCTTATTTACAGGTGAAATTATCATTATTTTTTGGGTCTTAAAAATTGCTAAATATGTGAAAATTCATCAACATGGACTTGTACACTTCTACCCATTTGTCCCAGACAATTAATACTTGGAAAGACCTTTTTTTATGGAAGACTTTTAAACTGCAACATTATTTGAAGATAGGGAATGAAATAAACCTTGGATTACAGTGGGTAGTCTGTCATACTGAATTTCAAACTGAAATAGAAGAGAAGATTTAAAAGCTCTTTTCTTTGAAACAATGGATGAATAATGCTATCCAACACTCAGATCTTCCTAACACTTAAAGGAAATCAATTGGAAGCACAGAATTCTTATTTAACATCTTTCCTGAATCCCCAGGTCACACACACAAACACAAACACACACACACACACACACACACACACACACACACACACACACACACACACATTCACAGAAAGATTCAATTTGCACTGCAGGAAGTCTATTGTAATACCTGATCTCCTTTGGTTTGCTTTCCGGTAAGACCTGTTTAATAAAAAGGGGTGTTATAGCAAACCTTTGGATAAAGCTAGTTTTAAAATTGCATTCTTATCACAAGTCGTTTTTCCATTCCGTTAAAGAATAATGTAGCATTTTAAGTTTAATTTCAGTATGGAGTGGCTCGGATTTCAGCCCAGAGTTTGGGTTCTTTCCACACAAAAGTAGTGTGAAGTCCTTGGGCAACCATGGATGAGCTCTTTCTTCATCAACAAAATGGTTTAACACGAAATTGGTATTAGCAACAGTTCATGACTCTATAAATATTTATATCTTAGTAATTATCAGCATCTAAGATATGTTCTACAAAACTGAAAAAAAAAATTACGATTACTGAACTATAGTGTTTCAAATTAAGCAAAAATACTATATGAAATCTGGAAATCACAGCAGCAAGGTCACAATGCTGGTATGAGGTGTTCCATAACATAAGCAAAACTTTGGAGAAACTTCTCTCCCAATGCACTCTGCTTGTTTCCCAGTTTTAATTGTCTCCTCTACATAAATAAAAGTAACTTGAGAATGCTAGCTGGTGATCAACACGGGGCTCTCTGAGAAGAATCATGAGAAATATCCATGCAAGAAATTTCCATTCATGAAGAAACCAAAGAATTTTTATAAAATTTATTATTGCAAAATCTAAATTGCAGCAGATTTTTCAGGTGTATTGCAGGAAGTAAATTGTGGTGTTAAGGCAATTAGTATGACAGCTAAATTTTGAGTCTTTCAAATCAAAAGCTACAGTGAATTTAGAAAATGCAGCTGCCCTTGATAAAGAAATTCATAAGGACCCACAGACGATTCCATTCCATGCAGATGTCACAGAAATTGAACTGAATTTTAGAGGAGTTATTGAAAAAGTAAGTTTGAAGTAGTTATCTATATCTTATCTTATATTACCTTATCTTAATCTTACCTTATCTTGTCTAATCTCTCTTGCTTTTCTATTTTGTTGTTTAGGTTTTTTTAACAACAACTAAGGCTTAACTATGGGTCACCTTGGATAACTACCAAAGAGAAATATCACAGCTCAAAACCCACATAATTCTCTAATCAGGTGCCAAGGTGATTGACAGCACTGTTCCATCTGTTAGAGAAACAAAAAATAATAACAAAACAACAAATCAGCGTTTGATCCCTGAAATACTAAGAAAATCTAGAGGAACAACAGATATAAAAAGTTCTATCCCTTTCTTCAACCACTGCAATATAATTTCCATTATTTCTCCAGGCTCCCATTCTGAATTCAAAGCAATTTATCTGAAGTTCAGACACTGTCAGTGTGATTTAGTTTCACTTTTATGGCAACTGCAGGTCTCTAATAAGTATGCTCCTTTCATTGATTTTGTTCCCCTTCAGCTGCTGCTGTAAATGTAATTGAAATTTTTGGGTTTTTTACCCTGACCTACCTTTCTTTTCCACTGATGGTAGAGCAATCAGAGCAGATTCCTATACCCTATTAATAAGAAATACAGCTTCTCCTGGAAATGGACTTCCAGAATAACCATTATTACATGGATATTAAAATATCACTAATTTTTTAGTTACAATTTTAAATATTTTCAGGTTTTCATGAACAAGTAGCCGAATGAACAAACAGACTCTGAATACTACTTTTGATTTACGAACACATAATAGCATGCAATCCTCTACTTATCTAATGTGCTAAATTTACTTTAATTAATAATTTGCAGGTATCTCAAGCTGTCATTTTAGCAGTAAAACACTGCTTTCTGCCACCTTGGAAAACAGGCTGATCGATGTTTTGTGCACCAGTGTTCAAGACAGAATGTGGTGCTAGACTCCTATCTGCTTTCCCACCTATAGATGGCAAGGGAATGAAAAATTTTCCTGAAGGAGAGCCAAAATGAAAGAAATTAATAATGGATTTAGTTCTAAAAATGATCGGGTTACTCTTCTTTCCAGACAAGACATTCCACAGGCCAGCTCCTGAGAAAGGTTTTGTCCTCTCCCACGGGCAAGTCTCCCAAGGTGCTCAGTGCCAGGTGATCTAACAAGGCCTCCCTGTCCATGCATACTTTCTACAGTCATTGTGCTTCTCAATTTACCAAACACTTTAATTGCCTTCTAGGAGAAACCCCACAGCTCACAGTTAATTGCAGCTAAGACACTCAACATGGAAAAAAGTTTTACATGGGTCTAGGTGCCAAGTATGAGCAGAAGGAACAGGTGCTCCTTCTCACCCACAAATCTAGGTTTCACAGAGAATGATCCAGAACACAAGCAGCTTTGGTGTTTGTGAGGGGTTTTTCTGTTGCTCATCTTAGAATTAGAGTAGATATTCAAACCTCTTAATCTAAAGATCCAGCTTGCAGACAATTCTTGGCAAATCTTTTGCGTTTTGTCCACCTGTCCTGATGGCAGACAAGAGTACAATTGTGACAGAGCAGCTGGGGAACCTGCCTGGGCTCCTTGGTGAGAATGTTGGTGAGGTGACCAAGAAAGCAGCCCTAGTCTGTGTCAGGGGGGTAAATGCTGCCTTTTAACACAGAGGAACACTGAGACCTGGTGCGAGACTTTGGGCAGCCCAGCCAACACTACTCAAAAACCAAAGCCCAGTATTGCACTGTGACATTCTCTGCACTGCTATCTGTTATGCACATTGGGTGCTGCTATTGCACAGAACATTTAATTAAGCAAGTAATTCAGTTTAATAGGGTGATAATGGAGCAGTGTGGTAGTACAGTCCTGTGATACACAGAGAAACAAAAGCTACTCTTATCAAAATCTTAGAAAAACCTTGAACAGCCTCTTAAAAAGAAATAAATTCTAGTATTTCATACTCTTGCATTGCTCCTGTTTCTAAATTACTAGTGGATTTGAGGATTTTTTTACCACCAGTGTGGCTTAATATATTGATTTCAGTCTGGCCCACTCTGGGTGTTGCAGTTAATTAGCGACCTCACAGTGTGAGGGCGCGAGTCTGGCGCTTCAGTCTCTGCTTCCCAGAGTGAGATGGTTATCCTTGACACAGGGCAGCTGACAATTCTGTCTTTTATTAGCCAAGCCCCAGACATCTGTGGTTCCACAGTCACAATCCTTGGATGCATATATATAATGTAATCAAAGTGATAGCACATGAAGTTGCAGTGCCAGATACATTTCATTTCCACAATAGCTGTCAACCCCATTGCAAAATGAAAGTATATAGGACAGTAAATTATCACCTCAAAATGTGTTTGGGAAACAAAATTTATTCAGCAAATATTTTAACACAGATAAGCTAATGGTCCCTTTGGTCTGGATATTTGCTATAATGGATATTAATGCTTTTTGACATCTCATTTCCAACTCTGATGAAAAAAAAGCCAATGAATCAGTGGATTATACTCTGAGAGAACTAGTGACTGGAGATAATCACTTTCAGAGCACACACAATAGGGGCTGTGGTTTCCTCCAGCAGTGGAAAAAGAGCGTGATTCTCTTCCTGTTCAGTCTGCCTTTGTTCATATGTTTTTACTCATTTTCCTTCCTTAATCTCAGAATAATATCCCGTCTTGTCTGCTGCCCTAAAGGTTTGCTTAATATAGTGGTAAAAAGCTGCCAGTGTATTTTAAAAGAGTCAGAATAATAAATCTTTAAAGCCACGGTGGGGAGAAAGTTATAAACAATCAGCACTGATATTTATTTAAACATTTGTATTTAGTTTAAAGATGAAATGAAATAAAAACACTCTCTAACCAAGAACACATATTTAGACCCTGATCCTGCATGGCTACCAGTGTTGCCTGATAGCAGTCCCATTTCCTAGATATTGAAATAGAGCTTATTTAACATTTTGTATGACTGGGCCCTTTGATACCAACTCAGCAAGGGGTAAATCTGTCTAAGGAGCAAATCTAGTCCAGGACGGTTCACTGCAGTAACACGCAACAGGAATTCAGCTTCCCAGACAGGGAGGACACACAGAAAGCACACAGCATCATCCACAGTGCTCACAGCTCTAGTGCAGGGGACAAAAGAATGCAGCTAAATCTAGATAAGCCTTAAGCTAAAGAAAGAATCTTCCTTCTGTTAGAATGGAACATCTGCAGAGAAAAAGAACACCATCATTTATTAGCAAATGTCTACCCCATGAGAAGTCCCTTCCCTAACATTTTTCTTTTTCAAAGTAGCTGACTCTGCAAGCCTCCAAACATCTGGCTTACGTGCATCACTGACACTTTTCCAGCCTTCAGGAGAGAAAGCAAAGCAAAAAAAACCCTCAGACTGCTGTGAAAACAGAAATGTAGGCAAAATGAGAGGTATGCTTTTGTGCTTTTGGGGTTTTCCCCTTTTTCTCCTTTCACTACCTGTTCAGGTCATTCCAAATAAAAGAACATGTAAAATACAAAAAAAATGAAGGAGTGGGTGATGTAAAAACTATCTGAACCTTCAAGATGGAGGAGAAGAGAGCTTTAGAAACCAGCACAATATATGCCTGCCAATTGCCAGCAGCACTCAGATTATTACATTCACAATCAGCGATATTGCCTGGCAGATCCTTCTGCAATGCTCTACGCAATGAAATTATATCTTTCAGTATTTTTAGAAGTTTGGAGGACACTAGAAGCAAAAGTTTCTTTAAAAAAAAAAAGTTATGAAACACAATTTGCCTCATAATTTGCCTCTCAATTCAATAAGGAACCAGTGAAAAAATTACAGTCTTCATTTTAGGATTCATTCTATTTGGTTTATATTGTATCAATATGTTTTTTAGTCTTCCTAAAGCTGTGATTTCTGTAGTACTAATTAGATGCCACAGGCTATCCTGCATTCAGTATATCACAAAAAACTGCTTTTCATATCAAATTAGTACCATAATAACTGATTCCCACTGTAGTTAATGTATGCGCTTAACAATTCCTTGCTGGCAACAAATAATCAATTATCATTGCTAATTCAGTGAACAGATTAATCAGAAATCTCATCTGAGGTATATTTAGGTAAAAGTAAATGCAGCAAAGATATCATAATGCAGCTTTTTAAATACTATTAGAAAAACAAAAAGACACCTCCTCTTCTTTCTGGAAATATATCATAACATAGGCCCTAATAATGCTAATGCTCTAATACATCTAATAATATGCTCATCATAATATACACTCAGGTGTAACTAACTGGAAGTTCACGGACATAAATAAAAACACACCACAAGAGAAAAATTTGTCAAAATCACAGCTCTGATATTAATTATTCTATCTAGATAAGACATTTGTTGCATGGCTAAAAGAGTGACACACACTGACTCAGCAGAACACATCTTCCCCTGGTTACCCATCTTATCTTATTTGTTCCCTTTCTCCACCACAAATTTCTTGAACGTCCCTCATTTATATAGTTCATTCCTATAAATATATGTTGTTTGGTAGAACCAAACAGAATATCAAGGGTTTAAGTTGTTTGAAACAAACTTTGCATGTTAAATATACCAAAATGAGGAGATCAGGTTGCAGAGAGAAGGGATGTCTAGGCAGGTGGAATTCTAAGGGAGGCCAGGCACAATAAGTTTCTCCCCTTCCTCAAAGGACAGCAGAGCCAATTAGAAAAAATATATTTGCAGAACCCATGGAAAAGGTATTAGTCATTTATAGAGCATGCTAATTGATTTTATTTCTTACTGTGAGTCACAGTTTTGCCATATAGAAATGTGAACAAATTTTTCAATTTTCACTTGGGTGGACATACAACACCAAAATTTACTTTGAAGCTCAAGTAAGGTTGTATTTGCATAATTACAGAGAAATGAAATTATAACCACTGGGGTTCATGTCAAACTTATGCTATTCTATGAATTGACCTTTTTTCCAATACTTGTGTATATAATCATGTATGTTCACTTATGGCACTAAATTGTGCATAAAATGGATGAATTTCCAAGGTTTCTAATTTGTGTTTTGAATTCGTAAGAATGGGACAGTTATGCATTAGATCTCATGAGAAATGTTTTTTTTTTTCATCCCTGTATGGTACTCCCTATGCCCTCATGGTGTAAGAATCGCTACAAACAAGTTTTTAAATATTCTAACATAAAACACTATATAGCTCTGTAAAAAAGTAAGCTGATATCATTTTCCAACAGCAATCCATTTTATTGCACTAAGTTCAATAAGATGGACATTACTTAGCCACTTACCTCTTAATCAAAGAATGAACAAAGCACACATGGTGCAATTATCTAAGTGGTATAATAGGTTATGCTACAAATACCTAAAACTTGTAATAATTAAAAAATTAGTGAGAATAATTCTTATTTCTTTGTGGTTTCCAGAAGGCAGTAACAGATAAATTAATAACTTGTTTAAAAAAAAAATACCCCAAAATGGGTAATGTTTTGATGGCTTTAATTAAGTAAGTGCTGATCTAAGTCAGCATATAACTGGCATGACCTCCTCTTTCATGGACAGGTGTCTAGGATGTAGCGAAGACAAAAAGAAAAACTTATTTTAAATAATTTGGAAGAAACATTTTTTTTTTTAAAGGGAGTACCAGGTGAGAAACTCCAATGCGAAACTGTTGTCATAAAAGTACAGAACAGCCATTTGCTTTCAAAAACCTGGATCAAGATAGGAAACACAAGAAATACAGCCATGTGGTTGAGGAAGCTGTCAATCCTATTCACTACTTATATACCTAGCAGCTAATAGGGGCTCCAGGCCAGTTCAGGATCCATGCAAACGAACAGCAGTATCCTCACTGTCCTGATGACTCCTCTGGGGATACACAGAGGTGTGAGCACCACCTATGGAGGCACAACTGCAAGATCAGAGGCTCTCCTGTCAGAGAATAGCGTGTGACACTTTTACAGTGTTGAGGGAGGAGGACAAAGCAAGTCAACATAACCAAATGAGTCTTGGCTTGTTCCATGAAGTGTCATGGTACTAAGAGTCCATTCAAACTACATATTTCTACTTTATTTACTTACTTACTTTGGAAGCTCTTCTCCATACACAACATGTCATCTATCTTAAGAGTCACTAGATGCTAAGTCTTTGGCTTAGAAAAGCAAAAAAGCAGTATTTTACTGACAAAACCCTTCCTAACACAGTTCCAAGTTCCTTTCTTGTTTCTAATTGAAAAAGAATGATAATGACCATTTTTCTTCAAAATCACATCCGTTAAACATAATTGCCCAGAAAGTAAAATACAAAATAAATCTCTTCCTTACAGTCTTTACAGTCAAGTATGATGGCATATACCAGTTTTTTCCTTTCAACTGTACAGAATTTTCAGAACAATGAGTTATTGCTAGAGACGTTGCAAGTTAAAATTAATGTCATCAGTCTTGGTAGCAAAAAACCTCCACTTTTTTTTTTTTAATAGGAAAGATATTCTTCAATAAAAAGTTACAGTGCGCATTTGATTCTATTATTACATTAATTTGTATAATATACATAATCAGCTAATACAGAATTGATGATTTCCTCAACCTAATAATAGATTTCACCTGCATAATGGTGCAGCAAAATTTTGCTGTCCAAAAGCTTGTAGACTGCAAAATTGTGTCCAGTGTAGTCTATGAGGATCACTTGCTTAAGCTCCCCTCAAGAGCAACTCTGTTATTTATAAAATATTTTTTAGGTAGAAAACACTTATCTGGGGTTGTCTGATCAGAATGAAAAAATTTCCTGTGTTTTCATATTTGAGTTTTAGGTTGATGTCTTCCAACAAAAGAAATAAAATAAAAGCTTTTGCTATAGCTGAGCAACTAAAATTCCTTTTTTGCCTAAAATTGCATAGTCTGGGTAAGTTTTGGTTTTATGATGCAAATCCATATAACATGTATAATCTACTAAAATGGCATTTTAGTAGATTTTAAAGTAGATTTTGTAGATTTTAAAGATTTTAGTGATTTTAAAGATCTGGAGAAATTAGGTTGATTTGCTGACTTCCTGTGAATAATAACAAGCTTCAGGGATGTTACATATAGTTCTTGCAAGGTGTATTAATGTTTATCTCAGTATGGTAATTCCTATTAATAAAAAATGTAGATGCTTTATTATATCATTAAAGAACCCATAAATTCTAATACTGAAATCACAACAGGTGTTTTTTTTTCAGGGATTACTTCAGTACAGTTAGAACCAAAGTCTGAAAACATTCATTGTGCACTTAAGATCTCCACAGAACAAAAAAAATGAGTCATCTGTCCTTGTTTACTTCTTTCCACTCAATATAGATCTTTTGGTAGTTTCAGGCTTCAGGGCATGAATGTGTAACCTTTTTTTTTTTTTTTTAACTGGTAGTCTGAATGCATTTTTCAGACACATTTGGCATGAAACACATTAATGCCTACCTCCCAATTAACCAGTTGTACTTCTAGAGACCTTGTGGCTAAGGGCTATGTTTGCAGTGTTGGGTGTAATCCACGTCCCAGGGCTGTGTATTTATCACTCCACCTGTGAAAAGAACCAAAGTATTTCTGCAAAGCTTTAGTTTGGGGCTTAGTGAAGAAAATTCTGGGCCAGCACATTCATACCTAAGCATTTGAAACTAGTGCCTAGACAAAGATTGTGCAAGTGAATTGGCAAACCTTCCTGTTAAAGGCAAATAATAATGTCTTCCTACATTATTCAGCACATGTTACATCCTTCAGTCTCACCTTCCTACTGCCAAAAACTCCATGAACAAACAGAGCTAAAAACAAGTTTTCAGTCTTACAAGCAGTGGAATTTATTTCTGGATTTGACTGTACATATATTTGACTGAATCCATATCTAAGCTATTATGACAGCTGTGGAAGTGCAAAAACATTTAAGAACTTTTTAAAAAATAAATTTCTCTGTAATTTTTTTTCATATTGGTATTTGAGGCTCATCTCAGTGAGTAGATTGTCATGATTCAAGATACTATAATTTATTGCCATAACTGAATTTCCTCTGGTCCCTGGCCTATGAAATACAAGTGGAGAAGACTATATTGCAAAAGCAAAGGCAGGTGCTTCCAAGATCAGACCACAGCAAAATCCTCTCATTCTTTGGAACAGATTAAGAAAGTTACAGCTGTTAAAAAAATTTTCCATCACAGTTTCAGTTCGTTTCCCCTTTTCAAGGGTCTTATATTCCACAAGCATTTCTAAGAGGCCTAAATTAAAAAAAAAATAAATAAAATACTGAAATTCAAGATTGCCTGAGAATATTTAAACCGTCATAAATATTTTACAGAACTATTACAGCCTTTTTCAAGTCTTTCTCCAGGGTGATTTAATGTCCTGGTTTCAGCTTAGATAGAGTTAATTTCTTCTCAGTGGCTGGTATATTGCTGTGAAAGGGAATACTGTAGATAACACCAGTGTTTGATCTGTCATATTTAGCCTAAATCAAGGATTTTTTTTTTAAATTTTGTCCCATGCTGTCAAATAGGAGGTACACAAAAGAAAAACACAAAAGCATAAGGACAGGTGGCCCAAATATCATGTCCAGTGTATAAATTAGAGGTGCTACCTGGAAGGGAGGCAGATCTGGGTTCAAGGACTGACGTCATGCATTGGTCAGCAGGTGGTGAGCAATCATATTGTGCTTCACTTTTGGGGGGTTTATTATTTCCCTTTTTACTATCATTTATATGTAATATTATTATTATTATATTTTGTTTTCAGTTATCAAACTCTTCTTATCTTAACCCACAAGTTTTACTTTTGATTTTTCTTCCCATTCCTTTGAGGTGGAGAGGGGAGGTTGAACTGAGCAAGCAGCTGTGTGGTGCCTATTTGCCAGCAGGGCTTAAAGCATGACAACTATCTCTTGCAAGGTAAATTAATACCTACCCACCTCTAGGATTTTGTGGGAGTTCAATAATTGAATCTCAGTAAGGTACTTTGAGATCATCAGATAAAATATGATGCTTGAGTACCAGATATTATTCCCTGTTATGATTCATGCCATGCCTTTATTACTGCATGTTACAGACTCTAAAGTTAGCATCTGACTGTTCTTCAGGAGTTGTTGAAGCTTGTAACCAGTGACTCATGTTCCACCCTTGTGTCTTGCAAGTTGTCTTTGATCTCATGTCAACCGAACAGCAGACAAAAATAAATCTGTAAATGGTCCTCTCTCATCTTATTTTTAATTCTCTGAAAACAAAAATTCCTTCACACACAGGCACTAAGATCTTTCAATCCTTGAACATAAGCAACAGAATGCAAAAAGCAAACTTTCAAGAGGACAAAGATGTGGAGGTTAGTAAGCCCATAAACATAACTAACTGGTGAAAATCATCTAAAAAAAGTGCCAGAAGTTTATCAAACCACAACACCACAGCTGGTTCAGATGGAAAGCAGTAAACATATGGACAGCTGTGTTCATTCTATATGTTTTCCATTATGCCTACTTCTACAAGTATATGTCAATTCTCTTGCTGCTATTATTTGATATAAGAGCTACCTGGAACTGTACCACCACAAAAAGCATAAGATGTGCTGTAAAGATTACTTAATTTCTTTTGTAAAAACTATACTTATGGTCATAAGTACAGCAATTTTCCCATTTTCATGCTGGAAGTCTACTAATTTTAGGTAAAGCAATTATTTTATTTCTGAAGCTCAGGAGATACTATACTGACTGTCATTTTTTATTGATTCGTTCATTGTTAGAAGGGAGAGAAAAAATGAAAAACCCCAACAAATTCCCCATTGTAGTAGGATATATTCAAACCACTGCAATTCAGGAAAAATCCAATTTTCATAAGAACCATAACAGACTAGTTTAGATAATTTTTCTTGTCTGATATCTCATCTGAATTATGTCAAGATTGGCCTTTTTTGTAACATTCAAGGGTACATACACCTGCATAGATGAGAAAATTTTTTCATTAAGCAATTTCTTTGATTATATATTTCTAGTGAAAAAAATATATTTTGTGAAATAAATACATTTATGAGTTTGATAGAGAAAAAAAATTAAAACCAACATATTTTAGTTTAAATCCTCAGAGGGAAGATTAACTTCTGCTGGAAGTTTGTAAGTGGTAAAGTACCTGTAAAAGTAATAGGAAGGAGACTTGTGCCCTTATGACAGCATTGTAAAAGCCTTGAAACAGTGAAATGTAAACATTCATAACTTTGACATACATTGCAATGAATTTAGAGCGTCATTATATCAGGAAAATGAAGAGTATCAAAGTAGTTGAACATGTCTCCAAATTCACTCCCTTTGCAAAGCATCATCCTTTAATATCGTGTATATGGAGATTTCCAGCTCTTCTCTGGCAATCAAAGAAAACTAACAATTTATTAACAACTGGTCTGTTCTTCCTTTTGCTAGACCTAAAAGCAGAAAGGCTATAGTGAGCAATCAACATCTTACCAATACTCCTGACAGAGCTCATTGACAAGAATTGCTGCAAAAAACATTTAATGTTCACAAAAGTCATAAAATTCCCATCATGTTTGAAGCTGATCGTGTTTTATTTAAATAACCTTTGATGACATATTGAATTTTATAGTCTGCAGATTTGATTGGAAATAGTGAATCAAGCAGTTCCTGAATCAGAATAAAACAAGCAGTTTACTAGAAATTTGATTTTCTAAATACTGGTCACAGCAGTAATCATATGAAGAACAAGAAATACAGCAGAAAACTTCAGGTTTGAAAGCACGTAGGAGCTTGTTTATAATTCCACTATTCTTGAAATAATCACATGCCCAGATTGTGTTCTTTCCTGTGATCACTGCTAGTTGGATATTTAAGCAGACATTTCTACATACAGCAATAACATTTGCAATAGCCAAGGGAAATGCACAGTTTGGCAACTATGAAGAGATATTTAGCTCTTTACTGGTGGGGATAA
>JANRMJ010000079.1:47599699-47612725 GCA_025584955.1 Alethe diademata
GATGGGCCAGCTGGTGGGCTTTTGATCCCTCCTGCTTTTTCAGGCAACCAACTGGTAGGCCTCTACAAATTTCCTGTGAAAGACAGAGGCCTGCCAGCAGTTTCCACACGAGGCCATGTGAGCTGCATCTCACCACTCCCTGGAGGCTTTAAATACTTCGCTTGGGAGCACCAACTGCTGCGGGATGCCAGCAGAGGTAGACTGTTCCAATGTCTCCCCTCAAGAAAGCTTGCTGCAGTGATTAAAATTAAACAAACGAGGATGTGTCTGGCTCTTCCTTCAGGAATATTTATCAAAATGAAATATGTGACTGGTTCAGACCCAAATGATATCCAAAGATTTAGCGTAGGAGGAAAGGAATTCTTATTTTAGCAATACTACTTCGTGCACGATGAAACAGGATTAAGATTTTACATATGCTCTTTTATTTGTGCATGATTTATCTACAGAAACAGCTTAATGTGTTGGCAGAACAGCGCCCATCAACAGAAGTGAAGAATCCCATGAAGCAGTGTATCTGCCTCCAGGCATAGCCTGGCAAGACATGGATTTGTGCAGAAGAATCAAGTCTGTCAAACAGGCAAAAGAAATTCTATCTTTGGACCCATTAGTAAGCTGACATTATCCACAGCTATTTTTGTTAACTGAAAATAAGTTTAGGTTGCATGTAAGGGATGGGTTCTGCTCAGCTCTGCGGAAAAGCACAAATGAATTACAGTGTTGCAAATACCCTAGGATCTGTCTTGTTGGCTAGTCACGGTTTACATTTTTATCCAGCCACTAAAACAGTTGTCATTTAAGCACATGTCCTCCTCCAGTTCTCTCAGCATGACACATAACCTGATTTTCTACTCTGTGAAAAGGATGCAATAGGACAAAGGGTGCATTCAGGGGTTTCAGATGTCAGGACAACGAAATCATTTGGTGGTCCCAAAGGCCAGAGCCAGTGTTTCTGCTGTAGAGATTTCCTGAGCAGTAGCACCTGCTCTTCCAGCACGGCAGCTTGGAAAGGAAAACAAGCAGCATCTGAGGAGACGCACACTGCTAGACCCTGTCTCCTCATGATAACTATCCTTCAGCAGCTTTGATGTGTCCCTTTGTCCTTATTAACTAAGGGACTGAATGTTTTCAGTGCAGTGCTGTAATTGGTAAGTGATTTTCTTTCAGAGCCCCTTTGGAGCTCCCAACTGGGAAATGAACTTGGCCATTCAATCTGCATCCCATCTGGACCAGCAGGATTCCTCATCCTGCAAATACTCTTCCAGTAATTCATAGCTGCTAATGTCACATCAAATTGTAATGAAGTTAGGCACATTCAAATGGGTTTTCCAGTGGTATTGTCATTGATGTGACTCTTTATTTATTGAGAAGGTGGTAATACTGCACATACAAAATTCTTCATTCTAAAACTGAAATGTTAAGACGTAAATGACAGATGGTCAAGCTTATAATGTAAAGAATTTGTTTCCCTAATTACAGCTGGATAAACCAACCATTTTAGTAATACTAGCTGTGAGCTCATACAAGCCTTTCTACTTTCTCCCTTCAGTCCTTATAGATTAATTTGGGTTGAAGGGTAAATCAGCCAAGTTACAGGGAGTTCACACAACATTGATTCCCATGAATCTGGCTCTGATGAAAACCTTTGTACTTAGCCCTTTTAACTCCTTTGGGCCTGCAGCCTTTCTTCTTACCCTCTTTACTATCATTTCAGTCACTCCTTCTAAAGCAGAACTTGTGTTTGGAATGAAAATTGTTTTTTAAATTATAACTTTACAGGCTGAGCTTTTCTGCTCCAGAGATGAACACAGATAGCTCAACAGAATGATAAGTGTATTTCCAAATACAGGTGATCTGAAAGGATCACGTGAGTCTGAAAAGACAGTTAACATCAGCCTAACTACTAAAAATGTATCTCAGTTACCAAAAGGACAATCAAAATTATATTAACATTAACAAAGACTCATGAATATTGCACTGCATCATTTTTTAGTAAAATCTCTGTCTGCCCACTATGTAAAAAAGATTTGCTTGGCTGAAACATCTGCACAAGAAAAAAAGAAAGAATGGAGGTTCTCAAAAAAGGCTAAGTACTATACAGGTAGCCCAGGTGCCAAGGTAATACATTGAGAATATGTAATACAGAAGAAACAAGGAAGTCTATAAACTGAACTGGGCATTGAAAAAAAGCTTTGCTCAAAATTTGTAAGATGGCATATGTGGCATTTCTCTTTATCTGTCATGCAAAACCAGTACATACACAGGATGCTTGCAGTTATTTAAAACTATAAATTCCATCCCAGGATTTGTTGAGACCTTTTCCTCCAGTGCAATTCATTCCAAACTATCTAAGGAACACTATGTTATGGATATTTTCAGTATATGCTATTGATGTTTTTCTCTTCATGAAATATAAAAGTGACTCTACAAATACTTTTTCTATTTATGAATTCTTGGAAGTCAGTCCATGTAAACGTTTGCTGAGATTGAGAGATTCCAATGGTAGTCCCAGAAATCAAATCTCAGAATTTTTTGTTAGTAACCCTTATTTTTACGATCATTTTGTTCAAAATTCAAGGCTTCCTAGCAGGCTCTTAGTTAAACAGTAATTTAGGTCCCTAACTTAACAGATAGAATTGAAATGGATAAAGAACAGTAGAAATGTCCACATAATTACACCAATTAGTGGGGTGATGTTGCAGACAATTTTATGAATACACAGATGTCTTGCATTTAGACACAAAAGGCTCAGAATACAAACGTGATCTATCTCAAGAAAGCCTGAAAAATATTGTAAATGTTTTAGAGGGGAAAAAACAAACAAACAGACAAAAAAAAACAGAAAAAAGAAAAAAGAGTATATTATGAAAAATGTAACTGCTAATATATATTCACTTTTCAGCTATTATTGCTGGAAGCTTTTGTATTAAATCCAAAATGACAGTCAATGGTAACAGGCCAAAGTTCTTCTCCTGAGATGAAGATTCCTGAGAGGCAATTGAGGGGGTTTTTTGGTGGTTGCTATAAAGTCTATTTTGCTCTAGTGTTCCATGCAGCCATCTTGTGTTACACTTTCCAGAAGAAGCAAGTATGCTACCATTTTTAGAGGAACACATTTGTTCCACAATCAGAAAATCCCATAACAAATGTGTAAGAGAGAAGAATAATTTCCTGTGGATAACATGTGTGACAAAATATAGAAGTCCAGTATCATTTGCATTAACCAAATAGTTCATCTGAGTCTTCAAGTCAGAACAGTACACATGAAATCACAGTGTTATACCAAGTATTGAAGTTGCCAAGCAGTCTTAGAACATAGAAGATTGTTAATTAGACAAAACAACTGAGAAAAAATACACTTTCTAATAATAATTAGGCAGAATATGTGTGTTGTGACAAAGGCTTCACAGGCAACGTACTCATCAATTACACATTTAATGGGGTATAACTTCCAAGGAGACTTCTTTCTTGGACTTCTTTCTTGGATCATATATGCTGACAAAAGGCCTCTTCAAAGATGAAGGGTTTAAAGGTGTCTCCTCTTTCTAGTGCCCCTGCTGTGTGTTCCCCACTGTAATTAGGCGCAGAGTTTTCATGAAATGCTGTATATGAGTGCAATTAAATTTTTCTCCTTGATTTTCTGCTTGACTATGAATGGACACAAAACTAATTATCTTTCAGAGCCTTGCTCTTGCACCGCAGTGAAAGTTTTCTTATATTTGACAATTTCTAAAGACAGAGGAGTGGGACAAAGAGAATGGCTTCTAGCTAATAAAAAGCCCCCAAAACTCAACTCTTAGCAATTCCTTAAGCAGAAAAGATTCTGTGATTGAGCTGAAATACTTGCAAAAAGCATGAGGAAACTAAGAAAGAGGGAGAAGTAAAAAAAATTTAAAAATTAAAGTTTCAGAACTGGATTACAAATTTGAATGTTTTCAGTTTGACGTCAACAAAAACATTATTGTAAGTGTTTAAAGTGTTTGTAAGTAAATTAAGAGGAATGCTTCTGCAGACGTATAATTGATGGCACAGAGATAAAAGGGAAATCCAGACAGTAAGAGAAACAATTTGAAAGACAGTTTCAGAATGATGTGAGCAGATGTAATGGAAATCTCCTCTGCAGATCACAACACAATTTCATCTCCCCCGTGAAACTCATAAATAAGCCCCCAAACACACTATTTCCCCTTCAGAAATAAAAGAATTATCATCCAATCATAAAACATGTTTACTGAACTCCAATAAGCTGTGTCTGCCCATATCAGATATTCCTAGGAGGGTAAAGGAAGTCACCAATTGATGTAATATGTCAGCACTGCCTACAGTGAGAGCCTTAATCTGCTCTCCAATTAACAAATTATGAAGTCCTAAAACATGTCATTGAATATCTCTTCAAAAATATTACATTATTAGGAAGAACTACTTATTACATGTTGGTCTTATTAAGGATCTGCCACTTCACAGCTTGAATAAAGACTATATAACACGAAAATTGTTTCTAACATGAAAAGTCCCTCACATTTTCATTTAATATATCCAAACATTTTTCTTTTCTTCTGTCATTTTCCATGTCAACAGAAGCTCCAAATCCCTAACCTTGTTCTTCTCATATATTTTTTATAATTTCATTTCAAGGATAAAAAGTACATTTTCATGGAGAGGTAACTCTGCGGTCTACATGGCCTTACTCTCCACCTTTCTCTCTGCCAGAAACGTGTTATTTGAAGAAAATAAAATTGCTAGACCTTCTGAATTTTACATTTAAGTTAATCTATTATTTTTACCTGCAAACCTCTGCTAGGCAGTTTGAAGAGAAAGACTTCTCCTTGTACGCAGACCAGCATATGCAGGTAAAGGATGTAATATTGCTGGTTCTGTATCTTAAGGGAATTGTGCTGTACACAATATGCAGGGCATCTTGGAAAACTCTTACCCAGAATTTCTGGAAATTGCAGTCTATAATACTCAGTACTGCTCTTGAATCTGCCATTCAGGTTAGATTGATTAGTAATCATTTTGTGTGATAACAAGCTTGTGTGATAACCTACAGAGAGATTAAGTACCTTTTCATTAAGCAGCTTAAATTACAAGAATTACTCTATGAGGAACTATGTCAATTTGGCAGTGGATTTAAGAGATAGGCCATGAAACTTCTACTCCTTAAACAGAAGACTGCTGAAAAGCAAAATCCAAAAATTAATTTCGAAAGAAAGCTATTTTTCTTTTTGTATATCATGTAAAATACTCTCTTTATAGCAGTCTTTTTTTTCAGTAAGAGGAAAAAATGCATCCAAAAAACATGCTAAAAATAGAAAAGAGCCCTCAAAGTATATAAATATACATAGCTGGATTTAACAGATCTCACTCCACATGGTGAAGTTACAATTTAACAGTCGGCTTTATTAAAATTCTGGGATTTGCATAAAACCAGCAGTTGATTATGAAAACTTAAAGATGTTTTGTTTGCAGATTGATTGGAGGAAACATAATACGAGAAATGGCAGGTAACCTGACATTTGAAAATGGCTGCATGCAGAATTAAAAGTAAAGGAGAGGTCACAGCATGGATGCAATTGGAGAGCTCATCTATCAGAATATTCTTTAAGAATGCAAGAGCCTGGAATTGCTCTGTAATAGAAATGTAACAGAAACCTGTGTACTAAACCAACATAATCCAAGGAATACATTGGGGGAAAAAAAAAGCATATCCTAGTTGTCAGCTTTTAAAATATTGTCTAACCCACCCAGGGTTCAATGCAGATTAGCTAAAAATTCTTGCCAACTACCCAACTACTACTATAAATTGTTATATAGCAGTCATCTTTAAAAAATCAGAGAAACTCCCTCCTCTCCATACATCTAACTCCCTGGAAATCATTAGGCAAACTGCTAACAAATATATTAACAAACTTGCAAGACCCTTTTGGCCAGGAAGAGTGTTTGAATCCACTCCAGGAATGCCTCACATGCACACCCAGACCCCTGACACTGATTCAGGCTGCAGTGTCATGGGAACCAGGTCTCATTGGTGCTTGCAAGTGAAAAGGTGGTGACCGAAGGAGTCGCCTGTGCCACAGCTGGCTTCAAATCAAACACGGCCACTACAGAGGGAGACACCTCTAAATTACAATCAAGGAGCTGTTACAAAATACAGCATTCACAGGAAGGCATCAATCTGCACTTTCTGCCAAGACAGCACAATGAACTTCTTGAGAGCTTCTCTAATGGGACAGAGAAAGCATTGGAAACCCAGAAACATGTGCTACATCCACCCCTCCTTACCCTCCTCTTTCACAGCTCACTAAGGAAGCATAGTCCTTTATAAGGAAGAAGAGGATAAAGCAAACTTTGCTCTAAAAAGCCTGTGGCCAAGATGCAAGAGCATAAGGGGAAAGCCACAAATTAGCAGAAACCGCCTGAACTCAGAGTATCACTAACAAATGAATTGGAAGAAAGAAAAGATTTTTCTGAATAGAAGTCAGGCTGCCATGAATGGGAATTTTCAAACTGGCTAATGGTCTCAGATAATGCAAGTTTCCATGTCTCAAAAACTCGTTTTACCACTAAACTCACAACATGTAATGCTCACACCACAAGTTTGTAAAAGATAAATAGTTTGGGATTGAACAAAATCAGCTGTTCAGGCCCTAAAAAGAAGCCATTCATGAGTCACTGACCAAAAAGGAAGTCCTGCCCAAACTCAGTGCTGTGCTCTTTCATAGGGTGGTGTTCCTGTGTGGGCCACTGGGCTTTGGAGAGACCTGCAACCCGGAGGCACACACACATAAATGCAGAATGACATTTCTGGGGTCAGAAAAGAAATTGCATATCCATATGATTGTCTGTCTTGCTTTTACTGTGTCCCACATCACAGGCAAGGAATTTGCCATTCCTTCTTTCAACATAGGCAACTACTTAGCAACAAATAAAAATGTAAGGTTATTTTTTTACTTTGCTTGAACACAGCAAATTAGAAACTTCACTTGAAGTACTGATTTCAAGCTATCTTTGAAAATATAGCAGCTACATGAGAAAATATTTATTAATGTACAAAGGATAGATGTTTTCTGTCTTCTTAGACCAATATTTTTAGTGTAATGATGCTAATCTCCTTTCAACTGCACAGTTCTCCAATTAAAACAAGAAATCTCCCTTTAGACTTTCTTCACTATCACTACTAATGAAATGGGTCATTAACTTTAATAACACAAATGTGTTTCACTAACATTCAGTGCAATCAGTGTACAAGATAATATTTTAAGAGCACACTTTGCAATGTAGCAACCAGTAGATAATGATCTGTAAAAAAACTCCTTTCATGACAATGGGCTACCAAAACCCCATGGCCTTATGGCACTTAAATACGCTACAGGAAGGCAAAAATGTACCCAGCTCACCCACTGGACAATGTAATTTTAGATCCAGGTAAGTGCAAGTTAATAACTGAACCAAAGGGTATTTTCCTTTTTTAATACAATCTTTCAGAGAAATTAAACATTTTTGCAGAGGTAAAGGAAGGGTATATGAAATCTATTTACATTTCCTCAATCTAATTCTGGATTTGTAATGCATAAATCCAGATCATTACGCAGCATTTCATTTTCTAGTTATTATAAAAGAACTTTGGCAGCACTATTTCTCACAGTTTTTTCTATGACATAACTTGTTCTTATGTGTTTTTGTAGTACTTCAATTTAAAGTAAATTGACTAATAGGATCTCTCATACTAAATTGCACCATTTATACATCCAGGCCAATGTCTTGCCTCCAGCAACAGCCAGTATTCAGCAATTTAGAAGGAAACATATATTGCTTCTCACCAATTGCTTTCGTTTTAGTCCACAAGGGAAGTGTTTCCTGCCTTCTGAAGCAGTTCTTTTGCTCCCAGAGGTCTGTAAATCTGTTTGTGCCAAATTTCATTTGAGAAAAGTGTGTCACAATCTTGCTAACACAAACTCAGGGAATGCTTCTATAAACCATGCATTTTTCAATAATACATGCCAGACCCAGTACAAGGACCTCTTTGCTTCATTTTCATTTGCTTAAAAGAAAATCTTATCTAGGCCTCTCCCTTCTCTTCATATTTCTTTTGATCCCACCTGCCCTCTTTTACAAGCACCTGTGTGGGTTAAAAATAATACTTATTCTAAATTCATTTTTCCCAGAAAAACTACTAAACAAACAAAGAAAACCATTTCTCACCATGAGTGTGCCTTTTTCAGCCTGGAAGTGCAGGTGCAGTGTAAGGACCTTGTTTCCTTCTCCAGCAAATAAAGGCTTGGAAAAATCATTACTTTGGTGATATAAATGCATCCTCCACTCAAGCATATTCAGAAATATGAAAACATGATAAAAGGTAAATATCTAGGGTGACAGAATAGCTATCAAGAAAAATGAGTTGCATATCACCATTCCAAACTAGCTGGCATTACCTAATTTTTCTCAGATAGAAAAATATATAGATCAATCAATATATCTACTCGTATCCCACTGTAGGTCTGGGGGTCAGAAATGTTCTTCTAATTCCTATCACACTGCTTACTGATAGCTTCTCTTGTTTCTCCCTATACCAATAAACTTTATTTGTTTGACATTTATGTCTTACTTCTCAATATACACCACATCCATTTGAGCCTTTCTTTTCCCCTCAGCTCAGGCCAAGATCCCCTGTTCTTCTTCACATAGACACATTTCTGCTCCAGGCTCCTTCCAGTCTCAACTCACTTTCATGGTGCAGATACTTAACTGATCTGCATGAACCGGAGTCTTACACGGATGTGTTGGCTATTTACTGTCTCATTACCCCAGGTCTTTCACCTTGTAGCATTGACAGCTCAAAGGCATTCTGTAATCCATTTGTTTTCCTTATTGTACTCTTGAGCACTTTTATTTCCATTTATCACTATAATTTCAAAATACTTATTAATTTTAGAGTGGGTTTTTTTGTTGTTTTTTCTTTTTTTTTTCTTTTTTATAATTAAGTAA
This sequence comes from Alethe diademata, assembly GCA_025584955.1. Lineage (NCBI taxonomy): Eukaryota > Metazoa > Chordata > Aves > Passeriformes > Muscicapidae > Alethe > Alethe diademata. The sequence goes on from JANRMJ010000079.1 coordinate 47,608,685, forward strand.
CAGCTCTAGTTCCAAAAGTTAACTTTTGCAATTTATTCAGCTTAGATCAATTCACTGTGTTGTTTTGCAGATCACAATTGTTCCACTACTTTATAAGTCACTGCCTGTCTCCTTTTTTCTTGCTGAGGAGCACTAAAATGCAGCTATATATGTCAGCATTAATTACACCAGACCTGTAATTGATGGAGCTTTCGGCATTTTAAAAATTTGTTTCCCAGGCCTCCATAGATCTAGTGATACACTTCCAATTGGCAAAAAGAAATGTGGTAAAACTTCTTTTCTTCCTTATTATGTGCTGCATGCTAAGTTAGGCTTATCTATAAATTCAGTAGCATTAATTATGTCCTCATTCCATCGACTCATATTTATAAAGAACATGTTATAAAAGAGACTTTTGATAGCAAGCTTCTTCTACACCTATTGCATTCTGCTGACAGCAGTATTATAATTCTTAATGAAATGTAAGGAAGAAAGAGTGTTTGCCTTTCATGACCTCAAAACAGGATGCAAAATACTGGCAGGAGAGGTGTACAAAAGAATTTTATTCAAAGAATAAATGGTTTTTTAAAAAAAAATTTTAATAGGCAAACTAAATGTAAAGAAAGAAGAATATTAAAAGGAGAAAAAAGTAAATGCTGAATGTTTTACCTTAATGAAAAATTCCATGCAATTTGGATATCAGGAGATAGAGTGTAACTGTATAATCTTACACATTATGCAATAAGTACATTAAGAGTTGTCATCATGAAAAAAATCTTATTTCATTCTATATGTGATGTATGCTCTGCAGTGTAGTCAGTCTCTTATAACTGTAAAATCAAAAATAAAAAAATTTATTCCTCAATATTATACACACAAAAAAGTCATTATATTACTTTGCCCCATCTCCTTCCCCCCAAAAAACCTCTTTTACTGGCTATGTTACAGAATTATAATAGTTTGATTAAGTTTGTTTTCTTATTTCAAGCATTCTGAAAAAATGTGGAAGAGCATTCGAGGATTTGGAGAAGATCATTTTAAAACTTACTATCATTTAGTCATTGAAAAAAGCTGATAGAAACAAGGATCATGTTAGACATGACGGTGTAAAAACAGGAATTATAAATCTCATTGCATCTTCATAAGCTTAAAAATATTAAGTGTTCAGAACCTTGCTATGTTAGTTCAAATTATTTCTCTATATGTTATAATCCAAAGTAAGCAAACAAAAATTGCTATACATAGACATATAGGCATTTGAATTAGAGAAATATAGCAATTTGTATATTTTCTACAATAACCTCTATGGTATATCACACTGTCACTGGAGGTTGTGATAAATACCTGCAAAAACACCCCATGGAAGTTAAAACCTTCATTTGTTTTAAAAAATTAATCCATCCCAAAAGACATTCATTTAGGGGGAAATGGATTTTTCTGAACCATTTCTGAGAAATGGTTCAGAAGAGCCCCAAGTCTTTATCTTCTGTTGGTTAATCAAAACTTCAGTAAATACAGTAAATCAAAATACTTATTTCAATAGATCTCTTATCTTACTACCCTTGTCTCAGTATCTTTACCAATATCTTAAATGTATTTAATACAAGAGTTGCACATGGGTATATTACTTACACTGTCATTCTGTTTAGCAGCCCTAATTATGGACTGTTTGATGTTATACAAAAACAGAAAATAAATGATGCCTGCCTTCAACCAGATTAAATGGAAATTGAAAGCAAGAGAAAACCAGGAAAGACACAGGTGCATTTCTGAAACTGTCACAGCATACAGACAATTGAACTGAGTTCAAGGTTGTTTTTTATATAGATATTACACAAAAGTGAGAGGAACTAGAGAGAGGGTTATAAAAGTCATTCTGGAAAAAAAAATAGCTACATGTTTAATAAGTGGTGATAAAGTCTGAGCCAGATGGTTACAGGTCAGTTATCACCACTGTGTGAAGGACAAGAGCCCTAGCTGTAACCTCTGCCTGAAAATAGGTGCATGGGGATTTATTATGTACCAGGACTGATGTAGAGAAAGAGGAGGCATGGATTCAAAAGCAGAGTAGAAAAAGGGTACGTCCAACGTCTCAAGTCAAGGCCAAATTAAGGAGTGGGAGTAAAGAAACACATAACCAAGGTGCTGGGTACAAATTATCTACAAAAACTAGTGTGGGAGATGGCGAGTGCAAGATATTACACAAGGGATGGAGAGAGGAAAGGAGGAAAGAGAGTGTGTTTTATCTGAGAGAGGATAAAAGGGGAAGGAATGAGACACCATTTCAGAGGGCAAAGAAAACTTGGGGGCAGCCTTGTTTAGAAAGGTGGGAAAAGATGGGAGGTGAAATCTCTGAGTCACAGACACTGAAGAGAAGAAGCCCAACATGTACAATAAGATAAAGCCCAACATGCATAATGCAAGTCACCAATTGCTTTAATTTTTGAAATATTTAAATATATTTCACCTCTGCATACTAAATTATCATAACCAAGCCGCCCCCTAAAACTGAAGCAACTGAAACTTGTGGGAGTAAAGGGAAGGATGCAGTACATGAACAGATAAACAGAAAGGCTTTACATATTGCATAGCAGTTAGTCAATATTCACACTCTTCATGTGTTTGGCATACATGGTGTGAAAATTAACTGGTACTGAGTAGTTGTGTCTAAATTGGTAAATCCAACTCCAAAAGTATGACCTAAAGTGAATCAATAAATAAAGTTGAACCTTTGCATCAATATTTTCAGTGTGGAAGGGATCTGAGTGATTTTTTAGATAAGAGCAATCGCTGTCAACCTAGAACACCAGAGAGAATATTCTAATTCCAATCTTCTCTCAACCCAATTAGTGTCTAAAATTACAATAGCTGCAAACAAGGCTTCAAAATATTATAAGGATCATGTTAGACACATCTGCATCTAATCTGCTTCTGTGGATTTCAGAAGACTCTCTAAAATATTAAGAAATCAATATCAAAAAGCAAACCAAAGGAGGAAATATTGAGAATCTGACAAAATTTATTTACAGTGGCAGTTAATCTGATGCTTTTGAAAAGTGAATAAAGTTGGCACTGCAGAAAGCTATGGGTTTCTTACCATATTCATACATATGCAATCACTTAAAAAATAAAAGCAACATTCATTTCTATGAATAAAAGAAGGTCTCTGTGTATTAAAGTTAATGACCACCTATGAAGTAGGGAAACTAATGTAAGCAAAACTCCTGAAAATATACTGAAAGGAAGAGAACATGTTTTTTTCCCTTCTTGATCTGTGAAACTTAGGAAGAGTTAGAGATAACAGAACCTTAGAGGTATCACTAAAGATAGCTTATCAGATAAAAGTAAAGCAAATCTATTGAGCCAGCTGTTTCACACATTTTTAGATTAAGCAAACACCTTCATAAAAGATTAAAACCAGAATGGGCAAGAGACAACAGTAGTCAGGTGTCACAGAAACTACTGTGCGCTGATAGCAGAAAAACAAAATTAAAGAGCACAATTCACTCAAAAATCCATTAATTTTGCCAATATGGGGTGTTGTGGCTGCAGTTGCACTTTATATTGTATTAAGCCATTCCAAACCATATCAGTTTGCAATTTACATCTCGTCATCAGGAGGGACAACATAGGCTGCACATATATGCATTTAGGTGACTTAGGAGTGGTTTCGGGGGGCTAAAAAGGCACTTAACTTAATACTTTGCATGATGAGGACTTATTGTTAATGTTCTTGATAACCAGAATTAGTTGCTTAATAATGAAGAGGTATGAATTAAAGCCATATAACCAATGATTAATTATATGGCTTTACAGGAGGAGTCATTTTTTTGAACCTACAAAATCCTGTACATCAAGTGATAGACATTTATGCTTCTAGACAGATAAAAAATAAAGCAAGTAGCCCTTCTGCTGAAGCTAAGGGATAATCAAAAATATGTTAATTGCTTAGTAGCTGTAGCTAGACAGAAGCAAGAGAAAAACTTTCAAATTACATTCATTTACCAACAACACTAGGCTTTTCTTTATTCTCCTAACCCCTAGAAACTGACAACAACAATA